>OX375866.1:28855541-28958472 GCA_947359475.1 Heligmosomoides polygyrus bakeri | reverse complement strand
AGAAGTTTCCTACCGCCTTACTCAGGAGTTGCTTTAAGGCTGTCCCAGCTGGCCTTTGGAGTGCGCCGTAAACAATGCATACAGAATCGAACCTTTCAATCGAGGGGGAGGGACAGCTTGTGGACTGAACGTTTGGGGAGTTCTACCAGAAGTTTCCTACCGCCTTACTCAGGAGTTGCTTTAAGGCTGTCCAGCTGGCCTTTGGAGTGCGCCGTAAACAATGCATACAGAATCGAACCTTTCAATCGAGGGGGGAGGGACAGCTTGTGGACTGAACGTTTGGGGAGTTCTACCAGAAGTTTCCTACCGCCTTACTCAGGAGTTGCTTTAAGGCTGTCCAGCTGGCCTTTGGAGTGCGCCGTAAACAATGCATACAGAATCGAACCTTTCAATCGAGGGGGAGGGACAGCTTGTGGACTGAGCGTTTGGGGAGTTCTACCAGAAGTTTCCTACCGCCTTACTCAGGAGTTGCTTTAAGGCTGTCCAGCTGGCCTTTGGAGTGCGCCGTAAACAATGCATACAGAATCGAACCTTTCAATCGAGGGGAGAGGGACAGCTTGTGGACTGAGCGTTTGGGGAGTTCTACCAGAAGTTTCCTACCGCCTTACTCAGGAGTTGCTTTAAGGCTGTCCAGCTGGCCTTTGGAGTGCGCCGTAAACAATGCATACAGAATCGAACCTTTCAATCGAGGGGGAGGGACAGCTTGTGGACTGAGCGTTTGGGGAGTTCTACCAGAAGTTTCCTACCGCCTTACTCAGGAGTTGCTTTAAGGCTGTCCAGCTGGCCTTTGGAGTGCGCCGTAAACAATGCATACAGAATCGAACCTTTCAATCGAGGGGGAGGGACAGCTTGTGGACTGAGCGTTTGGGGAGTTCTACCCGAAGTTTCCTACCGCCTTACTCAGGAGTTGCTTTAAGGCTGTCCAGCTGGCCTTTGGAGTGCGCCGTGAACAATGCATACAGAATCAGATCTTTCAATCGAGGGAGAGGGACAGCTTGTAGACTGAGCGTTGTGAAAATGAAGCGAGTTCGAGCAGTCTTTCTGGGATGCGCTGCGCATCTAAGCATTGTTAAAGCGTAAATGCGAAATGAAAAACACAAGCGTATAAGTATAAGGGAGAGATCGTAGTTGTCCAAACCTTGTTTGGTGTCCCATTCTACTCCACCCTCGTTTGGAAGGATCAATATGGCGCCGCGGCACCGGAAGTGTGAAAACTGTAGTTAGGCGATTTACGGCGCTCTCAGATGGCGCGAGGGGTCACAGAGGCAGGAGAGTGGACTGGCTCCGGAACTAATCTGGGTCCCGACCAGGGCTATGGTACATTTGACTCGTGAAAAACCGGTACAAATGAACGTAAATTTGAAATCGAACTATCCTTCGATTCAGAATTAACTAGGGAATAGCCTCGTAGACAATTTTTTTTGTTTTTAAACATTTTTTAAAGTGACACTCAGTTAGCATTTGAGGTGAGTTTGCTCTGTAACTGGGTGGCCAAAATGTCCTCCGGGCCAGTCGAAATCCCACCTGTAGAAGACTATAAGGTGTTTTCATAGGCCTCCAGATATCTACGTTCCTGTCTTCAAAGAAACCATTTTGTGCCCACTTTTATGATACGAAAAGTGTACGGCTAACTACGAAGAAGTGTCATATGGGCAACTTTGGCAGCGTACAATCGCTAACGATTTCAACCTTGAAGGTTCCAACTTCGCAGCTTGATTTTCACTCTCGCCTCCAACGTGACAAACGCGTATAAGCACATACAATCTTGATATGACGAAATTAGAGTACTCCAAAGCGGAGGCATTTTCTGAAAATAACAACACTTAAATTGTCGGATCCTTTAAGGAAGTAGATCATTGTGATCGTGGAATACTAGGGAATCCAGAGAACTATGTGTGACTATGTATATAATGCAGAAACTAGGCTTTAAAAGGCCGAATCTCTTCCTTCATTAGCCTATTGTGAGCTGTGGGTGTAATTATCTTCCGCGAGCACAGGGGTCAGCGGCGCCAGGCAGGAATTAGGTCACTGAACTATTTTTCAGGCGCTTCCTAGGCGATTTTCAGCTCATCGGGAAGAGGGCTCGGTGCTGATCACGAATATGTCATTCAATTTGCAATGCGCTCAATTTGAAGAGCGCTACAGAAAAGCGGCGGAAAAGGCGGTTTTTTTCGCTTTTTCCGCCCAAAGACCAAAAGATAAGGCCGGTATTGTACAAACAAGCAACCGAGGTAATCAAGCATATTTTGTAAACACTTCGGTAAATATGCTGATTTTGAGAAAGATACTGGCTTTTACAGAACATGATGTTCTAGAGCATCATGAAGAACGTGGGCAGAGTTTCGCATTTCTTATTCATTCATTGAAACATTTAGGTCTATGCAACGGACCTGGGCCGAATTGGCAGACAGGTTCCTAATATCACAAGCCGAGAAAACTAGAGAAAAATATGCGTGCTAGGTCTGGACAGTATGAATTAAAAAAATATATTGCAGTAATCCTTATTTATCAACAACATGTAGGAAGGTGGTCAACTCATTTATTATTTTTTAAAGATAAAACATCAAGGATCTCCAGTGAGATTCTTCATTTACAGATTTTAGGCGTCTCATGAACATTTTAAGACGTTTTTTATGCTTTGTCTGTTTTCAACTTTCATCGTCTCGCAACAGTCTTTTCCACTTTGAGAAGTACCCTGTGATTAAATTATGCAACAATATACACCAATACATAGATGTGCTAGCTTAATATCTCACAGCCATTGCCGTCGGCTAGGACTGGTAACACCGAAGGTCCTATCGCAACAGACTTACCCTACAAACTAGCATTATTTATGTGAATTATTAATAATCCTTTTATCTGCTTCCTTATCTCCTTTAGCACCTCACTCATACATCAGATACTTCGTCGACTTTCTCTTCCATTCGAGGCGTCAATATTTAATTGCTCAGCCAGCACTACGAACCGAAACGGAGAAAAAAAGTTTAGTTAAACTATTCAATTGTATGTTTGTCCTAGTATAGTATATACTTACTCCCAGTCCTCCGATTATCACCTTCTAGGTATTGGTTTTTGCTATTTAACGTATACAATTGCTTTATTTTGTTCCGATCAGACTGAAAAGTAGTTTCACACTCTTTCCTCAAACATTATAAGATCTAAAACTTTTTCGATAACATTAAGACACCTTACGATAAGTATTCCTATTCTTGGCTTTGTAGTAATTTTCTTGGAAAAGCCTTTCTTCACACCTCTTCAGCTTGTTCTACTCTAGGAGGTTTTTTGAACCGTTTTGGCGATAAAAACCCCAAGAGGCGTATTTCGTTATAGTCTTGTGACATATCATCCTTCTCAGTTTGATCAGTTTTCCATAACGAACTTAAACGAATGGCAAACATTTTGTCGTTTTGTACCTCAGTTGTGGACCACGGTTAAGGACTGTCGTAGCCTGTTTTCTCGTCCCTGAAAATGTAAATATCAGTATACTTTCTGCATCTAAGGGTGCGCTATTAATACCTTTTTACAACGTTGCTTCCTACCTGATCCATGGTAATAATTCTTTTGTAAAATCATCGTAGCTCTTCTTGAACTCCTTTTGGATGTTTGTTATTCTGATGTATTTTTTCAAACCGGTGTTGGAAGTCGTCGTTATGCTTTTCTCTTCTTTCGGCATCACTGATAAAGTAAATACCTAAATTAATCCGAATCTACCTAATCTATTATTTTTTATAAGAGTTTTTTTAACTTAATATAACAGAGTATACAGGGTTACAATACCCATTATATCCTGCTTACCTTTTGAAATTTTACTAACCACAGTTTCGTCTTCGTCCTGTTCGCCAACTACAGTTATGGCCGTAGCCTTTTCAAAAATGCCGAAAAAGACGCATTTCCCCGGCTTTTTCGGCCTTTCGAAATAACTTCCTTCAAGGTTAACTAATTGTGAAAGTAAGCACATTTTTGAGTTCAGCAGCTCAAGCTCTATCAGATAGAGTAAAAAAATTGCCAAAACTTTCAAAGTTCAACCGTATTTTTTCAAAGGTTAATTTTTCGTTCAAAATCGTGCTCCATTGCAAAGGGCGGCCGCGGACGAGTTGTCGGTCGCAAGTCGTCGAAAACCGTTGCATGCTCATAACTCCTTTAGTTTTAGGTGTTTTTAAGAAACGGTTGGTACCACTCGATTCGTCTTCCTCGAAATTAGAGGAATTCCTGACTAGTGCGGCTGCAAATTTCTGATAAAATTCATCAACGCTCATTCTACCTGTCCCCCCCCTCGATTAGAAGGTTCGATTATATATGCATTGTTCACGGCGCACTCTCGGAGAAGTCCTGGCATTACAGAACACTTTACGCCATGCTTGAGATACTCCTGAGACATGCAAATCCTCGAAAATAAGCTTCTCCAATCGCAAAAAGTCTGCTCCAGTCATTTTTGCCCACCCATTGCGAAAATGCGGTGGCCTGATAAAGCTGTATACATAATTGTGCAGATCTCGAAGAGACGAATCGAACGGTACCAGCCGTTTCTCACAAAACCTAAAACGAAAGGAGTTATGAGCATGCAACGGTTTTCAACGACTTGCGACCGACAACTCGTCCGCGACCGCCCTTCGCAATGGAGCGCAGGTTTTCAATTTCGAACATTTTCATGGCTCCATATGAAAAATGTATATCAAACGATAGAGCTCGAGCTCCTGAGCACAAATATATCCTTCGTTTTTGAAATGAACGAATTCTAGGCGGGTTATATCCAAAAGACGCAAAAGCCAGGAAAACGCGGCTTTTTCGGGATTTGATCAAAAGATACGGCCATAACTGTATGTTTCTCTTTGACTTAGCAATATCTGTAATGTTTGTACTAATAATGTTTATATAGTAATTCCTTCTATAGTATATAATAATTTATTTTAAAATTATGGCAATACGAATATATTGGTAATCCTATTTATTAAACAATATTGACACACCTCGTATTAAAAATACGCCTTCTTAAAAACACTTGCATGTAATTTTATTTACATGCATATGCTACGTTTATTCACTTTCACTTGCAGTAATATACTTAAACCTTGACAGGATAAAAGATAAGGATAAAGGACGGCGTTACTCAATCCCTTCTGGGATGCGCCAGCGCATTCTACTTCTACGGGATGTCGTGGAGGCGACATGCATGCGTACTTGGCCATACAATGACTTGCGGTGCCCAGCCGATGAACAAGTCAGCGCTTTATCCTTCCCAGACAAGTCTGGTACCAATTTACCGACCCCGGAGGGATGGAAGGCTTGGTTGGCTTGACAGGATCCCCTTAAAATATGTCCGTTGTTCTAACCTTAGGATATTGCCTTCACGCAACTTTAGCAGTGGCCGCCTATGCCTCCTATACACTTTTAAGCAAAAAGTTTAACAACTATAAGTTATTCTTATCTCCACTTTTACTCACTTCTAACTAGCTTCTATCCGTTGTATTCTAGGTAACTTGGCAACAGCCTCTTTGACTCTTATTAGTTCTAAAAATAGTTAAGGATAATAACACATACGTATTAATCCACTTACCTTTCCTATCTCCGCTGCGAAGTGAATTCTAGGTGGTTGCTTTTTTACCTTGGTTATAATCCTGCGAGCAATGCCTTAATTAGAGATAGTACGCAACACTACTTAATTAAAAAGAAAATTATGGATAAAAACAACACATTAGTTATTCTTTTTTTACATATCTTTGCTTATGGTTAGTGCCTTTCCTAGTGAGTCCGAATTTTACAGCTGTGTCTTGCTGTTAGTCCTCTAAACATTGTTTCATGAGTATAGTAATCATGTAGGCATGCAAACAAGATTGCGAGCATGCTCATCCTTTAAGGTGTTAGCAGAGCAAGCATCGTTTTGTTGGTTACGGTGTATACAAAGCTCGTCGTTACATTGGAGCACAGTTTCTCCAATAATGTCCCAAGACAAACACTTAATGTTAATGAATTTGTTTCAATAATAGACTGATGGGATTGCCCTGGTTCGTAATGCTCCATGCACTTTATTTTTATCTGATTTCATAGTAACCCTTTTTGAGCACTTAATTTTCTATTTAAAATTTGTGCGTCTCATAGTAAGGATCATTTCACTAATGGTTCCTTTGTTAATAGCCTCAATTTTCCTACACAAAGGCATCATCAGCCTTTCTGACCTCACTCTAAGGAGCTAAATTTTAAAATTTTGGGAGAAGTTCACCACTGCGAATTTTTTAATCTGCAGAAGTCAAGAAGTCACGACACTAATGCACTATATGCTCAACGACTTGTGGGTGTGCTACTATCCCAATTAGGTTGGTCAATCAATTGTATTGCTCGGAAGAGCATCATTTCAGTGAACGCTACACCACACAGACAGTGAGTGGATGTATGTCACGACTACAGACGTTCTTGAATTTTGCAGATTATAAAGTTAACAATGGAAAACTTCACCCAAAATTTTAAAATTCAACTGCAAATCACCAAGCTCCTTTTTTTCTGAAAACTCTCACTGAACGGCATGCAGAGCGTGGATTTATCATAGGATTTTTGAAGATTATCCGCCTGGATCATGGACAACTATTCTTTTTAAGGCACTGCGGCATGTTGTCGATTAGTTGCAATTGGATATAGCTGATTGCTGTAAACCTTGACACATTAAAGAGAAAGCTGAAGGAAGGATTAATAATGGGAGCGATTGACAGCTGCAGAATTATCCTGCATGAAGGGCGGCACCTTCATGGGACTGTCGGAAGTTCTGCTTCTATAATTCTCTTACCAACAAGTGAATTCGGCAAACAGATTAGGAGCTCCAACAACCAAAATAAACCGAGACATTCAACACAGACACCTAAACAATCGGGAAGGAACATAGCAGAGCACAACATTAAGGAGCTGAGGGAGATCTGCCAAGCATATGGCAACATAAGCATGCATTTGTGAACTTGGTCAAATGAAGTGTGCGGTATGCAGATTGGTCTGTGCGTCTTGTAGGGGCAACAATGAGGCCCCTCTGGGAGAGAAGGGATGAGCACACAAGAGCTCTGCGAAACATTCACAGCTACCAACTATCACCCTCTGCTCTTCAGTTTCGGCTCGCCAGCGTCTAGGAACACCTTTTTTCTCTCTCGTTAAAACATGGGTCCCAGGTCTGTATTTTCTGTCCTTCTGTTGCGTGCTCCATTACGTTATTGTATCGTATTTCGTCCTGACAAAGAGCTTCCGCCCGAAACGTCGTCAATAAAGATCGACATCGAGCTTCAAACTAGCACAAATATTGTATTACAATATTCAATTTGTATATTCCATGTGCGACGGTCGCGGAATCTTAGCATAATGTTAAACTAAAATCGAAGAATTGCTTCGAGCTTGAGACCAAGACTGTTATTATATCTTTATCCGGCTAACATTTTGGTGCAACCGCCTTTGTCAGTGCCTGGAAATAGGGGAACTTTGATAGGTTATTCGCTCAAGGAACACTGATTTCTAAAAAGATAGAGAGATGGAGCGTTGTTCTGTTTAATTTGATTAGAAAAGTGTCCAATTTAAAAGGAAAGGAAAATGTGTGTGTACATAAAGGATAAACGATGAAGGATTGGAACACTCAATCTTTTTTTTGGGATGCGGTTCGCATTCTGCTTTAATGGGATAGTGATTTGAATGCGTAATTGGATGTACAATGATTTCCGGTGGCCAGCCGATGAACAAGTAAGTGCTGTGTTCTTTCCCAACAAGTTTGGCACCAATTCACCTACCCCGGAGTGATGAAAGGTTTGGCTAGGCTGGGCGGGAAACCCAAACCTCGAAACTGGTATCGAATGCACATGACAGCAGTCATCTCCTCCGACTGCGCTTCACGCGCCCTCTCACAGACATCATTCTATTATATCTTAATTACTTTTTGATCTTTATTTGTACCCATTTATTTGCTTTTTGGTCTTTATCTGTTTATTTTTAATCTTTTATATGTAGTCATTGTTGAAGAGAGGCATAAATCTTGTTGGTTCAGGAAGTTGGTTTCAGCCCTGTATCCTCTTCTACGGCTGGCTGCTATTTGCGAGTCGCAACAAGGTCAGATGTCCTCTTACAATTATTATGTATCCAGGTTCCTGGTTCGGTTTTCCCGCCGAGGCCAACCAAGCCTTCCATTCTTCCGGGATAGATGAATTGATAGCCGTCGCAAGTTGCCAACAGATAAACAACTCAGCGCTCTACACTTAGGCCAAATAGGCACTCAAACCACCTCCACGACATCACGTAGAAGAAGAATGCGTGGCGCATTCCACTTGGGATTGAGTAATGCCGCCCTTCATCCTTTAGTTCTCTAACCTTATAGACTCCTCAGTCTACAGAACTTTTCCTCGAGAGGGGCTCCTCTGATAGCGAAAAATGCTGTTATAGCATTGGGTTGATCAGTAGATGGGATCACGATGGTACATGAATTAAAAAAAAAGGATGGAGATCGAGATGGTTACAGCAAAAGAACAGAAAGAACACGTTTCCGTACACTCTTCCAATTTCTATGGTGGAGAATGTGCTAACTTTTTGTCAGCAAAGACTTTCCAAGCTTTGTTTCTAAGCTTCTGGGTAGCTGGGGTAAATTAAGTTGATGGTGATACCAATAGGACTGTTCGAGCTGTGGAGCCAAGATTGTTAACCACACTTTATTCGGCTGACTTTTCGACGTATCCGCCTTCTTCAGAGCCTGGAAAAGTCAAATTTGATGGTGTTTAATTTGATGGCGTTTCCTTCTAATCTAAACAGTACAAAATGCTATGCTTTTGCTTGCTTTCCAAACCCATCAAGCTTATGAGTGGACACGACTCTTAGGCTCAGCTTGGCTGCTAGGTAAGCCTAGCAGTTATCGCTACGCTTCTTCTTTCGCTGCTAAGCTCCTAGGAGCCTTTTCAGGGGAGGGTACCACCAATCTCTTATGTCTTGGTGTGGCTGTCAGCCTTTGGATGTCTATCACTCTCAGCCTTTCGTAACTAGAAAGATGCATATGCAAATTCTATCGTTCTCTTTGCCATTGATCGTGACCAGTACCAGCATGTCCCTACTGCTCTGTCGCCCCTTGTCTATAAAATTTACGTTGTAAGCGAGAGCGAGAATGCGTATGTCCTTCAGTTTTATTTTAGCTTTTCTACAGTTTTCGTCATTTTTGAGTCTGAAATAGTTGGTCGATTTTTTTCAGTTTTTTGCTTCTACGATGTCTATGTCTACTTATGTAACTAGTTTTCCTTGATTTTGATTACCTCTTCCTGCTGTGACATTAACTGATTAGGTGCCTACTGTTCTTTGATGTATTAGCGCGCCGTTTTGTGCATTATCCTATAAATAAATAAGCGTAACGGTCGTCAGCTTCTCTCAGCTTGCTGAACCTAAATCAACCTCTTCTATCTGTGAAGTAAAGCGCCCAAACCGACGAAAATGTAAGGGCAATTCCACGGTTTCCCAGGTATGTAGAGGACATTTGATTTCTTACTTCCAGCTGGTGGATGTGTCGCTATATCTCTCATCTTCTGCCCGAGATTTCCAGCGAACTGTTCTGAAGATAGAGCTGCAAATAGATGCACTGGTCTACATTTAGTAGATGCTGCTGATCCTTTCCTGCTCTGCATAAGAGGCGTAGGTCTCTCAACTTATGATGTTATCATATTCCTCTGCTTCACCCGTGTCGACGCCATTTTTAAATGTCGTATTTTACGTGGTAGTTTAAGATTCTCGGTATCGCGGAGGCATTATGCTGATCGTCTCTCGTTGATGCCGTGCTTTGCTAAACTATGCCTTCTCAACGAAATGCGTTGTTTGCGTCAATACTAACGTCAGGCTTTGAGAACCATCGGATCACAGACTACTTCGCTTATAGCGCCTACGCAGTCTGAGCTGCACGCACTGCTGGATCCACGAGTTTTTCGCTGATGACGAGAATTGGAATTGGAGGAGAAGACTGCTCAACTGTCGCCGCAATCCTCTGCTGGATAACGTTTCGATGGATCAGATAAAATTCCGGGCGCTGTATCAAATCCGCTTTTCCTAGTCCCTAAATGATTGAATATTGAGGTTCATTCCTTCTATGGGATTGGGAACGCATTCTAGTTTCGTGGATGCTGTGACTGAACTTTGAATGTGTGTTTGGGAGTTTACCGTGAGGTAAGTTAGCTAACAACCGGGCAGGTCAGTGTATTGTCCTTCAAGGATGGTACCAATTCAGCTACTGTAAAGAGATGGAATTTCTGGAATTCTCTGTTATTAAACCATGGAGTGCTGACATGACAATGCTTCCGAATGCTCGAATAAGCCGGCACTCCTTATCAGCGCAATGCTCGCTCCCGCCACAGCTCTATTAAGCGAGAATTCAAGATGTTGTTACGTTTTTGTACGGGCCACTAAATAGATAACACAGTGGTTTAGGAGTTCCTGGTAGCTGAATAGTGCGGCTGCCTCCTTTTGTAAGCTCCTTGCTCAGGGTGACATTCTCGAGATCAGCTCCTCGCCGTATATTGCTTCAGCTACAGTGAAGCTTTAAAGTGTCAGAATCGAAACAAAGTTGAAGCCGTTGCAGATTTGGATCTCGGCACGCACTTGCAGATGCAGGAACACTGCAATATTTGTATTTGTCATTGACCTAGCTGAGCTGTCATTCGGAGCCGAAGTTTCACTTTCTAGGTTCGCCACTTGCTTATAATCTGCTAAATCAGAATTACCACTGGTGCATGTGAAAAGTGAGTAGGAAAGTTACCTCTTGACTTGGAGATTAATATCGGAAAGGTTGACAAAAATCTTCTGTTTCTGTAACAAGAGTAAGCCATTAAGTGAAAGGCGGTGGTTCTCGCAATCGGAAGAGGTGACGTCTGTCGCGTTCATGGCCTGACCGTCCTGATTCCAGGTCCTGACTTCGATGGATAAAACACTGACTTGTACATTGGCTGATCACCGTAATTCATTGAACAGGCAAAATACGCATTCCAGTCGCCTCAGTGACATCCCGTAGAGGCAGAATGCGTATCGCATCTTTAACCCTTTCACGGCACACGCGATTTTAACGTGACTGTCGCGTGGAACAGTGCGTACTGCCCGCGCCCCGAGTGTCCGACGCTTCTGCCCGCGCCCCGAGTGTTCGACGACGTCGTCGGAAAATGTCCCAGGGAGCGCACAAAATTTTCCGGCCTATCATGGACGAGAGATACGATACGCGAGACAGATTTAAATATACCAGTAACCAAAGAAGATTATTGAGGACAATGTTAGATGCACATGCCAGTAATCGGTGCTTGTAATTTTATACCATGAAGTAATCAAAACCTGCCAGTGAAGGTTTTTTATAATGGTGTACTACGGCGTCGTTTCTTGCCATATTTGTCAGATGTGAATAAAGCACTAACCTATGAAGTTTCCATGGACCATCTTGACCGTAGATATTAGTGGACCCATTGATTAATATTGTACTATTAAACATTTGTTGGCTTTCCATGAACTATTTTTATGATGGTGTCCTTCGACGTCGTCGAGCAATGTCCCACGCTGCAAAAATCGTTGGACAATGTCGTAAAAGGGTTAAAGGAACTAAAGAATACCGTCTTTCACCCTTTTTATTTTGGGTACAAGGGGCTTGAGAGCATGAAACAAACACTTTATTTCATTTCGTTTATTCTGTGCCGTTTCCATCACCACTGCACGCCACATAACCTGTAGCGATGTGATACAGCTCCGAAAAAAAGGAGAATCCACGGAAGGATGAGATCTTAAAGACAGGACAATGAGCATTGCTACGAGTTGAGAACAATGGCTCACATGGTCTACAATTAGAGTCAAAAAGAGTAATCCTAAATATTCTACATGCAGACTCTTTTATCTGCCGATATCTTCGTGAAATTGGACAAACTAATAATGTGGCAGCTGATGATTCCAACGGATCGCTGAAGGAAGGATGCTGAAAAGTTAGCTGAGAACAGAGATTTATCATCATCAGATGTCATTAATTCCCGAATTTATACAGTGCTTTCAACCCTTGCTTCGAAGAGGTGGCTATTTGCAAACTCAAAGGCAGAAGCCGATCAGCGATCACCCTCTACATTTTGATTTTGCAATTCAAGCATCGATCCAGCAAATATAATACGCAGTGCAGAGCAACCCTGTAGTGTCTCAATCAAAAACGATTTGTTCCTACTTTGTGGTTTACCCTCCACAAGAGAACAGGCACCTAACCAGGAATGAAGCTGGCATTCTTAACCCGATTTCAAAGCCTCTCGGGAATTTTATTGATTCATTCATTGTTGCACCCGAAGTGCTCCCCTTTAAAAAAACTTTCTTCTTCTTTTTCAGGAGATTACTTCCCGCTTTCTGTTTGTTCAGAGCCGGGCTAGTCCTATATTTTTTCTCATCCCATCTTAATTACTTTATCAGAGTCGTGCAGTCGACAGCAGAAACGAGTGCGTTCAAAACTGTAGTAGGTCAATTTGACTCCTACAGTTCGTAACGCAAAGGTACAGATTTTTGTGGCTTAATCAGGAATTGTTTCTATCATGGGTAAGTGTTCTTTTGTGCCAAATTTTTCAACAAAAAGGGTATTTTTGCCCTATTCATAAACAACAACCCTTGCATGTTGCAGAACTTCCATTTGCTAATTATTCAATATGCAACCATGGTAGGGCCATCAAACTGCTGCTTACCTGAGATATGATGCAGTGCGAACCCTCTAGTCTATTCTTTCCTTTCTTTCATCGATTTTTATTCGGAGTTGAATAACAGTCAATATTATGATAGCAGCGCAGCGAAGAACGCCAACGACCCTTCTGTATTGTGTTCCTCATAAAGTTTAGTGGATCTTAGTGTAGAAATAGAAAGCGGCTATTTTCATTAAAACAGACGTTGACATTGACGCAGACGCCTGGCTCAGCAGTGGATTTATTGTGAGGGAACGCCACATCAGTTTAGTTAGGAGGATTTTCATAAGGCTAATCGCATCATCTAAATCTTTTAAACAGTCACGAAAGCTGCGGCACCTAAAGCGATGCCGACACTGGACGCTGTCGGGCCATACTGCCTCCGAAGGGATATGCACATTTCAAACTAGAGTCCGTAGCGCAGTGGGAGAAGCGCCGGCTGTTGCATGTATCTGACTTGGTTGATGGCTCAGGCTCTTCTATGTCAATCAATCCTTCCACCTCTCAGAAATCAATCAACTGGTACGAAACCAGAGAACAAAACGTTGACTTGCTTGATTGTCCATTCAAAATGTCTTTTCATGGTAGCAAGTGAGTTGCTGAGCGACTACTTATCATCGTTCTTTGCTCATCTTCGAGATCTCATTGTGCTCGAAATAGAGAATGCTGTGCTAGTCGCAATGTGAAGTCGATACCTGTAGAACTGTAGAGGTTGAAAGAATCGATTGATTTCTCCCCGGAAACGAACTCTGTAATTAGCTGTACAGCATGGTTAAAGTCTAAAGGAAATTGTGAAACGGGGGGATGCTTGATTACTTGGTTCGCTGGATTAGCGTATGACTGTAATGCAGCGCTTGCAGGTGGTGTTTCAGATCTCCCCATATTTGTAACCACGCTCTCAAATGCGGCGCTCTTTGAATTGCTGTAGAAACGTCTGTCGTAGGAAGTTGGAACAAATGGAACAGCAAGTCTAGGAAAGACGGAAATGTTGGCGTAGAAGTGGCACTCAGATTGCACGTTCTTTTTAACGCTTCTCCAATGATCTTCAAGTCAGAAAGTGCATTTCTAGAGGACGATTGAGCACGGTCACTCAGCCGTAGATAATCTCGAAACCTTTCTTGTTCCTCAACCTACGGTATGCCATAGCATCATTGTGGTTCCGATATGAGCTTTCATAGTTCAATGTTTCTGATTTATGCCGCACCGTTCAACAACTTCACTCCTTGCGGACCTCCAATTTTATTAGTTTCATGAATTTTTTTAATATTTGGTTTATCTTTTTATTTATCAGTTTTGGTCGCCGACTCTACAGACGCCGACGCTGGAATGTGGGGGGACACTATAGGCTGGGGTTAAGCTTGAAATTCGAGAATCTAACGGCAGGTCGTAGTGTGACATACCTTTGAAGGAGGAGGTCGTACCTCTATCTTGATTTCCGCCGCATCATAAATCCTATTATGACGGATAACGATGTATTTTGCCACAAGCGGATTCTTTTCTAATTTTGTTATTGACATATCCAACAGATGACAATACAATAGGCGGAATCGTTTGATTGATGCAATTGTGTTGTAGCATGACACATTCATTTTCAGTTTCAAAATTTATTTTTTTACCTAATCGAAACACGATTATGTACCATTTCTACCTCAAATTATTCTTTCAAATCAAATTGGACACTTTCAAGCTAGCTTTATGCCCTGAACTCAAGGAAGACTCTTCCAAATACAGATGTATAGATAAGCAGAGTAACTACAGAGTAATTAAGTTGGTTAGAATAATTTTTATTTAAGGAAAGTTTGGTGCAACTTTTTTTGAAAATCTTAAGTTTTTTAGTTTAGTCTTTTCAATAAGTTAACCATTTCATAATTTTTTAAAGTTATTATTTTAGATTTTTTTATATATTGCTTTGCACTGTACTAAAACCAAGTTAATTAGTTACCTTCTTCACTGGTGATCCTCAGAAAAACTAATCTTATACACGTTTTGCATGAAGTTAGAGACGAAACAAGACATGTTTGCTGTTGATGCTTGTGTCATTGTTGTTCTTATTATAGTAGTTATTGTCGCGACTGTTATTGCATTGTTTTATGCTATTATAATACTGTAAGAATTTAAAGTTTCTTTGTATATAGACGTTATTTTATGCATCAAATTTACTGGAAAGAGTGTTGTTTCATAAGTTTTCCAAAATTTTGGGTAGGTTTCGCGTATCTTAATAAGCTGCTCCTTGCAGGTGTGGCTCCGTCATTCTAGAAATCCACTCGTTCGCCGAGGGAAACATGCTGTGATCGTCGAAATGAATCCCACAGTTTTCAATGGTGAGTGTTCCATAGTTAAGAAGAATGGTTTTAGCATCAGTCGCGGCAGGTTAAATTTTTTTTTGCAGATTTGAGCAGGATGTCATGACACGACTCATTTTTCTAATTTAACGACCGATGTCTAGATATGAAGCTGTTCTTTAAAAAATGTCGATGCCAGTTGCTAACAATGATCTGACTTTTTAAAAGTGGTACAGAATTTTTAAAGCGTGCAAAGTTTTTAAAAGCGCTCTTCATATCAATCACAGAATCGTTAGCGAAGCCTAGTCTTGTTATGGAAATAATTTCCTCTCTACCTGAAGAATACTACGCCAAAATTGAATTATACTATCGACGAAGTCGGAGAACGAATTTGCTTGTACTTAAACAGTTGTAAATGGGACAGATTTCGGAGTCCTTGAAAATCGGACTACGCTTTAGAAAATAAATAAAAAGGCAGTTCTTCCATGTGGAAAAAGCTTTCAGAAGTAACATAAATAATGTGGCCAGTAGAAGGAGTGGCGGCTGTAAGTGACAGAGAACAGAAGGAGGCAGTAGGGAAGAGAGGCAGGTAAGAGGGCGCGAGAAAAAAATGCAAAATATCGGCAGAGGCGAAGGCGGTGCCGAAAAAAGACGAATTAATACAAACGCGAACATCGGGAGGAAGGGGAGAGGAAGCACAACAATGTAACAGCAGAATGAATACTCACAAATACTCTTTTATGGTACGGTGGCAGCGTGCGACCTTTATCGTGACAGGAGTGATGAAAGGGAGCGAGTAATGGACATTCTCATTCAAACTTAACTGCAAACCCGCCGTCCCCTGCAGAGTTGAGGCAGAACGTGAATGAAACGCTGCCGAATCTAGCACAGGTCTCATTAACTTCTCCCACAGCCTGTGCATGGTTAAATAGAACTTTCAGCGATGACCCGAACTGGATTCGGCAAACGTTTCGGCAACCACCTACTCCACTTCAGCGAAATTGACCCAGACATAACATCGCAGAAAGTTGGAGAACTTGGAGCAGGTCGTGGCTAAAATGTCACCGCAATGTGTGCAATAAAAATGCCTTTCCGCCGGCTACTAATTTTGTGCGGACGCACGGGTAGGACACGTAGGACCACTGAAATGGCCGAAAGTCGAAGTGGGATTGAAAGTGGAGCACGTGCTTCTGAAACCGTTGCCGAATTAACATTCATTCACGACCTGTGCTGGTTTAGGTAGACATTTTAACGATGACCTGTCGTAGCTCCCACAACGTTGTTTACTTATCTACTTATTTATGTATACGTGAAATGAAGATGTTAGAGAAGATGTACGTGAAGATGTTAGGGAGATAGCAACAAAGAAAGCAATCGTGCATAGAAAAAGTGGACAAAAAACCATGGAGCTTGCACAACACAAATGAACAACTAGCAGTAGCTGCCCCTTCAGTTTCCATATGTAGAAGTAATAGGGTTATTTTTAAGCAGGGGAAAGCTGTAGGAAAAGCAACATATGACATCATACCTTTAAGTATAAGGCAACAGTAGGAAAGGTAAACTACCTAGAAGTGGAACTCGAACAAACAACACACAGCAACACTACAACTGCTGGTAGCATAAAGCATAAGTTTGACAACCTTAGCTCAGGTCAGCGGTATGTTCTTAAATCTGGTGAACATATGTAATAGTTATCGTTGAGTATAAACGAGGTTTGACCGTGTCAGTGTCCATGTCTGTTAGGCCTGTGCAGGCCATATTCGATGATGCCAGGCCGTCGAGCGGATCATGCAATGTAGCCGAAGACCGCCACTTGTGCTTCTTCTTTCCTCTTCTTATGTGTCTGTAATGCACTGAAAGATGAGCATGTACAGATGTCAAGCACCGCTGCGGCGTGTGGGGTGTTTTAGGCTGCATGACTTCCCAAATGTAGGTTTTGGTGATTCATTAAATAGACTTCAGTATCATACATATCTACAACTAATCTACAATCGGTAGCTTAATCAATCCTTCAACCTACAACTACATACAACAAAATCTAGAAAATCCTAACCTAATTTGATATCTTGAAGTTTGTGCTTGGGTTTTGAGTCTTAAACTTCTTGCGTCTCCAAAATGAGTCATAGTCTCTTGAGCCTCAGACAGTCCGCCGACCGGCACCTAGACCCGGGCTGCCCGAGCTACCGTACCCTGACGCTCGACCGACGATAACGGACGAACGGGAGGAGAGAGCCCTAGGAAGCGCGCGAGAGCTGAGAGCGATCAGGAGCGATCTCACATATCCTTCACAAGTGGATGGAGTTAGCGATTGAGTTCAAAGTTTGATATCATGAGCTCGAAGTTCATAAAATTGGATAAAATGGTGCTCCGAAATGCAAAGCGTTCTGGTCCGATTCCTGTTCGGTGCCATTTTTTTTGCACAATGACTTAGGTTTCTTGAATTGGACGTATATTGCAGAAGATAATCGAGTTCTATGTAGGGACACATTTCGTGAGGCGCATACAATACGCATTTGACTCTCTACGAATCTTGACATCATTGACGATGTGCGCAAGTCACGCGTGCAATCATCTTTTTAATGTAGGCTTTCATTTCTCACGATGTTGCGTTTTCACGCTTGGTCTAGATCTCTCTAAAACAGAGTGTTGCGTTTTTCTTTATGTTTCTATTTTTACAATTCTAAAGCATAAATACTATAACGATAAAGGATAAACGACGGCGTCACTCTATCCCAGTTGGGATGCGCCGGATTTGGCCATACAATGACTTGCGGTGGCCATCCCATGAACAAGTCAGTGCTTTATCGTTCCCAGACAAGTCTGGCACCAATTCGCCTACCCAGGTTTGGTTTGAAAAGTTTGATTGGCCTGTGCTGGAAATCCGAACCAGGAACCTGGTGTTGGACGCACGCGACAGCAGGCACCTCCTCCAGCTGCTCTACATGCTCCCATAACGCGGACGCGGATATCGCATAGAACTTCTCCTGTGTTGCCGCTTTCACCAGTATTTCACCAGAGTTTTCGAGTGAATTCCAGTCTACTCCAAGGAATTTGAGGATAAATTCAGGCATACTGTAGGAACTCCCCTAACCTTTCCTCAAACAGCGCATACCAGAACGAAACCTAAGAAGATTATTTTGTTGTGGCATCGGCTTTAAATTGATTTATCCTTCCTTGAGCTTCGTCTGAAGAAAAGGTCGAGATAGACGGTTGATGGTGTCAACAACGTGTGGCTTAAGGCACCATTACCGACTAGACTCAAAACTTCCAGATCAGACAAAGCTGATGATGCAAGATCATGGCCTCCAAATCGCGGAATTTGTGGCTGTTCTTGTTGTTGGAACTGTGGACGACGAATAAGAGCATCTGTGCCACGGTCGAACTCTGGAAACCTGCAGAGGGTCGATGCACCCAAAGCGACTAATCACCTCTTCCACGCTCCCAACCGCTCCCCGGAGAATTTGTGTAGACAATTCTTGGATATCCCTAATGTCCAATCCGTTCCGGAATTGAGTTGTTTCGTAGTTGAATACAGCTGTTGACCAAGATTGCTATCGATTTAGGTTAACGCTTCGGTATTGTCCCTTCGTCAGAACCTAGAAAGACGATCTCATTCGAGAAACAACTTGCGCCATTCCATTTTGTAGAATTGAACTCCGAAGGAAACGTAGAGTTACGAGGCGATGCCATAGAACATAGTAACGTAGACCCTAACGATGAAGATCGTGTTCATCCAGCAGTCACCCTTAACTGGTAGTGGTCTAACTGGAGAGGGTGATCGAGGCTATATTCGTGGACCACCAGCCCCAGGAGCTTCCTTGAGCAAGGCGCCAAACGTGAGTAGAGACTGAGTCGACAAAGGGCGTAATTTCTTCAAATCCTCATTTTCGACAAGGTTTCAGATTCGTTTGAATCTGCAGTAGGCTAGCCCAGAGATACTACACTCCACACTCCTTATGGCAACTCATATTCTCACTGTTCATACAGCGATAGCGCATAATTCGACGATCCGAGACATGAGGCTGTCATATAAACTTAGCCACACAGAAATTTTCACACAAATTGAAGAAAAATCCTCTTCAATCCCCTCGACACCCTCTTTATTGAAGCAGTTTCCAAGAGAAAGGTGTCGCCTTTATTGGCTCCTTTGCTGCTTCTCGACAGCTTCGACATCCTCGCATGCAGTCTTGGATATCCTTAGTGATATTAGTCCAGTATACACAAGATCAGGCAACCTCTTTTTTGAGTATTGTTTTTCTTGCAAACGTATGTGGTAATGACCTTTCATCGCTTCTAGAACTTCAGCGTTTTGAAGGGTAGCTATATTTAAGCATGTTTCAACCACATGTGGTGACGACTTAATGATGTCAGTGTTGTTCTACATCTTCAAAAAATTTGTGATGAATTGAAGGTGTGATACGAGTTGTCGAATATAGTGGTATAACACAACTTGAGGGCAACCTTTGACGAGCTCTAAAACGGCGTCTGCTCGAAAAAGTCAAGTAATGATAATAATGCCCTCAGAAGTAATTTTAGACAAATTTTTTTCTAAGCTCTCTCCGTTTGTGTATGAGGTAATGGGGATCCTGATCAGTAGATGGTTTAATAACGATCCTCATAACGAATCCGCTAATATTAATATAATACTGTTAGTATTACATACCGCTGACTTTGATTTATACCAATAAAAAAATTGAATGCAAAGTTTTATCAAAGTGGGGCAGTCATTACAAAGGAACCCAGCACAACGACTGGTGCTTTCGTGAAGTCTGTTAAGCTCATGATCAATTTTCAATCTGTCTGAGAGATGTATGAAATATCTTGTTCGAATCTATGGTTTTTTATACAGTTGTATGTATCAAACATAACTATGTAACAAGAATGAAGACAAGACCTTTATTTATGCGTTCCCGAAGAATATGCAGTGGCTTAGCCACTAGTACCCGATCAGCAAGATATGTACATTGAGTGAGGAGCATAGTAATGCGAGTAGAATCCATGTTAAGGCCGTAGGCAGGTTCGTTCGAGCATCGTTAGGCGGCGGGCTTCTCGCAGAGCAGCCGACGTCGGTGGATGACCGAGGTGGCTGCGCGCTGTCGTCGTTGTAGGTCGGGTCGGTGGGCTTGCTCGGGGTGTAAGTCGCCGTCGACGCTGATGTGAAACATGGCTGGCTTCAGGAGCTCTGGAGTCGCTCCTTTTATAGCGATTCAGTCGCTACGCCCCGACAGAAGGTTTTAGGGCAGGATGCGCCGTCAGCGCAAATATCATGGAGAGACGTGCAAAGCTCCTTAACTTCGGTCAAAAGCATCTGGACGCTTCTAGGGATGCGTCTTGGTGCACCAGTTTCCCAACGTCAGAGCCTTAGACCGGGATGAGTAGTGCACAGACTTCGCCAACTATCACTTCCCTCAATTGCTTTCTCGCATCAGGGACGTTCACATTTACTCTCGTTAAGAATTCAGGGTATCTGGGTTTTCCTCTCATGGATGAGCTCAGCTCTGCAGATAGCCTTCTGGTCTTTTTAGAGGCACGGCAATGTACAAGATGGGCTACAATTTAGAATCCGACTTTAAGAGAAAAAACGATGAAATGCTGAAATTATATCAAAAATGTTAATGTGCTTGTTATAGCTAAGCAACGTATGCGTTTTCGAAATCCATTTAGAAGGGTGGTTTGTCCTTTATGAACCTCAGCACTGAATGTTATTTACGTAGGTTTCATAGCTTAAATTTTGTCTGCTCCTACAAAAAGCTTGACATAAACCTCCATATGTAAATTTACATCACAAAGTTGAGTCGTGGGTAGAAAAAGGGGGAGGATAGAACGCCAAGACACCCCAGAGGTGAAAACCATCAACGGAACCGAGTATAATTCCCACCACTAAAAAACACCATTTGGAAACACCGGATTGGTTGCCACTATCAGACGCGGCACCGGGAAACAGGCAGGCATCAACATTACTAAATCGAATTGCAATATTTCCAAAAAATCCTTCTTGGGTAACATTCATGCTAGAGAGAGACGGTGGGAGGTTAAAGCAATCTAGCCTATATCGAGCACGAGCTCAAGAGTGTCCTGACAGCGCGACTCCGCGAAAGGTGCCAACGAAGAAGCACGCCCTGAAGCAGTCCTAAAGCGGGTAACTTCCAAAGAGAAGAACAAATTCTATAGCTATATAATGAACATGAATGAGTGAGACGTGCTGCCTGTGGCCCTTGAAAAAGTAGCGAAGCGTGATACCCGCAACGCATAATCGACACTAAGGGAAATTGGAAATTCCAGAGATTCCCTAGACTGAACTGTTATAAGAGCAGAAAAAGCAAAGACGTCAATCGAGCATGGTAAAGCACCCGTTCGGCAAGCAGGGAAACAGGCTTATTTGACTATCTTAAACGGATATATCCCAGTCGGAAGGAGGTGCATTTAGATTGTTTTGCCTTACGGACACATACCCTGAATTTATTCGAGAGCACAGGTTGGAAGCCCATAACATCGTGGTTCCCGGTTATTTTGTGGAACTTAACCAGACGAACACTGCTGCTGATCTTCGGGCTTTCCGTGGACATCTTATCGTCCTAGATATTCGATTCCGTCGAATATGAAGAACATTTGTGCGAAAGTGAGATTAAACATTGGCTAATCTGTCGAGCCGAAACAGGAATAAATCCTATCTAGCAGACAGAATTGGCGTGGCGTATTAACTCCTTTTCTGATCGACATTCAAATGCGAGGAATTCCTCTAAATTAGGAGGATTGGCATGAGTACATAAGTCGTCTCAGATCGGCGGCTGACGCTTTCGGCTCTGTTTTGATGTCTCAAGTCGGTCGGCTGATTGGCGTTCTAGCAGATATTCGGTTCCGCATCATATGTAGGCTACATGTAGGATGGCGAAGGATGGGGAACTGTTCGCCAAACCTTTTAGGATGCGTTAAGTGTTATATAATCAAACTGCGTGTTAAAAGAGTACGGAATAGGAGATCGAGCGGTAAATTGACTAACGCCGTCAAATGTTAGGCTGAATTACGATTTTTCTTCAACATTTTCATTCAAATCTTCGCATTTTTTATTTTGCTTGAGAGGACGACTTTCCGGTCAAATTTGAGATTTTTGTAGAATCGGAGCTCTCGTCAAGGGTGTGTTCTCTTTAGCAATACTCTAATCCCTCAAATCTGAACCACCATTTCTCGTAGAAGCCACTTCAAAACTGTGACTGACAGGCCTACAACTCGATCTTGCTGTGCACGCCTAGCAGCATAGGGATAAAGGGGTGAAGAATGAATGAAGGCGTTAACCAATCTCTCTTTAGGAAGCTCCGAGCACTGCACCTTTATGGGATGTCGTAGAGACGATCTGAATAGTATTTGGCCAAGTCAACGACTTCTGCTGCCCAACCGATGGGCAATAGACACGACAAGACTGGCACTGATTAGTTGGCCTGGACGGGAAGCCAACGAGCCTGAAATCGACTCGAAGTGCATGCGAGAGTCGGCGACTGCGTTACATTGTTCTTGGGTTTTTGCTCAAGCTAAAAACGACGAAACAATTAGTTCTAGTTCTTGCGCCAGAGACGTGTCAGATCTTCAAGAAGAGGCCACTGAGAGAAATTACGGAAAAATTCAGACGCTCCAAGAGTAGTGCTGAGTGCAGTATTGGTTTCGATGTTTCGCGCGTTTTTAACTCTCTCTCTCTCGTTCCGTTTTTGTTGTTTTAGGTTTTGGTGACGAGTTTCAACAATCAAGCTTTAAGTGAACACTGATTCAAGGAACTGCAGCAGTTGCCCACAAAATTTCGCCTTGAATGTTCTTAGCATTTTCACGGACCTGTTCACCATGGTACTGACTGAACAGTCGTAGCCTACATTAGCACATACATTACATTACAGTCTCCAAAACTGAATTTCGGTTTCCAGTGAGACAATTTGGACATGTGGACGAGTGACTAGTCATGATGCCGCCGCATTTCCTCAAGAAATAGCTGCGAAACTCGACAGGCACATATGACGACAGTTGACACAAAGGTTCAGTGAAGATGCACTATGCGCTCTTCCGCTCCAAGATTTCAGTTATGAAGAAGAAGATTTCTTCCTTATGAGGCTTCGTCGAATGTCTACTTTGAGCAAGAGGAAGAGGAAGAAGAAAAAGAGAAACCATGAATGTACATGAGCAGTAACAGCGGCTACCTGCTCTTTCTTTAAAAAGCATTCCCCTATCTCATGCATAAACCGAGATAATACCGCTATGGAATAAACTAGAACATCCACTCCAGGTTATTCAGTTCTCGTATAGTCAAATTCATGATGGATATTTGCTCGTGCGGGAAAACATCTTTGACTAAAGGGTAGGGCACATTTGTTTAAGAGTTGAGTGTATATCGAAGCTTATACATAAGTTCTCACTCCTGGGTTATTTTTTATTTGAACACACTATAATGTGAATGTTGATGACGAACCGCACTAGTTGTAGGCTGCTGGATATGTGGAAATGCTGGGAATCTAGAAATGATTCATCAACGGAAATGAAGTTCTCAGTGTCCACTGAATTTTTGGGCTTCTCAGATTTTTGCATTTTTATTTATTGCGCATATTCCTGACCTGGGTGGGCGTGTAGCGCAGTCAGAGGAGGCGCCGGCTGTCGCGTGCACCCGATACCAGGTTCGTGGTTCGGATTTCCTGCCCAGGCCAACCAAGCCTTCCATCCCTCCGGAGTCTGTGAATTGGTACCAGACTTGTCTGGGAAGGATAGAGCGCTGACTCGTTTATCGGCTGGCCACCGCAAGTCATTGTATGGCCAAATACGCATTCAAATCGCCTCCACGACATCCCGTAGAAGTAGAATGCGTGGCGCAACCCAAAAGGGACTGAGTTTCTTATAATACTATACCGCTTCCTCTCCATTGAGAAAATAAAAATCGCATACTTCCGCTATCGTAGCCAACTTCCGAAGCCTCACACCAATGATGCTCCCCTCACGTTGCACGATTTAACAGGGTAATGGTGGGACGGCAACCTACTACTAAACTAATGAGTTACATCGTATGCATTGCCTGCTCTTTTGCGGGATCGATTATTCTGAGCAACACCTTCACACGTTTAAGAGGTGAGATCTACAATTAAGAGTGTTACCTTTCACAATGGGCACCTTAGACAATTCCTTCCGAGTGGAAGACCCAAATTTGATCTAATTCCGGCACACCGCTTTTAGTGCTATAAAACGTTAAGCCATTTGACACCATTATCGCGTTTTTCCACCGCCGAGAAAAGTTGCTAAGAAATTAGAGCTTCATGAAGCATTGTTATCGTTTTACACCTTTTCCAAACTGAATGTTCTTTTCTAAGTAGAGGCACTTGAGCAGTTTTCCAGCCGGAAAAAGGACGCTGAAAATGGAGACTCTGAAAGCTAATAAGTTCTCTCGAAACTTTTCTCACAGTCTAATAATTGCAACCACTTAAGACTTGCACAATTGATTCATAGTTGAAGCTCTTTGCATATTCTCATGATATGAAAGTGAGTCGGATTTGTTCCACAGTGTGCGCTGCACTGGACTGACTGTTCCGAGTTACAGCCAGCTTCCCGCTGAGCAGTTGAGCCTCTTAATCTTCCAAAGAAATCTGACAAGCCGCTTTGGTCGCTGCCCCGTCGTCTGCTTGTGTAGTGCAGGTACAGAAAAGGTGCCGCATCTCAGTGGCATGCGAATCATCTGATTGAGCTAATATGTGTACAGCTCACGGCCAGAAGAATCTCCGATAAGACAGGGGTCTCCGAAAAATCTCTACGCTCTCCCTCTGAATGATCGTGAAATTGTAAACCTCTCGAAGGTTTCATAGCTTATGCCAAAGAACGAGAACGTTCTCGGTTCTGCATTCTCGCGTGCGCGTCCAGCTATGTTCGGCCGATAAGTGGCTTAAACACTAAATTCGGCTTTCTGGAGTCCAGAAGAAGGTGGAATGTGCCCGACTCTAGGTAGCATTTACCTATACCAGCACGTTTGCTGAGCATAAACAACTGGTAATCTATTGGCTAGAAATAAGGGAAAACTCCAAATCCAAATTGATTGGGAAAATTGGAGCAAATAAA
This sequence comes from Heligmosomoides polygyrus bakeri, assembly GCA_947359475.1. Lineage (NCBI taxonomy): Eukaryota > Metazoa > Nematoda > Chromadorea > Rhabditida > Heligmosomidae > Heligmosomoides > Heligmosomoides polygyrus. The sequence goes on along the minus strand of OX375866.1, from coordinate 28,933,454 downwards.
AAATAAAAAATCCAAATTGGAGCTAAAAAATTGTACTTTAACTTCATTTCCCAATCAAGAAAAAGTTTCAACTGAAAAAAGTACCAACGTTTCAAACGGTGCCAGTCAGGGAGTGAACCAGACCAGTGACAAATTATTCGCTTTCTTACCATCATTCACATGATTAGCTTAGTATCACTGAGGGCAAACATCGTGAACTGCACACGGCACAGTATAACATTTAATGGATTGAAAATTGTCGTTTTTCTGCGTTTTATGGTCATTTGTAGAACAACACCGTGGTTAAATTGCGGAAAAAGTATACGATCCTAACAATTTTTCACTTATTCGTGGATGCGCCATATCTTATATGCATACACACACACGGGCGCGTGTAGCACAGTCGGAGGAAGTGACAGCTGTAACGTGCACCCGATACCAGGTTCAAGGCTCGGTTTTCTCGCCCAGGCCAACCAAGCCTTCCAACTTCTCGGAGTCGATGAATTGGCGCCATACTTGTCTGGGTAAAATAAAGCGCTGAATCGTTCATTGGCTGGCCACCGCAAGTCTGTGGCCAAATGCGCATTCAAGTCATCTCCGCGACAGCCTGTAGAAGTAGAAAGCGTGACGCATCCTAAAACGGGTTGAGTTTGCCGCCTGCCTTTATTCTTTTCAAATACATAAGCATTCTCACTTTAATTTGGACATTTTTCTGAACAAATTCAACACTTTTTAAATGTAATATTTCTGATGGTTTCAAGCTTCATGTTGATCTCCATTAACGACGTTTTGGGCAGCAGCCCATTGTCAGGTCTAAATATAATACAATAACTAATGGAGCACGCTACAGAAGGACAAGGAATACAGACCTGGAATCCAGGTTTTAGCAAGGGATGGAGAAGACCAAGGTGGTAGGAAAGTGACTGGTCAGTTATATGTCACCGCGGTCTTCAGCGGTCAAGTCGCAGCTCTCATAGAGTGGTAAGAGTCATTGCGTTCTTCAATTCCTCTTCATTGCTTTCCCACCGTCTTAATTCTAGCGCTTCCTTAATTCTTCTTTCCACAGGCTCTGCCAACCTCTTGTGAAGGATTGATATCCGTCTACACATCTTCCAAATCAGAGCAAGCGTCATCCAGCTGAAATAGAGTGCTGACAAGAAATAATAAGTATTTCTAAGAATTATTTTTTCGTTTGAGGAAAATTAAGTGCAGCTCTCTTTGAAAATCTTAATTTCATCTGTTCCAATTACTGAATACACTGTTTCAGATTTTATAAAAATTTCTTTATTTAATGAAAAAATAACGAACTAAATTGTGTTTTAGAGCGCACAAAGGCAGGAATCATATCTATTATGTATGAAAAGCAGAGGGCGCGTGAAGCGCAGTCGGGGGAAGTGCCAGCTGTCGCCTGCACCCGATAGCAGGTTCCTGGTTCGGATTTCCCGCCCACGCCAACCAAGCTTTCCATCCCTCTGGGGTCGGTGAATTATTACCATGCTTGGCTGGGAAGGATAAAGCGTTTAGTTGTTCATCGGCTGGCCACCGCAAGTCATTGTGTGGCCAAATACGCATTCAGCTCGCCTCCACGAGATCCCGTAGAAGTAGGATGCGTGGCGCATCCCAAAGAGGATTAAATAACGCCGTCCTTTATCCTTTATCCTTTATGAAAAGCAGAGATCGCGTTGTGCAATTGATTGGACCGCCCCGATTTTTGTTGATTGATAGGCTAAATGCTGGTGGCGATGTCCGTTCCTCCACGTGGTGCCACTGGAAACTACTCGCTCTGCGAGTTAAGCCGAACACGGACACTCGATTGCAGGCGACAGGCCCTTGTGACAGGCCGGCCTACGAACACCCATGTCACATCACATGGTGTATGACAGCTCAAGTGTTTCGAGATAGTGCTACGGCGTCCGCGGGAGCCGACGCGCACTCGCAGAGCCCGGCGAGTGTGAGAAGTATGCGAGGGTCCCTGATGCGAGGACGGCATCGGGGGGCAACTGAGCTAGTCCGAAAGTCCCGTAACGTAAGCAGGACCCGCGTGGCAACGCTGAATGTGGGTACGTTGACGGGCCGCTCGTGCGAGTTGGTTGAAGCACTGGAGCGTAGAAGAGTTGATTTCTGTGCGGTGCAGGAGACGAGGTGGTCCTGCCGCAAGTCAAGGGACATAGGACGTGGCTTCAAGGCCGTTCTATGTGGAAGTCCCAGGACCACCAGTGGTGTCGGAATAATCGTCTCCGAACGATTTCGTGACTCGATTGTAAGCGTCGAGCGCTTTGACGATCGATTGATGAAGATCGTTGTCGCCGCGAAGGAGCGACTCTATCACTTCTTCTCTGCGTATGCTCCGCAGACTGGCTGCTCGGATCAAGCCAAGGAAGAGTTTTGGAGCCTGCTTGATGAGAAGACAGCAGAGGTACCATCGAAAGATGTCATCATAGTCGCTGGTGACCTCAACGGGCACGTCGGCGCGACGAAAGACGGGTACGGCTGTCATGGTGGGTTCGGTTACGGATCGCGTAACGCAGATGGTGAGCGTATCCTTGAATATGCGGAATCGCACAACCTCACCATAGTGAACACCGTATTTCGCAAACGCGATTCCCACCTCATCTCGTTCTATAGCGGGAACACCAGGACTCAGATAGACTTTGTCCTTGTGAAGGATCGAGACCGAAGTCTTGTCACAGACGCGAAGGTCGTGCCGTATGAGACGGTCGCCCCACAGCATCGACCGCTGATCTGTACTTTAAAGATCGCCCCTCCGAGGCTGAAGCAGGTCGAGCGATGCGGTGCACCAAGAATCAAGTGGTGGCGAATGAAAGAGAAGGAAGCAGCTGTGATTTCTCGCGTGCGGTTACCGACAGTGACAACTGTCGACGAAACTTGGGAGAAGGCCACCGACGCGATTCGTCACGCTGCACGGTCGGAGCTCGGCATCACGAAGCCTGGACGACGGAAGGTCGACAAGCAGGCCTGGCTGTGGACAGATGACGTGAAAGCCAAAGTTCGAGAGAAGAAGACGCTATATCACGTGTTTCTCGGCGAAAAGACAGCCGATAACTGGCGGAAGTACCAAGAAGCGAAGAAAGCTGCAAAGAAGGCCGTGGCTGTTGCAAAAGCCACTCATTATGGAGATGTCAACGAGAAGCTCGAGTCGCGCGATGGTGAGCGGTATCTGTACCGACTCGCAAAGAATCGCCATCGCCAGACCGAGGACATCGAGAAGTTCTTCGGCATCAATGATGAGAACGGCCGTCTTCTTATGGACCGCAAGAAGGCATTGAAGCGATGGCGCGATTACTTTGAGGAAATCTCTACAGTAGAATTTCCTCATCCAGCCATCCCCTCAACGGCTCCAACCCACGGTCCCGTTCAGAAGATCACCGTGGTGGAGATTGAAGCGGCTTTGAAGAAGATGAGGCCAGGCAAAGCGACTGGGCCCGACGACGTGGCAGCAGAACTGTGGAAGTCGAAGTTTTGGTACCCTGCTGAGTGGTTGGCGAAGTTCTTTAATCAGGTTGTGGAGGAGAAGAAAGTGCCTGAGAGTTGGCGCCAAAGTACGACGATTCCGATTTGGAAGAAGAAGGGCAGTCCTGCAGACTGCTCCAATTACCGTCCGATTCGCTTGCTTTCGCACAGCATGAAGATCTTTGAGCGAGTTGTCGATGGACGAATTCGGGACATCGTCCAGCTTTCCAGCAATCAGTGCGGCTTCGTGGCTGGCTGTGGCACCATTGATGCCATACACGCCGCCCGCCTCCTGATAGAGAAGCATCGCGAGAAACAGAAGTCGGTGCATATCGCCTTCCTCGACTTAGAGAAGGCCTTTGACCGCGTGCCGCGTGAAGTGATATGGTACGCCTTGCGACATCATGGAGTTCCCGAAGAGCTCATAGAGTGGGTGCGAATTCTCTACTCTTGTCCAAAGAGTCGAGTTCAAGCTGCAGCTGGAACCTCGATGGAGTTCCCCATCTCTGTCGGGGTACACCAGGGTTCTGCGCTTTCCCCACTCCTCTTTGTTGTCGTCATGGATGCCATCACACGAGATCTTCAGAAGCCCGTCCCTTGGACGTTGCTTTATGCCGATGACGTGATGCTCGCTAGCGAAGATAAAGGTGAACTCGAGCGAGAGGTGCAAGCTTGGTGTGATCGCTTGGAGCGGTTTGGACTCAGATTGAACGTGAAGAAGACCGAGTATTTAACGACGGACGTTACCGAGTCCAGCTCCATCAAGGTTAACGGCATCGAGCTTCCACGCACTGCGGTCTTTAAGTACCTGGGATCAGCAGTCGCGTCTGACGGCAGACTGATGGTCGAAGTGAATTCACGCGTGAGTGCAGCTTGGTCCAAGTGGCGCTCGTTGACTGGGGTGCTCTGCGATAGGAAGATACCGGAGCGCTTTAAGTCAAAGATCTACAGGGCAGTCATCCGGCCAGTAGCGATGTACGGCGCTGAGTGTTGGCCTGCGACCAAGGAAGTTGAAACGCGCCTCAGCGTCATGGAGACGAAGATGCTGCGCTGGACGGCAGGAGTCACGCGCATGGACCGCATCCGAAACGATGCTATTCGGCAGAAGTTCGGTGTCGCGCCGATAACTGACAAGATGCGCGAAGCTCGCTTACGATGGTACGGCCACGTTCTGCGTGGAAAGGAAGAGAGCGTCCGCAAGATAGGCCTTAAGTTCGAGGTGGTAGGAAAGCGGCCTAGAGGGCGCCCGAAGCAGCGCTGGGTTGATACGTTACATACGGACTTGAAAGTAGCTGGTGTCCACCCCGATCTAGCGCTGGATCGGGAAAGGTGGCGTCATGACACCAGAATAGCGGACCCCGCTACGAAGCGGGACAGACGCTGAAGAAGAAGAAGAAGAAGAAGATAGGCTAAATGCTGCTAACTTGAAGGAAGGGTGAAGCGATATGAATATTTTTTATAACTGTTTTTTGCACTTTTTACATTTGTGTTATTCCAAGAAAGCATAATTTTTGCTAGCAATCAATTAAAAATCACAGCGACCTAGTCGAGTGCATGGGGTGATATTTTCCTCTAGTACACTAGATGTATAGCCTTTCTGCGTTTTAAAACGTAAGTCTCAGTTAATAGTTTTTCATTATGAAAATATAGAATTTTTTTATAAATTTTAAAACAATGCGCTGACTTGTTGGGACAAGTGAATTTGGGGATTTTAAAATAGGTTGTACTAGATTTTCCTTAAGCAAAAAATTATTCTTTCCGTGTTGGACGTTACCTGAAAGATGTTCCTTTTAATTTGGAAGATGTTCAATTTAATTTCAAAGACGACAAGCTTGCGCCGAGGAGAGTCGAGTTTGAGTTGAAAGCGTTCAATTTGAGGTTAAAATAGTAGCCTTGAGCAGTCACCTCAAGCTATATGTCAGTGGAGACCGTCAGTTCTTTCTTCTGATTTTCGATGCTCGTTGACTCAGAAACTCCTTCTATGGCGTCATATCTCCCTGAAAGAGTCGCTCTTTACATGGTTCTCTAAAAGATGGAGGAAAACCGATAAGCCTTGAGATATCTTATCTATATCTTTGGTCATTGAACTGATGTCGTGCTCCCCTGCGATGTTGCCGCATTTAAACTAGTTCGCTGCGTCAACGCCAGAGTCATATCCTATAAGTAATGACAATCTCAGACTTAGCGTCACAATCATGTTTAATTCGAATCAAAAATCAACGTTTAAGAGGTGAGATCTACAATTAAGAGTGTTACCTTTCACAATGGGCACCTTAGACAATTCCTTCCGAGTGGAAGACCCAAATTTGATCTAATTCCGGCACACCGCTTTTAGTGCTATAAAACGTTAAGCCATTTGACACCATTATCGCGTTTTTCCACCGCCGAGAAAAGTTGCTAAGAAATTAGAGCTTCATGAAGCATTGTTATCGTTTTACACCTTTTCCAAACTGAATGTTCTTTTCTAAGTAGAGGCACTTGAGCAGTTTTCCAGCCGGAAAAAGGACGCTGAAAATGGAGACTCTGAAAGCTAATAAGTTCTCTCGAAACTTTTCTCACAGTCTAATAATTGCAACCACTTAAGACTTGCACAATTGATTCATAGTTGAAGCTCTTTGCATATTCTCATGATATGAAAGTGAGTCGGATTTGTTCCACAGTGTGCGCTGCACTGGACTGACTGTTCCGAGTTACAGCCAGCTTCCCGCTGAGCAGTTGAGCCTCTTAATCTTCCAAAGAAATCTGACAAGCCGCTTTGGTCGCTGCCCCGTCGTCTGCTTGTGTAGTGCAGGTACAGAAAAGGTGCCGCATCTCAGTGGCATGCGAATCATCTGATTGAGCTAATATGTGTACAGCTCACGGCCAGAAGAATCTCCGATAAGACAGGGGTCTCCGAAAAATCTCTACGCTCTCCCTCTGAATGATCGTGAAATTGTAAACCTCTCGAAGGTTTCATAGCTTATGCCAAAGAACGAGAACGTTCTCGGTTCTGCATTCTCGCGTGCGCGTCCAGCTATGTTCGGCCGATAAGTGGCTTAAACACTAAATTCGGCTTTCTGGAGTCCAGAAGAAGGTGGAATGTGCCCGACTCTAGGTAGCATTTACCTATACCAGCACGTTTGCTGAGCATAAACAACTGGTAATCTATTGGCTAGAAATAAGGGAAAACTCCAAATCCAAATTGATTGGGAAAATTGGAGCAAATAAAAAATAAAAAATCCAAATTGGAGCTAAAAAATTGTACTTTAACTTCATTTCCCAATCAAGAAAAAGTTTCAACTGAAAAAAGTACCAACGTTTCAAACGGTGCCAGTCAGGGAGTGAACCAGACCAGTGACAAATTATTCGCTTTCTTACCATCATTCACATGATTAGCTTAGTATCACTGAGGGCAAACATCGTGAACTGCACACGGCACAGTATAACATTTAATGGATTGAAAATTGTCGTTTTTCTGCGTTTTATGGTCATTTGTAGAACAACACCGTGGTTAAATTGCGGAAAAAGTATACGATCCTAACAATTTTTCACTTATTCGTGGATGCGCCATATCTTATATGCATACACACACACGGGCGCGTGTAGCACAGTCGGAGGAAGTGACAGCTGTAACGTGCACCCGATACCAGGTTCAAGGCTCGGTTTTCTCGCCCAGGCCAACCAAGCCTTCCAACTTCTCGGAGTCGATGAATTGGCGCCATACTTGTCTGGGTAAAATAAAGCGCTGAATCGTTCATTGGCTGGCCACCGCAAGTCTGTGGCCAAATGCGCATTCAAGTCATCTCCGCGACAGCCTGTAGAAGTAGAAAGCGTGACGCATCCTAAAACGGGTTGAGTTTGCCGCCTGCCTTTATTCTTTTCAAATACATAAGCATTCTCACTTTAATTTGGACATTTTTCTGAACAAATTCAACACTTTTTAAATGTAATATTTCTGATGGTTTCAAGCTTCATGTTGATCTCCATTAACGACGTTTTGGGCAGCAGCCCATTGTCAGGTCTAAATATAATACAATAACTAATGGAGCACGCTACAGAAGGACAAGGAATACAGACCTGGAATCCAGGTTTTAGCAAGGGATGGAGAAGACCAAGGTGGTAGGAAAGTGACTGGTCAGTTATATGTCACCGCGGTCTTCAGCGGTCAAGTCGCAGCTCTCATAGAGTGGTAAGAGTCATTGCGTTCTTCAATTCCTCTTCATTGCTTTCCCACCGTCTTAATTCTAGCGCTTCCTTAATTCTTCTTTCCACAGGCTCTGCCAACCTCTTGTGAAGGATTGATATCCGTCTACACATCTTCCAAATCAGAGCAAGCGTCATCCAGCTGAAATAGAGTGCTGACAAGAAATAATAAGTATTTCTAAGAATTATTTTTTCGTTTGAGGAAAATTAAGTGCAGCTCTCTTTGAAAATCTTAATTTCATCTGTTCCAATTACTGAATACACTGTTTCAGATTTTATAAAAATTTCTTTATTTAATGAAAAAATAACGAACTAAATTGTGTTTTAGAGCGCACAAAGGCAGGAATCATATCTATTATGTATGAAAAGCAGAGGGCGCGTGAAGCGCAGTCGGGGGAAGTGCCAGCTGTCGCCTGCACCCGATAGCAGGTTCCTGGTTCGGATTTCCCGCCCACGCCAACCAAGCTTTCCATCCCTCTGGGGTCGGTGAATTATTACCATGCTTGGCTGGGAAGGATAAAGCGTTTAGTTGTTCATCGGCTGGCCACCGCAAGTCATTGTGTGGCCAAATACGCATTCAGCTCGCCTCCACGAGATCCCGTAGAAGTAGGATGCGTGGCGCATCCCAAAGAGGATTAAATAACGCCGTCCTTTATCCTTTATCCTTTATGAAAAGCAGAGATCGCGTTGTGCAATTGATTGGACCGCCCCGATTTTTGTTGATTGATAGGCTAAATGCTGCTAACTTGAAGGAAGGGTGAAGCGATATGAATGTTTTTTATAACTGTTTTTTGCACTTTTTACATTTGTGTTATTCCAAGAAAGCATAATTTTTGCTAGCAATCAATTAAAAATCACAGCGACCTAGTCGAGTGCATGGGGTGATATTTTCCTCTAGTACACTAGATGTATAGCCTTTCTGCGTTTTAAAACGTAAGTCTCAGTTAATAGTTTTTCATTATGAAAATATAGAATTTTTTTATAAATTTTAAAACAATGCGCTGACTTGTTGGGACAAGTGAATTTGGGGATTTTAAAATAGGTTGTACTAGATTTTCCTTAAGCAAAAAATTATTCTTTCCGTGTTGGACGTTACCTGAAAGATGTTCCTTTTAATTTGGAAGATGTTCAATTTAATTTCAAAGACGACAAGCTTGCGCCGAGGAGAGTCGAGTTTGAGTTGAAAGCGTTCAATTTGAGGTTAAAATAGTAGCCTTGAGCAGTCACCTCAAGCTATATGTCAGTGGAGACCGTCAGTTCTTTCTTCTGATTTTCGATGCTCGTTGACTCAGAAACTCCTTCTATGGCGTCATATCTCCCTGAAAGAGTCGCTCTTTACATGGTTCTCTAAAAGATGGAGGAAAACCGATAAGCCTTGAGATATCTTATCTATATCTTTGGTCATTGAACTGATGTCGTGCTCCCCTGCGATGTTGCCGCATTTAAACTAGTTCGCTGCGTCAACGCCAGAGTCATATCCTATAAGTAATGACAATCTCAGACTTAGCGTCACAATCATGTTTAATTCGAATCAAAAATCAAAACATGGGCGGAAATCCAAAATACAGGTGGGGAGTGGCTTGGTCCTGAGCTTTGTTCTGAGCTGCCTAAGCTATCGGATATCTTTAAGAGTCAAGAAAACATACTGACTGCCTTTTTTCAATGCAAAACAGTCATATAGAACAGTTTAATGCTTTCCGAGCCTCATCAGAGAAGCCGAATGATATGATGGAACCGACTTCACGGAAACGCATTTTTAGGTATGAGACAGAACTTCTCCTTTCAGCGGACCCTGCGACTGCGCGGGGCTAAACGCTCAGGAGAAGAAGAAGAAGAAGACAAAACTTCTCCACAAGCAGAAACGCATGCTTATTTTGTCATATGCTTTGAAGCTTGCAGCTTGGCAGATTCCTTTTCTGCGAAATTGCTCACCCATTGTTGTAGATGGTAACACTTGACACTGTGTAGGAAGAGCGTGTGCTGCAGAAATATGCGCTGTCTGTGTTGTGCTGCAGAAATATGCGCTGTCGACTCCAGGACGGATTCTGCTCCCCCGTTTGTTTTGATTGTTGGAGCTCCTAATCTGTATGCCGAATTACCGTGTGCACCAAAATAACGTGGACAAGATTTTTTTGTCGTAATTATAAAACAACCAACAATTCGCAAAAACGACGACTAATTTACAACACGACAAACATTAAGGTACACCATCTTGAAGTGGTTTCGAAGTCCCTTGGAGCGGATGCAATTTCGCGAAGTTTGCGGGCGATGGGCCGCAGGTCATCAGGAAACAATCGTTCCCACTCCTGGCGTTAGGATTCCTTTAGGGACTGGAGACTGCGGTGGCGCTTGACGCCGACCGTAGTCTTGAAAATGCCCACACACTATAGTCCATCAGATTCAAATCAGGAAAATACGGCGGCCATTCCGAAGGCGAAATGGAATTGAAGAAATTGGCCTCGCCCCAAGCCTGCGTACCCTTCGCTCTATGTGCGGGTGCAGAGTCCTGTTGGAACGTCCAATGGGCATCACCGAAGTGTTGGTGGGCTCAAGGAAGAACTGCGGACTCTAGAATGTCTCGTGCACATCTTTTTCGACTCTCACTCCTTTATCCACGAAAACCAGAGGAGTCCTGCCAGAGGGACGACTCCTCCCCAAACCATGGCCGATTGTGGGTTCTGACGGTGTTCGGCGACAGCAGAGCTGCTTGGAGGCTCTGCAGACCAGATCTTGTCATTTTGGCGATTGTGCACCTGCCCCACGGTGAACAGCTTCGCATCTGTGAACAGAATCTGTTCCCAGCCACGACCTGCGGCCCATCGCCCCAAAACTTTGCGAAACGTTTGGCCCTTTGCATCTGCTCCAAAGGAAGCCACTTCGAAACCATTTCAAGATGGTGTACCTTAATGTTTGTGCTGTTGTAAATTAGTCGCCATTCTTTCGAATTGTTGGTTGTTTTATAATTATGATAAAAAAATCTTGTCCACGTTATTTTGGTACACCCTGTAATTTGTTGGCAAGGAAATCATCGGAGTAGATCTTTCAGCAGTTCCACGAAGATGCCGCCGTTCATGCAATGTAACTCTGCAGCCACTCCCACTATTGATCTTTCCTCCAATGGCTTTCTCCTCAAGGTTCACACTAATCCGCTATACCTAACTGCAACTCGTCGACAACACGCCGCGGTTGCCTTAAAAAGAATATTCCCCGTGATCCAAGCAGATATTCTCCGGCAAAGTCAGGATTAATCTACGACCTCGCGGTGTTCAGTGATAGTTTTCAGAAAAAAAAGAACTTGGTGGTTTACAGCTACACTTTAAAATTTTGGGTTAAGTTTTCCATTGTTAGATTTTTAATCTGCAAAATTCCAGAGCGTCTGTAGTCACGAAATACATCCACTGTGCGGTCAGCGACTTATGGGTACACAGCTTCCCCTCATTTGGAAAAAATTGATCTTTGTAGGTCGATGTAATAATCACTAGTTTAGCCTCATATGTGAGCAAAAAAGGTTTTTTTATCAGACTGAGCCAAATAAATTTGTCATCGCTGTTCCTCGGTGAAAGCTACACCACACAGATCACAGAAGTAATGTATCTCGTCAAAGGTTCTACTGACCTTCAGATGGATGGTGGTATTTCAAGGTCTCTTTGATTATATAACTTTTTTCTTCTCCTCTTCTTCTTTCAACGTTTGTCCTGCCTGGCTCTGGGTAACTTTTCTGAATGCATTGACGAAAGTGCGTTGAGGAACCTTCCGCGATTCAGCGCATGATCAAAGTGGACACCAGCTGTTTCATGCGGTGTTATCCGTTCCTACACGGGGTGTAAGTGGAAACTGTTCGCCTTTGTGAGCTGCTCTAAACACGCACACTTGAGCGCAAGAGACAGACCCTCGTGACATGCCCGCCTATGGATGGCCCATGTCACAAATTAAGTAGATCAGTTTATTTTTGCGAAACCAATAGATGGCCGTTACGCTGTTATAACAAGCACAACTTATACAGCATGCTTATTAACAGCAAAACATAATTTATGGGCGAATAGCACTGCGGCATCACTTTTCGTCGGTCACGCGGAGGTGTTCTCCTAGCTCGTCTTGTTCAGAATTTCTATTGTCAACCTTTAAAATCAAAGCGCGCCCCATTGTGGGAAGTGGCAGAACCGTGTTCAATCATATGAAAGAAATATGACCTTTTAGAATGCGTACAAAAGAGTCTTATCAGAAATCCTAAGGCACCACTTTTCCAAGGATTGGGTTTCGACTTTATGTGAGTCTAAGTGGACTCGGAAATTTCACGCTTCTCCAACAAAAAATATGTGCAAAATTCTTTCTTTTCTTTTTTTATTATATATTTTCCAACTTCTATTTCTTCTTCTTAAAGAAAGAAACTGAAGAACCTTCCGCCAGCGCTCATCAACACCCTGGCGCGGCTCTTCACGCGCTACCAGTTGGAGTGCAAGGTTGCATCTCAGTCGAAGACCAGCAGGACCGTCTCGCTGTACAAGAAGGGAGACGTGCACGACATTGGCAACTATCTCCCGATCTGCCTGTTGTCCGTAGTCTACAAACTGTTCACTCGAGTGATCCTGAATAGGATCAGCAGAACGCTGGACGAAGGACAGCCATGCGAGCAAGCAGGATTTCGGAGAGGATTCAGCACGATCGACCACATACACACCATTACGAAGCTCATCGAAATGTCGAGAGTGTACAAGCTGCCGCTGTGCCTTACGTTCATCGACCCGAGGAAGGCATTCAACTCCGTCGAAACTGAAGCGGTCATCGACGCCCTGTTCACTCAGGGTGTTCCTACTCAATACATCAGAGTCCTTCGAGAGCTGTACAGTGGATTCACGACCAAGATCTCACCATTCTACAACGACGTCCTCATCGACGTGAAGAGAGGGGTTCGGCAGGGTGATACCATATCCCCGAAGCTCTTCAGCGCCACCGTCGAAACGTCATGCGCGAACTAGAATGGGAAGACATGGGAGTGAAGGTCGACGGCCGGAAACTACATCATCTTCACTTCGCTGACGACATCATGCTCATAACACCGAGCATCAGTCAGGCGGAGCGAATGCTGGCCGACTTCGATCGTGTATGTGGGAACGTTGGACTGCAGCTGAATCTTACGAAGACGATGTTCATGAGGAACGGACAAGTTTCTGACGCCCTATTCTCGCTCAACGGAACAAACATTTCCGAATGTTCCAGCTACGTCTATCTGGGTCGCGAAGTCAATATGGCCAACCACCTAGCGCCAGAGCTGAGCAGGAGGAAACGAGCAGCTTGGGGAGTTTTCAAGAGCGTCGAAGACGTCGCGAAGAAGGCGAAGAACGTCCGACTCCGTGCTCACCTATTCGACTCCACTGTTCTTCCTGCCCTAACATATGCCTCAGAGAGCTGGGCCATACGAAAGCAGGATGAACACGCAATCAACGTTGCGCAGCGTGGAATTGAGAGGACGGTGCTCGGAGTGACACGACTCACGCAAGTGAGAGAAGGCCGGAGTTCCGTGCTTCGCCGACGTTCGAAGATCAGAGACGCTGTCGCATGAGCCAAGTCGTCGAAAATCAGGAGGGCCGGCTACGTAATGCGATTCGCAGACACACGCTGGACGAGAGCCATCACCGACTTCCACTGGTTTCCGCGGGATGTCAAAAGAACACCGGGATGCCCACCAACGCATTCGTTTGACTTCTTCGTGAAAGCCCTGGACGACCGATATAACGCTCTTCGGGTCCCTCGAGCAAGGAGGATCCATTGGAACACTCTGGCACGCGACAGGAGCGAATGGAGACCCTGCTGGCGCCCGCTCGAGCAAGTCGATGATCAACGGCGCGACAGGTGAGGTGATACAGGTGATTTTTCAACCAAAAAAATATAGAAGATGTCGCGAATTTCACAATGTTGTGTAAAGTTCTTCTCATTCAAACAAATTTCTTTTCTGAGCCATTGTGAAGATCGATAAGAGGACAGCTTAAAATCTGGATTCAATTTGTCGCATGGAAATTAACGAAAGTATGAAGTGCTGTCGATGCTGTCCATGTAAACTTGTTAATCGTTTAAAGCGTTAGATAAGTGGCTTTATGACATACCGCTGATGATGTATCCAACTCCTGATTTATGGTTATGCTCAGCTGGACTTTATATAGCTTTTTGACGGTGAAATACGCTAGGATGCTATCTGTGCCTTAAATAAGTAAATAGATTAGACCAACCAACTGGCATCTTAATGAGCCTGACCACATACTAAATTGCGTACGCAGCTATGAGGGAATACAAGGCGGCAACCTGAAACGGTTGAATGTGAACGGTTCTCTATGAATTCTCCATGAACACAACGGAAGAAATGCGATCTTATTATAGTTTACAAAGCAAACAATGTCTTGCCCAACTGAGTGGAGGTAGATTTTTCGTAACGTGTAATCCCATAACGAGTGGTGTTACTGTAAAGCTGCGGGTTCCTTGGGCCAGGAGCTCGGATCACTTCAACTACTTTATCTGTCGCTGAATATCTGTTCTTTGCAGTCCTTTCTGTTGTATCTGTAACATGTGTCAAACTCCATGCAAACAGGAATTCTGCTATCAATCGAATAAAAACCGCAACGTTTTAGAACAGGGCATGGAGCAATCCCTTCTTTTGAAGAGAAAAACAGCAGCCTTCCTGCTCTTTGAAACAAGCTTTAAACCATTTTTTGCTTAAAAAATAAGATTTTATCAAATTTCAAACAAGATATTCACTTATTGGGTAGGTGAACTAAAACTTGAAAAGTTATATTAGGTTTCCGAAGGAGGGAGGGGGTTTCCTGCTTTCTGTACAGTATATTTCGCTCTATCTGACTAAATAATTTAAGGCAAGCTCAAATTTATAAAAACTAATTTTATTGTTAAAACTGTATCAACAGCGTTTCGTATTACTATTTTTCATTCGTCTATTATTAAGTAAAAAATTCGAATTGCATTGCGCAGTAATGCTACTTTCCGCACAGAATTGTTCACTCTATCTGACTAAATAATTTCTTTCGACGATGTTTTATAATTCTGTTGTTGAATGGTTTATTGATGTATGTCGAAGGGGCAATTCCGAACGATATTTTATTTTCACTTCAAATTGCGACAATCCTCAGTAGAGACAGCTCGACAAATCGTAGCGGTCGACCTACAGCAATCCTGGACGACGAGTGAAGGAATTAGTGGAAGCTGAACCATCCCAACCAGTTCTCGGGATCACGGAAGAGCAGTAAAACTGATGTTGCGGATGCTTTGAAACGCCTTGGGAAGTAAAAAAGCTCGAAAAGTGGATGAACCACGTTGACTGAGCGGCAGTAATTGTCACGTTTCAAGATTTGTTCTGCTCTACTCTTACACCACAAAACTGACCCGTTTTTGGATCAATTCATCACTTGTGATGAAAAGTGGATTCTGTATGATAACAGGAAATGTTCCGGACAGTTGTTGGACTCCGACAAACCTCCTAGGCATTTTTCAAAGGCAAACCTCCGCCAAAAAAGGCAGTGGTCACTATGTGGTGGTCGGCGGTTGTGTGATCCATCACAGCTTTTTGCCACCAGGCCTAGCGATCACAGCAGAATCCTTTTGTTAGGAAATCGACGAAATGCACCGAAAATTGCGTCAACTTCAGCCAGTATTGGTCAACAAAAGGGGCCCGATTCTTTTGCACGATAACGCCCGCCCACACGTTACTCAAATCACTATTCAAAAATTGAACGAATTAAGGGTTGAAATTCTGCTTCACTCGCCATATTCCTCGGACCTCTCTCCAACCGACTACCAGCTTTTCGAACACTTTTGGAACTTTCTAGCTGGTAAACACTTCACCAATCATGACCGATCAAAAACAGCTTTCGTAGATTTTGTCGAATCACGACCACCTTTTTTCGCTGATCGAATAAGTCGACAGGTGTCCCGTTGGCAAAACTGTGCTGATTCAAACGGTGTTTGCTTCGTCTGAATGCGATCAGACGTTAGAAAGTTATGGTAGTTCAAGGTGAAGCACTCAGAACACTGAGAACTTTACGGAAAACCTGATACTAAATTATCCTCGAACAAAAAATTATTCCAACCTTTTTGTAGAGTCTTCAGTCTTATGTAGAAGAAGGCCATTTCAATTTGGAAGAGTTGATGATTTTTGATTTCAAAGTCTTAGGCTAGCTTAGAAGAGTGTCCAATTTGACGTGAAAATGGGATATAGGATTTCAGTGCCATCTGTTGTCTTTTTACCTCTATTTTTCACCGCGTCATTTCGCGACCCCCAACTCAAAAAATTTGATAGGTTCCAATATGGATGAATGCAAGAGGTGTCACAAAACCCTTTCGGTGCAGGTTTATTCTACGCCGGCGTGGACTGCTTATACTCTTCGTAGATGCCTCGCGTTCCATCGGCAGATCCTTGACCACCGCCTTTCTGGTTGCCTGCATCATGGCATTGTTCTGGACCTGCTGAGCCATCAGTTGTCCCAATCAGCCAATACGTCTCCATGACACCTTTGCCCTGAAAAGATGAGGACAAGAGTGATGCGAACACTGCAGATATTCTCTCTGAGGTTCAAGCTTCAGAAACATTTTTGGTACATTCTCAAAAGAAAACTACCGCAGCTCTACACTACTATCGAATAAGAACCTGGAGAGGAATCAGGTAAGACCATCGCATAATGCATAGGAAGAGGGCTAATGATAATGGTAATAATATTTAGAATAATAATAATAATCAACCTTGATAATAACTTCTCCTCTCTTCTCCGTCCTGTAGCCTCCCACAACTTCTATTAGCTGATTCGCATCGCTCGACAAGTGGATCTTTCCAGCTAAACAGAGGATTTGAAGAGAGACAGCTGAGTCAAATTTAAAGAACGAATAATCCAATTAACAACACATGGCTGTTCTGCAACGGTATCGCATTGAAACTACAGTAGATTGGTGCTCAGCTAACAGCGGTCTTGGCAACAGTAACCACACATTTGTGTGCTCAAGCTTATATATAATCCGACTGGCTGAAAGAACAGCGACGATCCAATTTCGGGAGCCGCCATCTCCTGTTGTTGATCTTCAAACTAAGCATGCAACGGCTCGGAAAATGGAATAAGTAGTTGGATTATGGAACGACTTGCAGTAGTCTGCTCCTGTACATAAGCCGATAGATGAGGCAGTGATTTGTTTCTCCCAGACCACTCTGCTCCTAAGCCACTCTCCATGGTGATACGGAAGAGTTGGTTAACTTGGGTACAGACTACAACTAGCTAAATTTGAGGTGCTTATGAAAAATTAAGCTATCATCAAACGCCCCCACCTATCCTTTCTTCAGAATTAGAATAACCGTAGCAAAGTTTTGACATTTTCACTGCAATGTGACCGAATAGGGGCACTCCGAGGTGATAAATTCTTTGGAGGTGAAATTAGCATTTGCTATTTTCTAAGCTCCGTTTTTAAGCAGTCAAATATTTGGACGACATCTCAGCGAAAGAGGAGATTTCGAGATTTCAAAAGGAGCTATTCTTCTCCTTTTAAGCGTTTACTCCCGCACAGTCGCAGAGTCCGCTGTCCTTGTGATTCTTCGCCACCTCACCCTATCAAGGGCCTCGTTCTGTCATGGCACCGAATTCGGCGAGATCTCTTTTAATGACGTTCCTCCACCTTTTCCGTGGGGCTCCTCTCGGACGCTTTCTGGGTGCCTGCTTTATTTATTTATTTATTTGCACAAAATTGTGCGCTAAAACAGTTATTGAAACACAGTGGACACGACGTAAGGAAAATCGAGAATCACCAAATAAAGTAAAATGAAACCTCAACAGATCAACCAAATGCTTCAACCTAACTATCAGATGAGAACAACCCTCAATTAAGAGGAAAAAGCAGTCTCAGAAATCAAATGAAATTAGCTTTCAAATATGCGGGTCTGGGGTAGTGGAACTTGATGAAGACGAGCAGTGGCCGGCCAACACTGCAAGTCGCTAGAAACGGCTCCGGATACCAGCTTAGTAGGTCCGTATGTTGTATGGGAAGGGAAAGGTAAAAAAAAAGATAAAGGGAAAAAAGAAATCTCCAAAAAAAAAACAAAAAAATAGAGATCTCCGATAAAACTTTTAAAAAAAGTGAACAAAAAGAAAAGCAAAAAAGTGTTGTGCTTAAGTTATGTCGACAATGTGCAAAACTGAAAGCAAGTCAATCTTTTTCAAGTTCCTACGAAAAATACTAACATTCGGAGCTTCTAGTAATCTTGTAGGTAACATTTGTAGCCACCGAGCGCCCCGAAAGAAAATGGAATTGAAGATCTTTTCACCGTTTTTCTTCTTGATTCTGGCATAGCGAAAACAGTAAGAATTTCGGTGACCCAATGTTGGCAAAAATACCCAGTACTTGCTCGCTCTGAGAATTGATTCCCCTTTTAGTACCTTAAAACAGAAGACGAGATCATTAAAAATGCGCCTGTAAAATAGACTTTTAAGTTTAAAAAGCATAAGTCTTTCCTTATAACTAGGAATCGTACCAGAATCAGTTGAGGATCGTATGCATCTGTTAAACAAAATTTTTGAAAACGTTTTTTGCACCTTTTCAAGCTTGGATTGGAATTTTTTTGTGAATGGACTCCAAACCTGGAAGCAATATTCCAATAGTGGTACGACATCAGGGATGAGCGGATTAACCGTTATCCGTTATCCGTTATCCGGTTTCCGGCGGGTTTTGGCTTATCCGTTTTGTTGTTCGTTATCCGGTGGTTTTTGGCCGGATAACGAACAACAAAATCTGGCACCCTTATGATTACTTACTTGAATATAAGGACACTTTTTAAAAATCGTTCTGTGTTTTTTCCACTGATAGTCGAGATACGTTTGCAATGCTAGGTCGGTGCCTTCTCTTAGTTCTCAATGGCATAATTAGGCCAAACTATCAACCTGCTCATAGCGCGTTCTGAAATGCAGAACACTGCCTTGTTCATTTCTATTTGTTGGGTTTTCACCAAATTCCTTTTAGCATAATGTACTGTCTGGAAAAAAACTTGTTGGAGGAGAAAGGAATAAATCTTCATACGATTCACTTTGTTTTAAGGATGTGTCAGATATTCATCTTCTATGTACGCGATCTTTTAGCTCATTGAAACTATGTTTGACATGTGGATAACTTCCGAGTGGTGAGTGGAAAGCCAGTACTTTAATATCCTATCCTATCCTACTATATATAAAAGCGTTAGTCCGTCTGTCCGTGTGTGTATGTGTGTCACAAACCTGTGTGAACCAGTAAAACATGTCAAACGGTCAAATGTGACCCGCATGTGCATGTAAAACCTGTCAAGGCTATCCCCATGTGCAGTGGATGTAAATGAACCAAAATTAGCGGGAAATGACCAGGTTGGACGAATGAGTGGAAGTACTTGAACGGACAACCACTATTGATCGATAGTATCAATTTTCGATCGGGGTTGTCGTTTATCGCCATGATTTGACCAATCGGGATGCGATTATGATTATGCCGGATGAGGAGACCAATATTATCGAATTTTCGACCGCAGTCATCGGTTTTAGTCCAAATTTGACCAATTGGAGTGGGAGTCACACGACAGTTTCTTCGAGAGAATTACTCCCGCTTGAAGGAAATACTCCAATATAAAGAGAGTCAGACAGTTTCTAGAACAAGATAACAGTATCGATTGACCGAATAGCCGATCGACTATCAATTTTTCTGCAGATTAGACACTTTGGAGTGGGAATAGCACTAATGCGGTGGGCAGCGGACATTGCTTACGTCAGTCGTTTTGAGGATTCTCCCTTACTCTATTCTGTGTAATAAGCAAGATTAGTTTTTTCTTCTCTAATGGAGCCGCAGGGTCAATAAACCGTCGTGTCCAAGGCGTTTTGTTTTCGGAGTTTGGGCCGATGTCCCAACCAGACGTTTTGCGGCCGATAGGTTTACGGGTAGTTGCTGAGAAGCAGAAGCAGCTGTTGACGGGCTGCAGGCTCAATACTGGTATACGTACTTTGGCAATGACTTGCGGTGACCAGCCGATGGACAAGTCAGTGCATTAACATTCCCGTGCAATCCTGACACCTAGTCTGGAAATCCGAACCAAGAACATTGACTCGGAGTGCATGCGAAAGTCAGCGCCTTCTCAGACTGCGCTACTTCGCACTTCGAAGGAAAAACCGATAAGAAAGTTAAAAGTGGCTCATTTCACATGTGACGAGGACGATATTACAAATCCCGAGCTACTATTAGAGAAAGAATGGTTTAAAATTAGTTTTAATTTTTGTTGTTTGTTCGTTATCCGTTTTTCCGTTATCCGGCCATTTTTGGGAAAAATTATCCGTTATCCGTTATCCGGGTTTCAAAATTTTATTATCCGCTCATCCCTGTACGACATACGATTTGTATATGTTAACCAGGATTGAGCTTTCAGCGTTTTTAGTATTTCTAAAAATCAAAAACAGAGTGGAAAAAGCTTTTCGTACGGTGGCGTCTATATGACTTCCAAAATTTAACTTACGATCAATGAAAACTCCTAAATCACGAATCTCAGATACAGAGCTGAGGACATGGTTATTGAGATTGTACTCAACATTCTCTGAAGTACCAATATGGAAAACAGAGGTTTTAGATATATTCACAGCTATTTGCCAAGCATCAGCCCAATCCATCATAATATTGACAGCTTGAGATAAAGCTTGACATACCTGATCCTTGTTGGCACTGTTGTATGCCCCGTATATTTTTATGTCGTAAGCATACATTTGTACCCTTTATGCGGTGATTCTCTGGCCTTCTGAAGCTGTGTTCGTACCACCTCAGACGCTGCTCCCTCATCTTCAGCTGCATCGGGGCTACCTTCATCACTGCCCTAACATCTTCCTCCACACCCTGTCCCGACATATCTATCCACATGCCCACCTGAGCATCCTCACTTCCGTAACGTGCAATTTCCACTACTGCGCCTTATCCAAGGCACGGTACTCACTGACGTAGAGGAAGGCAGGCCTCACTGCTGTTCTGTAGAGCTTCCCTTTGAGTATTCAAAAGCATCTACAGTTGCAGATTATTGTTGTTGACTCCCTCCATCTAGACCATGGTGCATTTATACTTCCCCCACCTCCTGCTCCAAAACACCTTCCTTGGATAAGTTATTTCTGAGGTGGCAGAATTCTTCCACCCTCTCTTCACCTTCCCCTCCTCTTTTCCCAGTCTGTGCTGATGAACTTCTTATTCATCACGTTCAGCCGCAGCCCTTGTCTACAAAGGCAGCTTGCCACAGTTGTACCTTCTCGTCCAGCTCCTCCCGGCTGCCTGCTACTATGTAGAGCAATAACGTCCGCGTAGAGAATGGGCCTGAGAGGGCCTTTCTCAAGATGGTTCACTATGCAGTCCATCGTCAGCACGATGAGAGACGGACTCAGAGTACTCCCTTTATGTACCCCCACTGTAACGTCCATCTTTTTGTCATCTCGTGTAAAGTTCGTACCGCCACTTTTCCGCTTTCGAGTCCTCGTACATGTCCCTTATGACCGTGATCAGACGGGGAGCAAGCTAAACATACAAAAGCGCTCGGCGGCCGCGGCGACTGCTGCCGTAAGCGCGACAACTGCAAGTGTGTGCTGCTACATCACGAAGTCTAATGCTTCTGTAACTGCATAAGCTTCTTTTGCTACCTTTGCTCAGCTATTTGAGAACCTTCCGGTGCACTTAATAAGCGAAAATGGATATTTCGATAGGGAATTGGATGACCTAATCGAAGAAATAAGCAACTGCTTCCATTGTGAGAAGATTTAGTCTCCCTTTATGACGCGTAGTTTCAATTCTAAAAGTCACATATCTATATACAATACAGCGTAACTCGGGAATTTGTTAGAGCTCCATTTTCCCTATAACAGCCCAACTAGGAGCGATGCGTCAGTGGCGGTTCGTCGTGCGTGCGGCAGGGGCTGCAGCGCGCGCGGCGAAAACCTGTATGTTCGTACTACCAGCCTGATCAGACGTTCCGGGACACCACTCTGCTGAAGGGACTTCAAGAGCGCTGCTTGGATAGCCTGTCGTAGGCCGTCTACAGAAGAAGGAATGCCAGGTAGCATAGATTTCTCTTCTCAAATATTTCTCTATGTACTGGCGAGCGATGAAGATGGCGCTTGTAGTGTATCCCTCAGGCATAAAGTCCCACTACTCGTTGGAGAGGGTGGCAGTCTCTTTCGTCAACCATCGTCCCCCTTCTGTCCCCCTTCTTCTTTAAGACGGCGAGTATGATGCTGTCCTTCCAGTCATCCAGCATCTTACTCTCTATTGTGTCTACTAAAAAACTGTGTCAGACAGTTGACTCCACAGCTCGAAGCATCTTTCCAAGCCTCGATTAGCATCATCTTCCCTATGGCGTTGCAAACCTTTTCCTGCGTTCAGAATGGGATGGGTCGTTCTACCTTGTTGTTCTTCCTGGACTTTTCAAAAAGGGAATTCATTATTCAGAAGTTACTTGAAATACTCCTTCAAACTTTTTCTGTCACCGACTAGCTTTCTCAGTACCCTGCCGTCAGCACTCTTCACCGTCTTGACCACTCGAATGTCGACGCTAGCTCTATGCCATGCCTTGGCCAGCCGGATGGCGAACTTCTCTCACTGTGGCCTGTCCAGTTTCTCGTATAGGATATCCATCTCCGTCTTTTACTACGACTGCTTTTGCCAGCCTCTTCAGCTTCCTATAGACTGTGAGATGCTCGGGTGCCCTCGTAATCTGCCACTTCGTATACGCCTCCTTCTTTTTCTTTACTGGAACCTGCACCTTTTCAATACAGAACCATGCCGCCTCATCCAGTCTGGTCCCTCCCTTAGCTTCGCCGATGCACATTGTAGCATCGTTTGGGACACCTTCTTCCAGGTCTTCTTCACGAGACCTGTTGAAATCTTGCAATCCCCGCCACCAGATCTAGGCTCCATCTCTGCTTTAGGTTTGCTGAGTAGAGGAATGTTAATGTCGGCTACCAAGGTCCTAAGGTGTGGCACTACATTTTGTAGCAGAAGCACTTTCATTTCACGGGCGGTTTTTAGGTCAGGTTTTCGCAGCAGAATGTAGTCGACTTCCATCCTTCTTCCTTCGCTAGCATAGGTCACCTGACTCTCCTTCCTTACAAAGAAAGTGCCAACATGTCGTGTACAAGAGCCATATTATTTATTTATTTATTTATCAGACATGAACATCGTCATGCATTACATAAGTAATGGCACAAACAAATACTAGGTCACACAACTTTACAACAAACAAAGCCTTAGGTTCCCTCTCCTAATCCTAGTCAAAGGTTTACCAAAAAATATCGTGGGATATATTGAAGTTCTACGTACAAGAATCTTAAACATCATGGTTATGTCGACCATCTTCCTTCGGCTACGGAGGCAAGGTAACTTAAGCTGTTTGGTCCTCTCTGAATCTCCAGGTATGTATCATAGTTAGTTCCAAAACATCTTAAAAATAATTTCTGGGTGAAGTTGTTCTGGACGCTTTCCAAGAGAGCAATGCCTTTCTTTTTGAATGGATTAAACACTAAAGTACCGCTCTCTAAAACAGGCCTAATTCATGGCGGTAATGGGTTCGGCTCGATAAACTTAGATGGAGAAAGAATCCATATCGAGAATTCTTTCTCCATCTATGTTTATCGAGCCGAACCCGTTACCTCCATGAATCCTTTGCACGCCTCTTCTTCCACTCTTTACGTATTCGTTCATGACCCTCGCTATCGTACTATAGAAGAGTTGTGTGTATGTGTGTGTTGT
This sequence comes from Heligmosomoides polygyrus bakeri, assembly GCA_947359475.1. NCBI lineage: Eukaryota > Metazoa > Nematoda > Chromadorea > Rhabditida > Heligmosomidae > Heligmosomoides > Heligmosomoides polygyrus. The sequence continues at coordinate 28,910,060 of OX375866.1, read as the reverse complement.
GTGTTTCCTTACGTTCGTCCGTCACAACTGGAGAGGGACACGGCTACTGGGGGCGATACTCAAAGATTGATGACAATCGACAGCAGCCCGAAACTTCGGCTCTGAGGTTAGTCGAGGTCGCTGAACACGAATCTAACGTTTGTTTTTAAAGTGTCGATCGCCATGAATCGATATCGATCAAATTATCGATTTTTTGTGGTTGTCGTTCAAGCGGTCCGAGGCTTTAGCCCTGTCCCTGGGTAGTCAACGTCGCTAAGGGTAATGTATGAATGTTTTGTATTGATAGTCTCTACAAGCACTTTAATATCTTTGCCCGGTTATAATAAAATAGGGGGATGAAAATAAAACGATGAATCTCTAAATATATAATAGTATTAAAAATGTTGGATTTTTTCAGCGGTGCTTCACTATATTAGCCGAAAGCTGAACAATTACGTATAGGGCTATAGTTGACGAACTCGCTCTTTTCTGAAGGTGTTCTTCCTGACAATGACATAGATGACAGTTACAGTTAATGATGAGAAGTTGTTACTACGACCAAGCCGTTGAGAAGCCGTCAGTGCGGCCCACAGGCTTTAGGGACTGTTCAAGCCTGAACCCATAGTGCTCGGGGCATCCGGTATACGTAGCATAAACAGGCATGATGGTTCAGTAATCCTCTTTAGTATCCAGCCACCGTGAAATGATGCAAACGTTTATCCTTTGGACAGCAGCTACCGAATCCTTGTGGGACTCCGTGACAGCTATTTTGACCCTGTTTCTCCTCTCCATTGTAGGACAGCTTGATCCTATCTCCAATCTCTCTGTACTTCGTCCCTTCCATTGCGTTTCGCGTTTGCAGACACGACTTCTATCCTCCTGCGCTTCATCAAGTCAGCAACTTCCCTCAATCTTCCGGTCAGCGTTCCCACATTCAGAGTCCCCAGTCAAACTAGCTTCTTTGGTTGAGGTCATTCGAAACCCCGGGCGCACTCGCGTACTGACTACAGACAGAACTTGGGCGATGATTCTGCGCGTCACTCCAAGGTGACGTCCTAGCCTTGATGCCGATTCCACTGCTACTGTTGATCATGGTTTGTGACGGGTTTGTCCAACAGTTGGCCTATCAACCTGAGCCTCACAGTTGCCATTTTTGCAATTTCTGCAAGACATAGCGTACCGGTCGTCACATGCGTCACATGAGGTGACTCCACGAACCGGTGACCGTTTGTGATGTCTACCTCCCTTGTCATCCCGCGCGGAGTTCGTATCGCTGCGAAAGGAGCTATGGATAAATAGCAATAATTCTTTTAGTTTCTATAGAGCATCTACAGAAAGCAGATGTCAAGGCCTCAACACCTTGACCTCCGTGGATTTCTAGACTGTAAACCGACACACATAACACATGCCATCAGTGAGCAGTGTAACAAGCCCTGACTTACGTTTTCCGTTGCTTTCCATCCGGCTGGCGGTGTTCACTGCATCACCAAACAAGCAGTAACGTGGCATAGTCAGCCCAACTACACCAGCTACAACAGAGCCTGCAAATAAGAACTCTCACAATTCTAGAAATTCAAGAAACACAATAAATGGGAGTGAAAAGTCAGACAGAGCCTATAACAACTTCAGAAAATTTCGAATCTGTAAATTTTAACGAAGCGGGAAAGACACGTGAAGATTCTAGGATTTCAAAAATTCTGCACAAGCCTCCTCAAGGTAATTATAATGTCATTGATGTTTGTATTGGAGCCATTCATACTATAAACCTGCTATGTTATGCACAGCATTTGCAACGCAAATTCTGGCTTTTTACACTTTACTTTAATTAATTTTATTTTTGTCTCATTTCAACTTAGAAAAACTTTTCAAAAAAACAAATAAATTAATAGAGACCTTTACTATGTTGCAAAATGTTTGCAATTTATAAGGGCAAATGTGTCACACTAGCTAAAACTGTTGCTCTTTTTGTCTACGGTTACAACCGAACTTCGTTAAACATTCAAACATTCTCCATCTCACTCCATAACATAAGTGTTCCAGTGTCTTTCCGGTCAATTTTTTGAATTTTTGAACACAGACAAAAGGCACTTCTAGCCCTTGTCGAGTCCACCTACAATCTATTCATTGAGGTTCCGTGCAAACTTTTTCGTTCCTGCGCGGTCACTGAGTCAGCCTTGTTTTGGTGATAGAAACCACTGATTTGCATATGCTTCGTCACTTATGGATTATCGATTATAGTCTAGGTCGGATTAAGATGTTCTCGCCTGTTCTGTCTTGAATGTACATAGAATTGGAATAGAATAAAAGTACCTTACAAATATAGTGAATAATGCCTCATAATCCTATTAATAATCCTTATTTAAACTACGTGCTTTTTTTGGGAATCTCGCCTAGTGCTTATTTGCAGAACGGTTCAAGCCACCGCCCGCCCCTTCGTCAGACGCGCGGTGGCTTGGACCGCTCTGCAAATAAACACTAAAATGTCATGCCTTAGACCGCATCAGTTTTCAGTTTGAAGACTGTTAGTGGAACTTTAGCCACCGTTAGAGGTAACTGCTCTTAAAATTGTTATCATTCGCCATTGATTAAATGCCGATGGACGCTTTCGCAAACAGTGAGATTCCCTGGATCGTTGCCTACACGAGCACCCGTCGTCTTTGCTATTCTCAGGAGATGTGCATACTATAGTTGTGCTCTCCCAAAAATTTCGAATAACCGAATATATTCGAATAGCGACGATTTTCGAGCACTCGAATTCGAATAACATTCGAAAATCGTGTTTTTTCGAGCATTCGAATTCGAATACATTCGAAAATCGCGTTTTTTCGAGCATTCGAATTCGAATACATTCGAAAATCACGTTTTTTCGAGCATTCGAATTCGAATATTCGAATTCGAATGTTCGAATAATCGTTCGGGCTCAACTAGGGTTTTGGGAGAGAGGATCATTTCATCAAAGCAAATACGGGGGTATGCACTGTTTGAAAGGTGATAACGTTGCTCAAGGTAAGGGTACTGAAGAAGTTAAGGGCTCATATAAAAGCTTAATAAAATAAAAATTTTCTGACATACAAGCGGTGTGGACTGCGCAATGCACTCATCTGAATTCTTATCATTTTACATTCGATTGATTGTGTTTCACTTGAACACCTGTTGTAATTTCTCCTTAAAGGAACCGTGTCATTTGATTTGGGTTTCTTTCAATGTTTAAAACTTTAAAACACACTATGGCTTGCGAAAAATGCAGAGTATCCAAAAAATACAAGTACTATTTGAAAGGTTCTAACATTGCTTCTAGTGAAGCTTTTGGAGCTGTTTGAGAATAAAGCATAGGGTAACGAAATTTCTGTGGCGTGCAATTAGTCATACTGTTCCACACCCTGCCAGAAACCTTGCATTTCAGACTTGATTGACTGCGTATGGGTCACACGAGTGAGCGGTGCTTTGGAGTAGTCGCTAAATCGTCTCTGAACTCCGACGATGTTTTCGATTTTCCAAAAGCACTTCACGATAAACTTTTTCTCCTCGAAAAAAACCCTAGGGCCGGCATGACTATTGTTATGGGCTCAGACATGTAGAAAGCGTTATTAGAGCAATAGCGAGAACGGGAAATTGTGGAATCAAGAAAACAGCTTCGAATGTTTCACTAGCAGAAATGTTAGAACTTTGAAATATAATATTAGGTTGTTCGGAAAGTTCTCAGCGTTATGTGATACTATTTTTCAATCATCTATTGTTAAGTAAAAATTCAACTTGCATTGCGCATTAATGCCACTTTCTGCACATAATTTTTCTATCTCATTTATGTTTCAACGTTGTTTTATACTTCTTTTCTTGAAGTGCTTATTGAAGTATGTCGAAGGAGCAAATCCGAACGATATTTTATTTCGATTTCAAAATGAGACATCCCGTAGCAGAGACAGCTCGACAATTCAATCGAGTGTGGGGGCCTAATAGTGTTGGAGAAAGCACCGCGTACCAGTGGTTCAGTAAATTTCGGATCGGAGGTTTCAGCGTCGTATATGACCCCAGTAGCGGTCGACCTTTAGCAATCCTGGAGGACGAGTTGAAGGAATTGTTGGAAGCTGAACCATCCCAAACAGTTCGCGGGATCGCAGAAGGGCTAGACGTCGGTAAAACTGCTAACGCCTCGGGAAGGTGAAAAAGCTCGAAAAGTGGTTGCCCCACGTGTTGAGTGATCGGCAAAAATCGTAACGTTTCGAGAATTGTTTTTCACTACTTTTACACAACAAAACCGATCTGTTTTTGGATTGAGTCATCACTTGTGATCAACACGACGGATGAAAAAAGGATCCTGTGTGATAACAGGAAACGTTTCGGACAGTGGGTGGACGACGACGATCCCCCTACGCATTTTCTAAAGGCGAACCTCCTCATAAAGGGTAAGGGTCACTGTGTGGTGGTTGGCAGCTGGAGTGATCCATTACAATTTTTTGGCCCCAGGCCAAACGATCACAGCAGAGACCTACTGTAAGGAAGTCGAGGAAATGCACCGAAAATTGCGTCAACTTCAACCAGTATTGGCCAACAGAAGAGACTCGATTGTTTTGCACGATAACGCCCGCCCACACGTTTCGCGAATCACTATTCGAAAATTGAACGAATTAAGGGTTGAAGTTCTGCCTCACCTGCCACATTCTCCAGACCTCTCACCAGCCGACTACCACCTGTTCAAACACTTTCAGAACTTTCTCACTGGTAAAATCTTCACCAATCAGGACCAAGCCAAGCCAGCTTTCGTGGATTTTGTCGAGTCTCGACCGCCTAATTTTTTTCGCTGATGAAATAATTCAACAGGTGGCCCACTGGCAAAAGTGTGTTGATTCGAACGGTGCTTATTTCGACAAAATCCTATAAGATTTGAGAAAGTCATGGTACTTCAAAGTGAAGCACTCAACACGCTGAGAACTTTCCGTACAACCTAACAGTTCCATTTTTCTCAAGCTGTAGTGTGTTTTTGAATTTTAAACTTTAAAGAAGCACAAATTAATCAACACGGCCCCTTTAAGGAGAAATTACAATTATTTAAGTGAAACACAATCAATCAAGTGTAAAATGGAAGAAATCAGACGAGTGCTTGGCGCAATCCACACCACTCAATCTCTTGAGAACCTTCACTGTGAGCGAGGTTATCACCTTTCAAACAGTGTACATATTTGCCCTACCCCATCTGTACGTGGGCTTCGCACTTGCTCGATGTCTGTCGCTAATACATGTATAAGATAAACATATTCATACACTGGGATAAATTAATCGCTAATATGTGGGTAAGATCACCAACACTAATTGTATCGTGCAATCCATGAAGTTCTTTTTGGTTTGGGTTCGTTCGAACCCGTTGTAAAGATTACAAATTTCAAAGTTTGGACAAATAGACTTCTCAAGGCGATCGTCACATCATCAGATTTTTTCCATAAATGGCAGCTTCCTCACCTCCGCTCCTCTTGCTTTCTCCTCATTTATGCTGTAAAATAACAGCCCGGTGAGCAATCTTATACGAAACATTAAGGGAATAACACACCTCGCCTTTCGCCACCCCTCTAACCCTTACTTAAAATTAACGGCCGTTAAGACCTGCCATAACCCTTACCGCTTATAATCCTAGATGTGTTTTATCAGGTTGGTTTCCACATCCCACACGTCAGCGATAACAGAAAATTAATCGCAGCGCATTTTAAGCTTCTTTTGGAAGCGGATCTGTCTTCGAAATGAAGAAGGTGTCAAAAGCACAACTCCATTTCAGTTTTCAACTTCAACTCCTCTTTCGGAAGTGATAATGCATCAAAACCAACTAACCAGGGAAGGATCTCAGGCGTAGGTCTGAGCGGGGGAAATGTACAGTACTGCGAGAATCTCCACCCTTCGTTTAGTAGAAAACATGTTTCCTTTTTGCAGAGTCCTTGTACCAAAAGAGCTACGGACCCTCGAAGGTGGGGTACAGTAATGCACCGTCAGCGCGTGCCCACGGGCATACGTGTGAGGCAGCGTCACACCCTGCTGAGCCACCGATTCGCTCGCCGCACCGCCTTTCGCCACTTCCCATACGTCAGCGCGCACACGTATGCACGTGGGCGCTCACTGACGATGCGATAGTGTACCCCACCTTCGAGGACCCGTAGCTATTCTGGTTCAGGAACTGAACGAAACATGCTTTTCTACTGCATGAAGGGTGGAAACTCTTGCAGTACTATCCATTTTCCCCGTTTAGACCTACGCCTGAGATCCTTCCTTGGTAAGTAAAAATTCATCAAAACCGGTCAAAGTCGACTCTTCAAAGTTTCTTTTGGGAGCGGATCCAAACGATCCCGCTTCTGTATATAGGCGAATCGGCGTCGGGATCTGTTCTCCTGGTTACGGGATGCCTTTGTCGCAGAATGTCCCAATTTTAATTCGTGAAGCGTGATGACTCGATAGTCGCGTCGGTTCATGATTTACGGGCTATGGAGAAAGTCGGTTAGAAAAATTAGAGCGAAATCTACATATATTTTTTGAAAGAGCAGGAAAAAAGCAACCGAACGGTATATGTGACTTTCCCTGAGATGGGATGCTTTGGGGTAAAAAAACTTATTTATCTATACATGCCTCGAAACGGAGATTAATTTTGCGACAGTCTAACATTATTCTCCCTCGCCAAAAAAAGCAGCTTTATAAAATTTCAACCAATGTGTCAACGTGTTGAGTAGTGAAATGAAATTTCAAAAAGTTATGCTAAATTTCCTTGAACAAAAATTTTATTTATTTATATAAGGCATGCATTGTACATCCAATGATACATTATACAATGCATACGTATATCAGGAACGAAATAAAATTTAGGAAAACGCCGACAAGATCAAGGCGGATCGAAGGTAACATTTCTCCTGATGAAGGTTTTAAATGCACCTTTCGACAAACTAAGAAGGTTGTCTTGGCTAGCAACGAACTCTTCTAACTAGTCACAAATTATTCTTTTATTTAATCATTATTCTAACCCTTTTGGAGAGTCTCTAGTTTAATGCGAAAAATCTCGTTTTAATTTGGAAGATGTTCCTTTGATTCCAATAGAGTTACACTTGTTGAGAAGAGTGTCCAATTAGTCGTGAAATATGTCCATTTTGTTCTGAAAAGTGTCCAATTTAACATTGGTTTCCACATTCTGAGCGATAAAAGAAAATCGCCCGCAGCGATAAAAGAAAATCACCCCTGGAGATGTGCCGCCGATGTAGATAACGTGCCTGCGGAATCAGAAGACGTTTGGGCAGGTTGTGGAGCACAGTGGCGTTAATTCATGCGAGGGAGGTCTCTTGCGTTGCGAGATTTTTGCATTTCAACGGAGTGGTTGAGATTTGAGGTGTTTGACGTCTACATTATTCGGTGGCGTTTTCTGTGCATTTTCCAGCTGTATGCGTTTCCGCGCTCGTGAGCGCAGAACCCAGCTGCGGACTCCCCTGGGTGACGAAAGCAGTTCCCACACGAGCAGCTTGGATGGCACACACCCTGGAGTCCCTTCCTTAGCCTGGTTCTGCGCTCGAAGAATATACGGCCCCTGAGTTCCCGATGAGGGCGCGCACTTTTCTGATTGGAGCGTAAATTATTTTCTTCTGGGATGCTTGAAGCAGGAAAGATAGATTATTTTGTTAGATCGCAGATTTCGTAGCAATCGAACGTTCGAATTCGAATGTTTCGAGCATTCGAATTTGAACATTCGAAAATCGCATTTTTTCGAGCATTCGAATTCGAATACATTCGAAAATCGCGTTTTTTCGAGCACTCGAATTCGAATACATTCGAAAATCGCATTTTTTCGAGCATTCGAGTTCGAATACATTCGAAAATCGCGTTTTTTCGAACGTTCGAATACGAATATTCGAATTCGAATAGAATTATTCGAATTCGAATGCTCGAATATTCATTCGGGCGCAACTATAGTGCATACGGTGATGTGGGAAGCCTCGATATTTGGAGTTGATACCTGCGATAGAGTTGGACACCGTTCTCTAGCCGAGCAAGCATATAATACGGCTCCCGACTTATGCTTATCCGCAGTGAGTACACTGATAAGCACTAGACGGATATGTATAACTAAAAATAACAACGTATTTATACACATCACCTCACATCTTCCAAGTCAGTGTCTTACGAAATAAATGAGGCACAGCATAAGATGGTAAAACTGTATGCTTATCAGACGAAAATTTATCATTATTTCAATTTATTATTAAATTTATTATTATTTTAGAAAGTTTATAAATTGCCTCAAAAGGATGAGTGTAGTGGCTAAAACATTATAAATTATTATTTTTAGGCAATATAATGTATTAAAGGTTGCAGAATTATTACTTTTAGGCAAATTAGTCGGTTGAGTGAGCTTCTTCTAAAGTATAGGAGAGCAGCAATTGTTGAACATATTAGACGATATCGCGCCATGCGTTCGCCCTGCAGGTCGCGATTTTCATTTGGATGATAGCTAAGATGTTGTTTGTCTGGTGTTACACAAGTCTCTGATACTATAGAAACAACTGTACAAATCAGACGTATATTTCCCTCACCGGCAGCATTTACATTTACAAAAAGCGCTGGACAAGCGCGTGTCGCAACCTCTGCTTTCAATATGCTCAAAAATTTCTGCTTTCCTGCAATGCAGATTGAAATGAACCCTAATGCACATGTTTCCTAGGAAATATATTCTTTGCGAGGTTTCAAACACTGTGTCCATTTTTGTGGTGGATGAATTATAAATTCTATACGAAGGCCGTTCTACATTTCTCCAGACAAGAGTTGATTTTGTCGTTCTTGAAGAGCGTCTATTTCATTCTGGTAGACACATATTTTGATTTAAAGGTATTCCTTTGACTTCGGAAAAGCGTTGTTTGGAATGTATAAAGTGTCCAAACTGATGTGAAAGTGAAATAAATCTCCATCGTAAAATAGAAGTAAAATAGGGTTAGTCAGCTCAAAGCGAATGCGATTTGGAGTTGTTTCCTGCACAGCTGTCGATCTTCCGAGGTTGCAAGCCGTCCTCAACGACGTTTGAGAATGAGAAGTATCTGAGAAGTTTTGTAAATCTTCAAATGAAAAGTTTTTTTTTCATAACAAATCTGCATATGCAGAGATACTATTTTGGCTTTCAAAGTCTATTCACAGCTATAAAGACTGTTCCAGGGACCCTAAGTTTGCCACAACATTTTGGACCTAATTTTAGTTGCAGTTAGGCTCTAGTTTTGCTTAAATGCTCCCAAATTAAGAATAACAAACATGTACGCACCTGAGTGAAAACCGATTCTCAAGTTGATTTCTTCATTCGGAAGGTGAGGTACACGAAAACCAACGAGAGCTTTCATGAATTTCAGCGACATGCTGCAGATTTCTTTGATGTGCTGATTTCCGTTTCGTCGCGGAAGTCCACTGGCACACAAGTATCCATCGCCAATCGTCTCCACCTTTTAAATGTAACAATAGTATTTAATAACCCTTCTGTGAAAAGCATAGCTGAACCTAATAATATTATTAAGCTGCATATAAAGACAAGATCACAACTGGAGTTGGATCCAGCAATTCTGTCACTTATTATTTTATTCATTTATTCATCTACCTGTCCTTCAATATACTATAATAATGTCTTACCCCTGCTGTATACGGACTGGAGAGGTTAGCTGCGTGTATCGGGCTGCAGTACTTCGAACGCAACGCAGGCGGTGCAATGCGGAACCGCAGGCGTCATTTTCGCTCGCAAAATTTCTGGAAGGGCCGGACCGAACCCGGAAAGAGTTAGTTCAGTACTGTGTTGGTTAAGTTTTCTCGAGCAGTCTAGGACGTTCATCTGTACGTCGCGGTTGACGCTTTGTCCTCGCCGTTCGTCATCGTCCAGCCGATCTGGGATAGTGAACGCGTCATCGTCATTCATTAATAGGAGAACTTGAGTTGTCTAAAAGCAGGAACCATGAAGGAGCATTAGTTGCCTCTGCTCCGCAATCATCTCATTTCTTGTTATTGTTGTTTTAAAAAATAAGCTTGTTTTTCATCAGTGCGTACTTTTCTGAATTACGAGAGCTGTTCTTTTCATATCGTCGGGTGATACACAAAAGAACCTAGGTTGGAGCCACACCGGGATCCTTGGTTTTCTGAAAAGAGGTCAAGCTCACTGGATAGCTACTGTTTTATTTTGCTTGTTGTTTATTCGCTTATGGGTGTGACACTGCGGAACCTTGGCCATTCGCCTGAGGTGGCAATGGACTGTGACAGCAAGAGGCTGAGCTTCTTCTAGCTAGCATTTCAGGGCGACAGAAGAGTTCGACGACGAGGTCGACGAGATGCACTATCTGCAGCGACTCTCGCAAGGAAAGCAAATGCCCTCTTGACGGGTGAGCCTCAGTCCTATCATAGTGGACGAGCACGCTGGCGAAGACGCTGTCGAAGCCGGCTGCGATCCACTAGATAGAAACCGTGCTCGCGGTATAACAAGGAATAGGCACACGCACCAAGAAGGTGAGGTGGATGCCCGATTCAGATCAAAACAGAGTCACCCCGAAGAGCCTTGTCCTGGCCTACGCCTTCTACGCGCCAAATGCACATATAGTAATGTGCACAATGGTTCTCTGAATGGTAAAATGTTCGCAAAGATTCTAGGATGGAAATGTGGCCTCGTTAATTTCTGGAGAAGCATGAAAATTAGATGCTTATGTGAACTGGCCGACCGCGCACGAGGCCATCTGGAAAGAGCATACAAAAATAGTACTGGTTGTTCCACATTGTCTAGGTGCACTAAAAAAGTTCGTGGCCTGCGTAATACTTGCATGTTCTACTGCCGCGGCTTCAAGGACCTGTACCTACGTAGGATCCATTTGTTTGATGATAATATTGGTGACGTCGTGATAGTATTCTTTCTGGAGCTATTGCCAGGGTCCCTATGAAATCGGCTTACTACCGCAAACTATCGTAAAGGTCAAATACCTCTACAATATCACACAGAAATGTATGGAGCATCCCGCAAAGAAATAACGCTCACCTAACGCCGACATTTACCATGTATCCTTTAGTGAAGGTCTTCCAGCAGTACGTCTGCATGCTTTCTTGTCATAGTGCTGTCGATCAAATCTTTAACTTCAGCGATCCCTCGCAGCCGAGCATTAATTTCTTACCGCAATGAATCAAACCTTTCAAATCCGCATGATCTGCTCGACTCTGTCACCATCTATTCTATCATAATTGTTAACTAGGTGGAACTCAACAAAAGGTGATGACAAAGCTATAGGCACAACATAGATAGAGGTTTCTTCATTCAGCTTGATTTACTTCAAGCAATATTACTTTCCCAAATTCCAATATCTATTGGCTGATCTTGAGTGTTACAGGAAATGCCTACATTCTTCCGCGCCGCCGCCCTCAATAGCAGCATAAAACAGGCTCAAAGCTCGAGGGAGCCGGACTTCTTCGAATCGTGCTCTCAGTACTCCAATCTCAATATCGTCTTCTCGTCGCCTACACCAGGACTCAACCCTCAGCATCGAACGGCGACGGCTTCTGGCTACCATTGGAGATGTGTGCAAATTAACGTTGGTAAAGTATTACCGGTAGTATTACCTTCTTATTGCCGTCACAAAATCCGCGTAGCGATCCAATATTACGGGGTTCAGTACATGATCCATATTCCGCGGCTGCGACCTGTTTGACCGAGCACGCAAAAAAAGAGCGAGTTCGCAAAATAACGCACAGACGATATTATACCCGAAGACGGTCATAGTACTTCCACAAGAAAACAAAACTGAACTAAACTACAGAGAGCCCATAATATCCGCGATTCTGCTACCATACTATATCTCTCTTCCAATCTAGAACAAGAGCGCCTACACAAGCATCATCTCCAATACTTATGTATACATAAGCATTGGAGATGAGGCTTGTGTTATATTGTTATATTACATATATGTGTAGCAACTTAAAAACTAACCTATAGCGAAAAAATAAGCAAAATGGAGCAAAAGAAAATCTCATTTTTCCCCACCTACCTGAGAACCTCATGCGACGATGAGAACGAGGCAACTTTCGAAGACCTCGGCTGACCAGGTCACTGTACCCTAGTCTCTGCTAGACTTGTTGCTAAGATCATCTTGCTTCATTTTACCATTAAGTGATTCGAACACATAGTGGTTGAATACTCTTGCATCAATACGAGGCATGAGTTACCTTATAGACGTCATGTGAGTCGATGATGGAATCAAATATTGTGTATAGGCTGTTGAGGAGACTGACGACCTAAACGAAGCAAACTTTTCTAAGATACTTTAACTGTTCAGCAAGAGGGCTGTGCAAGAAGAGCCCGTGAGCACCTGCAGTGGTGATCCCTTAGCAGACAGTTGAGTGAATGAGACAACATCAGAGAAGAACACCGTTACGCTGTCGAAGGACTCTGGTTCTACGCTCAAGCCAAGCTTCAGCCTTTCAGCTATCTGTCTAAAGATCTTGTATTTCTCGAAAAATAGTATGCATTGAGAAATGCGGACGAGGGGTATAACCTTCCCGGTCGCTACGCCACACTAGCTCCCGCAAATCCCAAAAAAATCTAGTGTGTGCATTTTGTACATTGGATCCGATTGAAAAACTTCGGGTAAATGGATGTATCGAATAAGGGCGATTTTGCGGACACCGGGTTTTTGGATGATTAGAATAACGGCAGTTTTGAGAATCCCGGATTTTTGGATGATTCGGATAACGCCAACAGTGCGTATCGAAGAGCTCTCACTTCTCGTCACGGAAGAAAATTTTCAGGACTTCTTTTTTATTTTTCCACTTTATTTCGTTACACATGAAGTTCGCGAACATCCAAGGTTTCATTACCCTTACTATTACTATTTACTCTTGTTATTACTATTACTCATTCGATTAATGAACAAATGGGCCTTGCTTTCGTGTGTTCTGCACAGCATGTGAAATGTGGTGGTCAAGTAGTGAATTAAGCTTCACATTTTGTTCGATCACGCTTCCTCTATTCAATAGTATATCTCTCTCACGCTCACAGATGATGGACCTCGGAGACTTATTACAAAAAGGATAATGATTGCGTGGTCCAGCAACGATTTATCATGAATTGATTTGGACCTGTTATATCAGGTCTAGCAACGATTACCCTGAATTTCAACTCAAAATTGTGATGTGCTACCAGTAATAACCTTCTCCCGTTTGTAAGTTTATCGGCGAGGGGTGAGGGGTGTTGGAGGATCGCGTATTTCTTTAGTCGTAAATATTTTGGATACACAGCTATCAGTAGGAACTCTTTAGGAGAATTACGGCAAGGAAAAACGGCGCAAACTGAGTCGCGGGGGGTCACCTTGCATTCAGTGATTTTCCACCTTCGTGAAATAGCACATGAATGTCAAATTACACAAGAAATAGCCTAACTCTGTTCATTAATTGTGAGAGACATGCCATCACCAGTGTTGTATAATAAGTTTAATTTCGTGCAGCACAAAGTGCGGTATGGAGCTACTCTAATTGGTGACCCAACAATCCAGTTTGCGCCGAATGCTATCCAATGTGAAATAGCGAAATGCCGATAAGAGTACGTGCTTAATCCCTTCTCTACCTCAGTTCACGTCCATAATATCCCCCGGCAGGGTAACGTGATATTCGAAGAAAGATGCCAAGATCGACGTAACGGTCAGCAGCGTGCTAAATGCGCTGGACTTCATAACGACACTATTTCACAGTGGGGCTCGAAACGTATGACTCAGTAGCGTGCCCGCCGCGAAGTTCGTTATGAATGTGCTTTTATCCCAGGTGGAGATTTCAGAATGGAGCGAGGAAATTGATTGATTATCCGATTTTATCTGAAGCATCGCATTTCTCCAGGGCGCGGATTATTGGACGATTCGAATAATGGCATTTTCGTGGGCCCCGGATTTTCGGATGATTCGGTTAAGAGCGATTTTAAGGACCTCGTATTTTTAGATGATTCGGATAAGGGTATTCAATCGGATGTTCTAAAATTATTCATTCGGATCCAATGTATAGTGCATTCCTTTAGAAAATGTCTATGAAGGGAAATTTAACATCAAAACAAGAAAATGTGGCAAGTTTAGAATGATCACCACTAACGCCACAAACTTCCTACTTTGGTAGCATCCGGTACAGTAGAATATCACTCTTCTTTTTCTCTTCCACTAACTCCTTTGTCCTTTCTTTAACCTCTTCTTCTAGACCGGATGCGTGCACTTCAAGCATGTTCAAGACGTAATCCATGAGGTTCGCACTCCTGAAGAGCGGTACTATATTCGCCGAATGGAATGAAATACCTGTGTTGTTATATATTTATTTATTTATTTATTTATTTATTTATATACAGGCTATCTCATACAAATGTATGCACTGTTTGAAAGGTGATAACTTTGCTCGCAGTAAAGGCACTGAAGAGGTTAAAAACACTTATGAAAGCTGAAAAAGTAGAAATTTTTTACATATGAGCGGTACAAATTATGCTATGCACTTGTATGAAACCTTGCATTTTACACTTGATTGATTGCGTTTCGCTTGAATACTTGTTATATTAGGTTGTAACGAAATAAATGGCACTGAACCACTGTAAATTTAAACAGTTAATATCTCGGCTTGTAGGCAAGTTTGTTAATCGAAATAAAACCCTTCTGATTCTACACATCTTTGCCAACGTGACACAAGCTTTTTTATCCCAGTAGCGTAAAAATCAGAAGTTCTGGAATTGACGAAATCTTCGAAGGCACTTTCGGCATCCTGTTGGTATTTGAATATTTTCCCTACCAAGAAGTCGCCAAGATGCTTGAAGAAATGGTAGTCTGTTGGGGAGAGGTCGGGAGAAAACGGAGGATGTGGTAGAGTTTCAATGCTCAGCTCATTCAATTTCTGCAACGTCATTCGTGCTACATGGGAGCGAGCATTGTCGTGCAGAAGGAGAACTCGCCTTCGGTTTACCAAGGCCGGCCGGATATCCTTCAACTTTTTCATCATTTCTTCAATTTCAATGCAGTACTTCTCTGCCGTGATGGATTCACCGGGAGGGAGGAAGCTGTGGTGAATAATTCCCAGCGAACACCACCATACTGTCACCATTACTTTCTTTTGGTGCAATTCCGGCTTCGCAAAAACCTTGGGGCTCTCATCGCTGTCCACCCACTGTGCCATCGTCGCCTGTTGTCGTACATTATCCATTTCTCGTCACAGGTTACGATGCGATCAAGGAGTGGGTCCGTTTCGTTCCGTAGAAGCAGTGCGGACGAGATCTCATATCGTCGGTTTCTTTGCTCCTCAGACAGCTCGTGAAGCACCCATCTTTCCAGCTTTTTGGTCTTTCCAATTTCCTTCAGATGCCGGGCAGCTGTGTTGTGACTGACGCCAAGAACCTTCGCTATCTCCCTGGTATCTTTGTGTGGATCCTCCTCTACCACATCTCTCAGCTTGTCCTCATCAACATCACTATGCCTCCCACGACCTTCATGTCCTTCCAAGCTCTCATCTCCATTCTGGAACTTCTGATACCAACGATACGCCGTCCGAACTGTGGAACATCCTTGACCGAATGCGGCGTTGATCTTGTCGTCCGCCTCCTTAGCTAGTGCCCAGCTTGAATTCATACAAGTAAATGCCACGGATTACCCTTTTGTCCATCTGCAAAAAAGTCAATAAAACTCTAAAGTTTTCCCACTTTTACATAGAAAATTTGGCACTCACCGGTAGAGCTAAGTTTGCGCTTCTAAATGATATGCCACATGTTACGGTTTGTTCTTGATCAAACGCATAAAGACGCGCCAAAAATGGCGCGAGCCAGTGCCATTTAATTCGTTACAACCTAATAATTTCTTTACAAAGTTGTCGTATCTATCGATTTGTGCTTCTTTTAAGGTTTAAAACCTAGAAACACACTGCTGCTTGCGAAAAACGCAGGATAGCCTAAAAATGCAGGCACTATTTGAAAGGTTCTAACACTGCTGATAGTAAAGTTTTTGAAGATGTTTAAGACTCACATGAACGCATAAGGTAAGGAATTTTCTGTGACATGCAAATAGTCGGGATTTTGCCATGCTCCCGCTTGAAACCTTGCATATTGGGCTCGATTGATTGTGCATGGACTAAATGCTTGTTACAATATTATTACTACCTGGCCAGGTTAACCTGTGCTACGCTTCTTTTAACGTTTAGAACTGGAGAATTACGTGAAAGGCACGTGAAATGCAAGTTTATTGATTGCACAATTTAGCTGTGAGCAGGAACCCCATTTTCAAGATGGATTCTGTGGACTGTTGAAGCAACATTCCAGCTGAATGGAGAGGTTAGTCAGCATAACTGCAACTACTGGGCGCTAAAAGAAGCACAGCATAGGATAATATGGCCAAGTAGCAATAAGATTGTAACAAGCATTCAGTCCATGCATAATCAATCGAGTCTGAAATGCAAGGTTTTAGGCGGAAGCATGGGGATCTTGACTATTTGCACGCTACAGAGTTTCCGTTTCCCTTAGCTCTCATATGAGTCTCAAACTGCTTCAAAAGCATCACTAGCAGCAATGTTAGAACCCTCCAAATAGTAGCTGTATTTTTTAGGATACACTGCATTTTTCGCAAGCTATGATGCGTTTTCATGTTTTAAATCTTTAAAAAAGCACAAATAAATCGATAGGCCACTTCATGGAGAAATTATGACAAGTGTTTTAGCGAAACACAATCAATCGAGTGAAAATGCGAAATTTCAGACGAATGCATAGCGCATTCTACGTGGCTTTAAAGAACAAACCCGTTCACTGGGAAAAAAGAAACGCCTTCAGTGGGAAGGTTCCTAGGTGGGATGGTGGATCTCGCCAATTTTACCGCTCATATGTTAGAAAATTTCTAGTTTCTTAAGCTTTCGTATGAGCTCTTAACTTCCTCAATACCTTTATTGCGAGCAAAGTTATCACCTTTCAAACTGTGTATACATTTTTGAGACACCCTGTATATATATATATATATATATATATATATATATATATATATATATATATATATATACGAGAGTTATAGAGAGGTAGAGATTGCAGCAATCCCGGCGTAACTAACTGTAACTTACTTGGTAGTCTGCATAGATTTCATCTCATCTTTCACTTGTTGTATGTTTGGCCTTTCTGATGGTCGTTCTGCCCAACAATCTCGAATCAGGTGCAGCTGAAAAACAATTTATACGCACCATATTCAGTTTAAACTTGGCACCTGTCAAATCAAGCAGAAAAACATGCGTATATTTCACAAGGAAAAGCAGAATATCAGAGAAAACTAGAACACCTATTCGGTTATTGAGCCAATTGATAGAAAATTCACGTCAATCGACCCCTTTGTGGATTACACTATGCATAGCACTTCCAAAGGGTATCGCTGAAACTGAATGCGTACTGGGCTGTATAAAAACTGCCGGCTGCCAATGAACTCTTCAATGCATTATCACTCCAGTACACGTTCAGCAAAAGCTTAGGCATTCTGGATGGATGAAAGGAATGGTTGTTGTGGGTGGAACCGGAATCTAAACAACCAGGAATCGGAGTGCACACGAGAGTCTGTACCTCCTGAAAGTATTTTACCTGCGCCTCTTTTTTCGTAATAACCGAGTAACATATGTTGATTTAAGGAATATTTTTGAATCAGAATTTCTTAAGGCTTCCTCGTGCGATTTTTTCACATAAGGGAGCGCCCACTTTGACTTGCGAACGAATAACATCTTGTACCGAGAAGTGTGTGACGTAACTCAAGTTTCAAGTCAACGTTATGATCAACGTTTTCATCATTGATGAGGCTTTCTGAAAAATGTAATGCTGTACTTTCTACGTCTTTTTCCAGAAAGGGTGGAAGAATTATCTGTTACAATGGCAATTTTAGAGGCATCCTTGAAACTGTGGCATGAATTGAACCAACACAATAAAACCTTTAAAGACACAGTCAGAAGTCAGAATTTGCTTACCAAGGCTGGGTTGACCTCCACCGTTTCGACGGGTAACAGATCGGGGCGTGGAGCATTATGACCTCCTTTCTTCAGCATGTATAATATTTCTGGAAAGCTTTCCACTATATTTTAGAAAACCTACGAATACTTAATTGACCTGTTGGGATGAGGCTGGTCACAGCTGCTGACCAAGATTGGTATCGACCTTTATTTTAATGCTTAAGCGTTGTCGCCTTTGTCAGAGCCTAGAAATGTGGAGAGAACATTTAAAAACTATTATCTAAACACCCCTCACCCTAGAGAAGCTGTTTCCTAAGGAAACAAGGAGTCCAGAGACGAAGTTATACCGACCAGTAACGCTAATGTTAAAGCGGCTTTCACACTGCCGTTGCTGCTGCTGCAGCAACGAGCAACGAAAAAGGGGCGAAGTTCGATGCTTGTTGCAGCCGCAACGCGATGAGATAAGATGTGATTTGCCTCCGTTGACGAGCAACAGCAACAAGGAATGATGGCGATCATTCCTTGTCGCCGAGGCCGCGCAACCGTTGCGCAGCCGATGCTGGTGTTGCTGATGCGGAGTTGCGGTGACAGCAGTGTGAAGGCCCCCTCGTTGTTGTTGTTACTCTTCTGCATCTCTGCGCTATGCTTCATCGTTACGGCATCGGTTGCGCAAGAGCAGCAACGTGAGTGTGAAAGCCGCTTAACGGTGAAGGTCGAGTTGATCCACCAATAACATTTTTAGCTAAAGGTATGCTAACCCACTAAGACTGCGAGCTTATACTCATGGAATTCTTGCATTAAGGGCCCGTTGAGCACGAGTACGGAGGTGAAACTCGCAGAAGTCGACAAAGAACGCCAGTTTTTCCGTCACCGCTGTGCATTCCCTTTTACGGTTGATTTCTGGCAGCGACCAAAATGCCTTCAGTGTTCCGCGTGAGGAGAATAGAGGCCATCGAATCAAGATAATGAAGCTCATCTCAACCTTGGCCGCGGCAATGTTCTGGGTCAGCGGAGGGGTTGGGTAATTTTCAAAGACTATTTTTAACGGATAATTTCCGCAGTGAATTCGAACCATTCGTTAAATTAGGTTTCCCTAAGCTGCAATCAGTTTTTCGACATTTTAGCATGTAAAAAGGTAGATCTTCTTCGTTGCCGATTTACCTTGTTTACGTGACAGTAGTATGACGTTTTCGTCCCTCACAACGCGGAACAATGGTCCTCTATCATCAACAAAATCGATAATATCGAAATGAGAAGCAAAAAAGGAAGAAACGGGAAGAAACATTCAAACTCGAAAACCAAACAATGCTTAAAGAATAACAAATTTTTAACTATGCCTAGTTCGTCGGGTTTGTGAGAGGTCGCCCAGCTTCTGGGAATGTATGAGCTGCAAAGCACCGCTACACGGCTGAACGTTTTTGAACAACTTAGTAGATCTTGGCAAGACTTTCTGCTGAGCTTGCAGTCGTTATACAGATTTTACAGCCCAAGATTGTTCGATGCTGCCACAATTATTTCCGAAAACAACAAAATGTTTTGTTGAAGAATTCCGGTCCGTTTCCTCCAATGGAGGGTACACTTCGGTGCTACTTCGGTCAAGTGTTCCTCTTGTATAAAGGGGTCTACTCCCCTTCTCCCTTATATGCCCCTCCCCACATTCATTGCAGACATGATGCCTTCCTCAATTCCTATGTGAGCACGATATCTCGATAGTCAAAACATTGGAGGCGTTTGGATTGCGGCCAGAAATCGAAAAATCAGCCGCAAGGAGGGGCCAATCGCTACCCTGCGCCCTGCGGTGTGTTCTGCTGGTTTTGACTGTGGTCCTGCTCAAAGCTTTCCGGCCTCTACCGTTAAGCTCAACGTTGCTAGTTTCTGACTTCACTTCTTCATTCCTTATTTTCTTTGGAATAAGCTTCTGTAGAACGATATGACGTCCGAACAGATAGCTTCTGAATGTTTCTGTGAGCTTCTCAGGCTTTAACAATTGCGGTGTGAAGCGGAAACGTTTGCCGAATACAGGTCGGTGAAAATTTTGGTCAACAGCTGTGATTAACTTTATCACATCAGTGCTAGCGACGCCGAGAATTATGAAGACTTGGATGTGGACATTTCAGTGATTGCTCTTCACAGCGGCGGTCAACTGACTTTAATTGGAAACGAAATGCTCTCACCTTCAACGCCTTCTTTCCTTTTATCCAAATCCCATGCTCTTGATTTAGTAACCAACTGTGCGCTTATAACAGCAAAACTAAACAGATTGTTTATCAATCAAGAGTCGGAGATGTGCTGCCCCTAAGAGAAAAGGTTCATCTGAAATATCCATGGTGGCATTTTAAAAGGAATCCATGGCGATGGCTATGAAAGGAAATCATCGGTATAATTTCTATTGTTTGCGATGCCCCAACTGCACCGCCCAGTATTTGCCCGAAGCCAGTTTGAACCCCTCCCTGTCTGCGGTTACGTGTTCCCTAAATTACACGGTGTAAAAAAGGCCACGCAGCTTCATAGGATTCCTTCCACTTCAGCTACTGCAGCGTTCTGCAGGCTCAGTTGACAAGAAAATGAAAATCTTATGCTTGTCTGATAAGGATATGGCGTAGTGCATTTTGTAGATCAGTGCGGTAACAATGTTTACAAGATTTTAAAGTATAAGTGCCACTTATATAAAATTTTGCTGATAATTGAAAAATGTACGATTTCCTCGCCTTACTCTTCCGAACCCTTACACAGTGCAATGCTAGAACACACGCGAGACTTTATGGCGGAACTAGTTCACTGAAGTGAATCTGTAAAGTGGATAGGCAGGTCGTTTTAAACTACGGAAGAAGCGTTCGACTGAAATGACACACAACATTTAAGGTACAGTAAGAAAAAATAGATTACTTAACGACTTATTGGCCACTCCCTATTAATTCGTGCGCTTCCTAAATCGTAGTTTCCGCGTTATAACCGTGTCTTGCATGCAAGAATAGATCTTATGCCTGAACGTGAGTTCCTAGCCTCGAGGCGTCCTGCACGGCTTTTAAATGTATAAATATTTCGAGAGTTTGAGCAAGAAACATTTTCCTTGGTTAAAAGATAACGTCAGTCCGTTATTCGATTCCAAACCTAACCACTAGCTTCTTTTCTCCAAGTTCCGCGCATAACTTCTGGTATTCAAACTTTCTGCCCAAAACGTAAATCTTTGAAAAAAAAAGTAAAAAAAAAAACGTAGACGTAAAACGGAATTCACGCTATCAATCAAGTAAATATCGCTAAGTATGAGAAGCCGTCGTGGATCGTCCACTGAAAATGTATGCCCTCCTTCTCTTCCAAAATAAGCAATAAAATTTTTGGCAACTAAACGGCTAAGAATTTTGTGACCATTCCAACACAGATAGCACTTTTCCAAATGAACTATAATCGGCTCCGCTGAAAGTTTCGTTATCGCTGATTGCATGGTTGTTGTCCCATTGGGAACCGATTCTCCCAATGGGATCGGTTCCCAATGGGACAACAACCAGCGGTGCGCCACATCATCGGTCTACGGAGAAAATTCCCGAATCTCACGGCGCGCGTTGCGTGCGGAGAAAATGCCCGCAACCAGGGGGGAAAATGCCCGTAACCAAGAGAGAAAATGCCCGGGTTGACGAGAAGAATCTATTGCACCTCATCATGTGGTGAATAGCAAAAGCGCCGCAATAAAGAAAACAACTTTAAGCGGTAAACACCACTTAGGAAACAAAGAAAACTTTGAAACTGTGGAAAAACCGTACATTAGAAGAGCCTTAACCCGACGTATCCTTATTATTGCACAATGGTTTATTTCCGCAACGTTTCATTCGTATCAAAGCTCTAATAAGAAGTTGATCGCAAAATTTCATGGTCGAAAAACACTATATTTCGAGAAGGTGCCTTGAAAGATTTTTGGCGAGGTGCTATACCGTAGGTTCTGGTCATTTAAATAACGTTTTTGGTAAAACTAATGTTGCAACTAACCATTGCCCGCGACCAGGCGAGAAAATTCCCGGGTTGACGAGAAGAATCCTTTATTCAGATATGTGGAAATATCAGAAAAACAGCAGCAAAGCGAATCAAAAAAGAAGTCCTATACTGAGAAAAACTTTAATGAAAAAGAGCACAACAAGTATTTACGATACCAACGGTTATCAGATGAAAATCATTTGAAAAGCAATGAAGTTGAAATATCTTTGTTCAAATCCTGTTTTAGTAAAAAAGGAAATGATTGGTCAAAAATGAAGCCTTCATCGGAAAGACTCAGTAAAACCTCAGTAAAACCTAAAAACCAATTTGTAAATAAATTCTCAAATAAGTTCTGCCATTTTCCGTTTTCTACTTCTCGTGACTTTGAAGTGCATGTATCTTACTGTTCACTCCATGTGGCGTTCATGTGGCTCAAAAACAAACTCAAAAACTGAGGTGGTCTACAGTTCCGCAGCTCAATGCTTCGAAAAGTAATTGTTTACCAGGTCCCGTTGATGTGCTTTTTTTCTAGTTTTATGTGCTAGAAATTGAAATCTGGGCGAAAACGCTTCTTCTGCTCCTTTCAGTGTTCTTTTCACATAAAACACCGTTGTTACGAATTTAACCGTTGAGCATGCATGTGTTAACGAGAATCTTTCCTCATATTCTCAGAACTTCTCTATCACGGTAAGGCCATCAAGTAGGGAATCCAAGTGATGGTGCCACAGTTTCAGTTGCCACGCCACGATTTCTCATGCACTTTACTCGACGCCATGAGAAAAATGCCGTATCCCTGTCCACGTGATTACCATGTGTTTTGATGTAGTGGTTGTTGCAGTGGGCCCTATCGAAAACTGTTCAGTGGCCTCAGATATTTTCTCCCCTGGCTGTGGACATTTTCTCCTCTGGCTGCGGGCATTTCTCCCCTGGTTGCGGGCATTTCCTCCCTTGGTTGCGGGCATTTTCTCGCACCGAAACAGACGCGGCGTGGTTCGGGCTTTTCTCTCGTAATCCACATCATCGCACACATTTCGCCGTTATTTTAATTCATTTTATTTCTGCGTGAAGAAGGCGGTGGCGATGTCGGTTCCTACATGGGGTGCCGAAGAACACAGCTCGTTACTGCGTGCGCGTGTTGAGCAGAAAACGAGCACTCGAGTGCAGGCGACATAATGCCCTTGTGACAGGCCAGGCTATGCGAGGGTCCAACCTTGTTGTAGGAACAACATAGGGGCAAAGGCGCTCGATTGAAAGAAAGAGCTGCCATATGATAAAGGAAGCAGCTGATCTCGCATGCCAATTTGTCGGTCTTGATTGATGCACAGATCACGAGCAACTGTCAAGAACATTGAGTGCCATCGCCTCTCCGATGTAGTCTGCATTAAAAGATTGTAATTTTTAGGCACCAAAAGGTGAGCGCCCAAAATTGTTCGTTTCAATGAGCAAAGTACCTGTATATATCACCCTCTTGTGATCCTGTGAAATTGTTGGAGCGTATGTGTTCAGGAGCTGTCCAGAGCAGGTCTGTGAAAGATGTTGTTTGAGCTATGCGAATATAGCGGCCGTATTCTCTGGCATTTCTCTTGGCCAGTGAGCTGCATGTAAGCACTAAAAACACTGGATCGATAGCTACCTTGAGGCAATGGTTTATCCCCGAATTTCCATCGGTCTAAACCGTAGTCTGAGACCTTCACTTGCCAGCGATCGTCGACCAGGCAATTCTTCGATGTCAGAAAGCCGTGGAGCCGCACCGGCGAGCGATGAAGGAACAGAAGCGCCTGTATGATAAGCAGTTGACGTTCTTGTTGGAACTGTTTCAATTGTTTGGGCCATAGTTAGGTTTATTGTGAAGCAGCTTTATTAAGCTTGATGTTTCGACTGTAGCGTCCATGCCGGAAACCGGAAAACAGTTCAAATTTTCCTACAGCCCGTTTTCATATAATACTTCATCTATGGCTTTAATTTTTCAAATCTTGATAGCAGCAAAGGAATTCTAAGAGTGCCAAAAAAACATCTCGAATATCGAAGACACTCACCGCGCGCCCCAGCAGAGCTGAAGGAGTGCTCAACTAAATATCTCTGCGCCAGTAATCATATATTTTTGTATACTGTGGATGTTCTACTTGCTCAATTGCTGTCATATAGATGGGCTAAGTGGGTTAAGTGCAGAACAACGGTGAGATGTGCTCGTATTGCAGCTGTTTCTTCTCACATTCGGAGTCCCATTGCTTCTAGTAGTGTTGGAAGAATTAAAGCCTTTCACGATATGTGTGTAACGCTGTGTGCTTGAAAACTTAAAATTTCTTTGAAGCCTTATGGTTAGACAAAAACGATTCCGCTGAGACGACAGTGTGTGCTGAATTTTGTGCTAAATTTTGTAAACCTGCATGGTACATAAAAATTGAAATTGCTCTACAAAAATACCCAGGTCCTAATCGATCATGGAAACTTGTGAGATGTTTTTTGTCACAATAAAAACCGTAGTCAGCAGTGTTATGAATAGAGGAGTAAAAACACTCAGCAGTTTTTTGTTTCGCTCTATTTTTTCGGATACTGATCCTTGTCTAAAAACATTTTCTCTCCTTTTCAGTTTGGGAGTCACAAGGATATCTCAGAGGAACAAAGACAAGAGTCAACAACATTAGCTCAACTAGAAGAAGGCGACAAAAGGTTATTACTAGAGCAACCAAATTGTGTAGATCGTGTGATCAATCAAATAACCCCTAAGATAGAGTTTTAAGCACTTGAAACAAAACTCAACAGCACATCACGTCAGGTTCTCTTGAGGCTCTTACGCCTCATACATTATTCAGCACCCGTCTTCGCTTCTATATAAATGTTTTCTTGGAGTTATTGGGTGGCCAAGAAACTCTGTTTTTTAAAACAAAAATTCTCAGTGGCCCACCTGGATTATATCTGTCAGAAAAGCGAACACGAAGAATCCATCCATTTTAATGACGTTCCGCTCAATGACATTATCGATGCTACCACGTGAACAGTACCGCCACAAGGACAACATCTGTGGTCCGTCCAGACAGAGTCCGACGAAACGATTTAAATTTTCGTGCTCAAATTGACGTAGCTGAAATGGGATCCATACGCTGACATTCGCAGAAACAAGGGGCTGTAGACAGATTAGAATGACGAAAACATTCCACATATTTAAACAAGCTGATGCACAATCAGCGGTGTGAATCTGTGCTTTTAATTCCAAGCAATCAACCTAATTGTTCTTGAAGTGAATTTTATGTTCATCCCAGTGACAGCAGGGAAGGAAACTGAGTATCCTCCATATAAGAATTCCACTCACACGCTACATCTCCTAGGAGAAAGATGCACCAAGTACCGATGAACCCTTCTACGGGAAGGTTTCTCTGAATCACACAATGGAATCGAAAAACGTTCATACGCTAAGATACTTAATGTAGGTAAACGTTGAGTAATAGGTACAGCATCCTATAGCGTTGGACTTCGTCGATCGAAAAAGGTCAGAAATGAACCGGCTCAGTTTCAAAGTCCGGCTCTATGATGTTTCCCTTATGTAGCCTGCAAATATCGGGAATTACCAAGAGCTCAACTACTGCCTTCTACCCCTTACAATTAATGTGTTCCGATTCTCATTTTTGGCTCCTAAAGCATCGTCTTGGACGTACCAAGAACAGAGGATCGAGATTTTACGCGTTACAGATCTGTTGGTGTGGAGTTCTGTATTGCTATGAAGAACAATTGTTTTGCTTTAGCGAGGGCAATCTCTTGACCCCCCCCCCCTCACCTAAGAAGGAAGACACAAATAAACCGCGCATCGTGGAAAATGGCCCCTTATTTTTTCTACTCCTAGAACTTATTTGAAACTTTTGATGACTAATGAACAAGCCCCTGCTAAGTCACACATTTCACCTCTCTCCTGTCTGAAAGGGTTTTGAATGTGTTGTAGTTGCTGAACCCCACTTACAGTGCGCCAGTGGAGAGCATCTTTCGCATCAATCCTTAAGCGTACTTCGTGTCTATGTGCGGCAACGATTTCTCCCTGAAAAGAGGCTGTCGATAGATCGTTCGCTTTAACATTCACATAGCACACTACAGGGCTACCTCATGTCGAAAGAACAAAAAATTTCGAGTTTCGATGGGGAGTGCCTCTTTCCTTACTGATGGAGTTGTGCTTGGACTGCTTTGCAACGACCGATTACTCATAGCCTGAAAGAGACTAATATATATTAAAACAAGCACCGACTAAAAACCTTTTTTAGAGTTTGCAGCGGATCCTAAAATTTTAGCTCACAGTTCATCGCCTCTTGAGCTCTCAACGACAATTGTTATGGAGCAGTGTGCAGCCTATTCAGTATTTCTTATTCTGGATGTTTCCGGCTACAGGTTGTTGTTTTTGTTAGGTGGCCATTCAAGGTAGAAAATTTCAGATTTTTTTCTTCTAGAGAGGCTCGCTGATTTTTTTTTCTTGAGAAACAAGAAACATTCCACTTTTCATGCTGTGTTTTTCGCGCTAATCATAATGCCAAGCTTTGCTCTCCTGATATGCACCTTATTTAGAATTCGCTAAGTTCCCTCCGTGGCCTTGCGACCCTTTTCAATCCACTTGCAGGATCAACCATGCATTCTACTTCTTCGGTATTACGTGGAAGCGCTTTGAATATGTATTTGGTCTATAACTGACATATGGTAACCAACCGACGGGCAAGTGAATGCTGCGTGTTTTACACCTCCCAACGAAGAAGGGCATAAATAATACCATCGACTCCAGCGAAATAGAGGGTTTGGTTTTACTGAGCAGGACCCGAACCAACATCCTAGAATCGAGCTCTCCGCGACAGCCAACACCGCCGACAGCGCTACTACAACCCTATGTCCTTATGATGATCATCATACCGTCAGCAAACCTTAAATAATTCAACTGCCTTCCATTTTCAAGGCGTACATCACCGTTACAACTGCAACGACGAGTGTTCCATTCCAAGCTTGTTGAAGACACCCCTACTTACCGCTTTCAGGTTGCTACAGACCGATGGAATACAATGGAGCACCTTGTGCAGTACTTCCTTAAGAACATCTTTTCACTAATTTATTTATTTGTTTATTTATTTATTTACTGCGCGCACTATGACGTGCTAACAATAAGTTTTGAAATGAGGCACACACCATGAAAGTTCGTTAAATTTAACGATCAGAAATAACAGGTGGGTGAACAAAATCCTAACCCAACCTAGAATGAAGCAACATATATGTACCTAACATGACTGTCAATGGACAGAGGGAAAAATATGAAAGAGAAAAATCGAGCGTACTCTGTGAGCTAGAATTGTGGTAAAGTCGTCCGTTTTCTCCTTTTCTAGATGAAAACAGAATTGCAATAAGTGAAATGTTCCAAATTGGAAGCGCAGGGAGCAGTGTGGGGATGGGCCGCTGTGTTTGCTCCAAGAACAAGTAATCGTATCAATAGGACGTGAAGCCGAGCTCAAATAGTTCCGCCGTTAGTGCCGGGCCGACAGTGCTGGTAGTGCCTATGCAGACTAAGTCACCTATAGTTGTTCGTATAATTATAAAAATAATGCCGTAAGATAGTGCAGTAGTAAGTAGAAGACAAGAGTGATCGCGCATTAGAAGAAAAAACGGATCTTGTAGTGCTACTCAATATCTTGCTGGTTTAGAGCTATTCAATGCGCTCTTTGCTACACTGAATCAACTATAATATAGTACCCCCCTTGAGTCATTGAGTGCTCACGATAATAAACAAATTAATCAATAAATGTTTGCGATACTGTTTAGCACTATAGCAGTTAGACGACAGCAAGTGATACTGCATGATTCAGGGAGGTGAACCTTCTATGAAAACCTGGCTGTTTTATCGGCTCGGGTTCATCTAGTGCTCTTCTGGTGCTCGGCGATAAACATTTGGTTAACATCTTCCATGTCCGACCATCTATGAATCTTGGCATAATGAATGTTAAATTGCGGAACAACGACGGGGGCTGAGCGAAATAAAGACCTTAAGGGAGTCTGGATCAATAAAAGTGAGCGTCAGCGACAAGGGAGGGGAATTTGTAGTCCTGCCCCAACAACTGGATAAGAGCATCACCAGAATACATTTGCAGGACACCAGCGTCTATATTCGGTCTACCTGTGAGGAGTTTGCTAGACAGTTCCGCCGGCTAAATCGGAAGTGGACAGAGATATCAAAATCAGCAAACCTCCCGAAAAACCTGACAGCGCGGTTGAAATGTGACCATCCCACCTGCCCAGTCTTATATGTCCTCATCAAGACACATAAGCTGCCTTCAGGTGATGGTCTTGACGATCCTTCGCAGTTTAAAGTAAGGCCTATTATAAGTAGCGTCCGTGGCCCAGCAGACCGTATTTCGTGGCTGTTAAATTTGGTTCTTGTACAGTTGCTCAGGTTTGTACCGGCACACCTTCCTAATACTTGTGCTTTTCTAGCAAAACTCCGGGAGACAAATGTGGAGGGAAGCTGCGTTATGGAGTCATTTGACGTTACATCGCTATACACAAATGTCTCTAGAGAGAATGCAATGCAAGCCGTTTTCGAAATGCTTGGGGAGTACCAGGACCAGATTTCGCTGTATGGGCTTAGTATAGCTCAAGTAATGACACTCGCGGATGAGTGTCTTCAGTGTAACATCTTCAAATGGTCCAATGAGTATTACAGGCAGATAAGAGGTCTCGCAATGGGTCAACGTCTGGCACCTGTGCTGGCTATAGCATATATGTCAAAAATAGAAAGACCCGTGTTGGAAAGCAGACCTCTACTTTACTGTCGGTATATAAATGATTGTTTCATAGTTTGTGCCACACAAAGCGAAGTGGATTCCTGCTTCGATCTTCTCAATCATCAAGCGGAGCATATTAAGCTCACAAGAGAGAAACCGACAAATAACTGGCTGCCATTCCTCAACGTACAAGTGCATCTCTCTCGTGGCACCTTTCAAACTAAGTGGTATAGAAAGCCTAGTAACAAGAATATCTTAGTGCATTTCCGTTCTGCGCATCCGAGCAGCACTAAAAGGGCCATTATTAGGAAGATGTTCCACACTGCGTTCATGGTGTCTTCCAATGAAGACTTCCGGTCTTCTTCCAGGGAGATGGCTTCTCGCATTGCATTGTCCAATGGATATATTGGTCATGCTGCTGAAAGCCTGCGTGTGCAACACCGTCGGCCTGCAGGTACACGAATGAGCAGAAACCAGGAACGCGCCAAGATTGCTTTCTCAGTCCCATTCATATCGGATGCTTTAAGTGCTCAAGTCCGAAGCTGCATTCGTAGAGCTGGATTGGATGACCTGATCAGGCTAACTGAGATACCACCTCGTAATCTCAAGGCGCAGCTCGTGCGGAACCGCCTGTACGATTGCTCTTGTACCACTCCTTCATGTGTGGTGTGTCCGTTTGGTAAAGAGGGAGATTGCATGGTGTCGGGGGTGGTGTACCTCATAACTTGTTCTCAATGCAAGGAGGAATACATCGGTGAGACAGGCAGACCGCTTTGGGTAAGGATGAAGGAACACGTGGATGGACTTAACAGGTGCAAGAATTCGACACCATTAGGAGAACACAGGCTGCGGAGTCATGCTGGTGCAATGTTTGGGGTAACGGTGACAGTCCTAGCGCGCGAGGTCGACATCACAGTACGCAAGACTCTCGAGGCGCTGTGGATTGCCTCAAGGAACCCCGTAATGAATAGAAGAGAGGAACGCGTGATGGTAACTCAGGAGCTCGCCCCATTTGCTGATATTTGCGGTCTGGCGCCAGATAGTGATAGAGAGAGGGTCGTTCAAGAGGTAACAAGAAGGAGGGAGTCTCATTCGCCCAATCTTCCTCCATCCGAGGGTGACGTGACAGCCTCTCGGCTGCTATCTTAAGGTTAGTTAGGGTTGTGCCACTTCCGTTCGTTCTCGTTCCATTTCTGTCTTCTTAGACCTCTGTGACTTGAATGGTCCTTGGGCGAATAACCTCTCTAAGTTCCCTTGTTCTTTCCAGGCTCTGACGAAGGCGGTTGCGCCGAAACGTTAGCCGGATAAAGATATATTATCAATCTTGACCTCAAGCTCAAAGCAATTTTACAATTTCAATTTGGTTAACAGTTTGTACAGCAAAGGTAAGGATACTTGTTGAAAGTAGTAGGTGTTCTTTGTTGCTTTCAACTCGATACGTAGAGCTAAAAAACTGGCGAACTGTCGCCCACTCTAAAGAAATTCTTGGAAAAGACAATGTACAGATTAAAAAACACACCTTCCTCTCGAAAGACTCCAACGACGTGAAGGGGATTTGCCACATTTCATTCAATCGACGTTCTTCTGCTGATTTCGTCCTGAATTGAAGTCAGCAAATTACTGCATATGCGTCACTAAGCTGCAGCGTGTTAATTTGCATCTCTTCCATTCGCTAAAAACGTACCTGAGAGAATGCACCACGCCGACGCCTGCACCTATTATCAGTAAAGCGCATACGACGAATGCCACGATGAACCAAACCATGTGTTTACGAAAAATGTCGCCAGGACACTGAAAACAATGCTATACTCTGTGATAGTTTTCCACCAATATCAAGAAACCGAGGGCACAACCTGTAAGCCCTGAAAACCGCATCGTGGTACAGCAGGGGGGCGTTGTTTGTGCTTCCAGAACAACTGCGCCTCGTCCTTATATAGCGGCTTGTAAATCTACAAATCGAAAGCAAAGTACCTAAGTTTCATTCGAGGATATGAACCATGATATACAGGGCATTCCAAGAAAAGGGAAACTGCTTGAAGAAATACAAAATTCTGGGACCTTTAATTTGGCAGTGCATCCTACCCTACTTTACATTGCGAGAAATGAAAATATTACTATAAGCTAGAGCTTATTATTAATATTCTTATATTAAACATACTATATATGGCAAAATTTTATTCCCCCACATAGCTCACCGCCTCTTCATGGCCTAGGGAGCCAACGGGTATCGACTGTGACGTAGAGCGGAGTTCCTTAACCTCTGCTGAGGAAACCAACAATTTTTCGGGTTCAAGCCAGGTGTGAATCACATCCCGAAAAGTGCTTCGACACGGATATTCATACGTGGTCAAACAAAAACAAAAACGGGAATCGTATCGCTGAGCTTCGGTCAGCCGCGTTTCCGTGGGAACTCTTTCTTCATGAAGAACAAGCATCTACAGTCCACAAGGGGATCACACAATGGCTCGGCTGATGCGGAGCTCGATCACATATTTAAAAGCCGATGGTGGTGTCCACTGGATGTCGCGATAGTGCCAGTGTTCTATAGTGATCAGGTCACCTTCTCTTTCGAGCGAAAGTGCGGTCCAGCCGCAAGCTGAGAAAGAGCATCAGTCGTCACATCACAAGAGGGAGTAGAGTCCGCCGCTCATATTGAGGTCATATTTGTGTGCTTGTTATCCAGTGAAGATTGCATCTACATTGATCGATCAATTCTGTAGAAGAACGTCTTAAAGGCGCAAACAACGACCTTGGGCCGTATTTAGTACACGACCAAGGAGTTACTT
This sequence comes from Heligmosomoides polygyrus bakeri, assembly GCA_947359475.1. Taxonomy (NCBI): domain Eukaryota; kingdom Metazoa; phylum Nematoda; class Chromadorea; order Rhabditida; family Heligmosomidae; genus Heligmosomoides; species Heligmosomoides polygyrus. The sequence goes on along the minus strand of OX375866.1, from coordinate 28,878,661 downwards.
TAACAAAGGGGACTAGACTGGATCGGGATACAATACACATAGAGCGGTTGGTAGCCAACGCCAGCTGCAGATGACATCTACAAGAGTATCTACAGTGCAGCAGACGCAGGATGTGTTAGAAGCAGCACAGAGATGATCTGGTATGAAGAAGTCTAGGGATCTTCGCGATCTCGCTACTCTTCTATCAGCTTTGCTGAAAGAGGATGGGACTTTCAGCTGTTCCCGTCGTGAGATGGAATCGATAACCAAGAGGTTCTATACAAGCCTCTTTTGCTCATGTTCTCCCAAGCCTCAATATTCCCGCTGGTGAAAAACCTCCTTCGATCCTTCCTTCAAAAGTTCGAGCTGCGACAAAGAGCACGAAGAGTGGCACAGCTCCTTGGTTGTACAACATTTTAGCCAACCTTCTTCGGACTGAAAGATATCCGCTATATGTCATACTCGCGTCGCACATGGCGTGCTACCTTCAAAAGCAACGAACCCGCGAGCAATGGAAGCGCACGCGTACTTCCCTTGTCCACAGGAAGGAAGGATAGAGAAGGCCTTCGAAGCCGCCGTCCCCCATGCCTCCCGAGCGCTCCTTACAAGAAGTTCATGACACTATTATCGCACGCATGTCAAAGGCATTGGATGTAGTCCAACCTTGAACCAGGCTGGATTCCGCAAGGGATTCAGCTGCATGGATCACATCCAGACCGCGTCGTATATCGTTAATGTTTTTCGGGAATACCGTCCGCCCTTAGTTGTTAACTTTGATGGCTGCGAGAAAGCATTCGACAGCGTTGAAACGAACGTAGTTCTGTTTGCGCACATCGATCATAGCGCGAATCAGGGATGAGCGAATTAACCTTTAACCGTTATCAGTTATCCGGTTTCCAGAGGGTTTAGGCCTAGCCGATTTTTTGTTTGTGATCCGAAGATTTTTGGCCGGATAACAAACAACAAAATCTGGCTCCTATCTAATTACTTAGTTAAATATAGGGACAATTCTTTTGTTTCGTGTTTTTTCCACTCATAGTCGAGATACGCTTGCTGCAATGCTAGGACGGTGCATTCTTTTATTCTCAATGGTACAATTAGGCTAAGCTGTCTACCTGCTTGTTGAGTACTGGCCCGTGCGGTGTAGATTCGATGAACGACAGAGACGTGATAGGCTATAGACACTTTATTTGCCAAAACTACAAACCATACTAAAATAGTAGTAACCAGCTTAAATGATTCCATGCTGATATCAGCGGCCAGCTCATCCGGATACGGGTGTGGGTCCCACGAGGTGTGGATGTTGCGTTCGATCAAACGGCGCCGGTGGTATAATGGCGTAGAGCATTCCCGCCCGGTTAGAGGGAGGTGCGGGTTCGAGTCCCGCCTGGCGCTAGAAGTTTTGATGAAGACTACCTTAGTATGCTGTCATAACGATGCAAAACATCGTTATGACAGCATACTAAGGTAGTCTTCATATAGTGGCCCTTTAATCATTGCATGGTAATCATCACATCATGCTACTGATAGATTCTGATATGTAACACTGCTCATAGCACGTTTTGAATTGTGGAGCAATGCAGAACACTGCCTTGCTCATTTCTAGTTGTGTGATTATCACCAAAATTCCTTCTAGCACAAGGTATGGTCTGGAAAAAATCAGTCATCAGCGGAAAAAAAGATAAACGTTTATACAAATCACTTCCTTTTAAGGATGTTCAGATATTCAGTTTCTTTTTTTATAATAGTTTCTCAAGCTAGTGGAAGGACGAAACGAAAGTGGAGGAGCAACCGATCTGAGCACGACTATGAAAACACACCGAAGGCTGATAAGCCACCCTTGGATGAGTACCGATATCAGTGTATGAGGTTCATGAGCCACATCTATTTCGATGCGAAGATGTTTACCAGGTTTGTCTCTGTCTTCGCAGGAACAGTTTTGTGGTACAACGCCTCTTCCCTCTTGTTTTCCCTCAAAATGAAACTAAATACTTGAAAAGATAATTGGAGTAGCAAATCCTCTGGCGTTTCTGGTCTTATCCAGGCTCTCAAGGAAACGCTCAAAAAGCAGCCGAGAGGAGCCTATTTAACACCATTGGCTCCACAGCTTGATGAACATACTACCATTCTCTCCAAAGACGCTTAACGGCTATTTACCTCTCAGAAGCAATAGAAAGAGTTTTGTTCTATTTGGGCCAGAATAAGTTTACAAATTGATTAGAGAGTATATAAAAAGCGACTCTTCACAACAATTACACCACCCAGGCACAGTAAATCCCGTATGATCTATACTCCCTGACTTCATTGCAACTGAAAATCATTAATAAAGAATACAGGACGATGTTTGTTGAATCCTTTGCGCTACGAATTCTACCTCTAAAGGATATTGTGGAGGCAGTTTGAATGCGTATTTGATGGTGATGTCAGTTCCTCCATGTGGTGTCACTGGAAACTGCTCGCTATGCGAGTTAAACTAATTATGGACACTCGATTGCAGGCGACAAGTCCTTGTGACAGGCCGGCCTTCGAAGACCCCATGTCACATCACATGGTGTATGACAGTACAAGTTTTTCGAGATTATGCTACGGCGTCTGCGGGAGCCGACGCGCACTCGCAAAGCCCGGTGAGTGTGAGAAGTACGCGAAGGTCCCTGATGCGAGGACGGCATCGGGGGGAAACTGAGCTAGTCCGAAAGTCCCGTAACGTAGGCAAGACCCGCGTAGCTACGCTGAATGTGGGTACGTTGACAGACCGCTCGTGAGAGTTGGTTGAAGCACTGGAGCGTAGAAGAGTTGATCTCTGTGCGGTGCAAGAGACGAGGTGGTCCTGCCGCAAGTCAAGGGACGTAGGACGTGGTGTTAAGGCCGTTCTATGTGGAAGTCCCAGGACCACCAGCGGTGTCGGAATAATCGTCTCCGAACGATTTCGTGACTCGATTGTAAGCGTCGAGCGCTTTGACGATCGATTGATGAAGATCGTTGTCGCCGCTAAGGAGCGACTCTATCACTTCTTCTCAGCGTATGCACCGCACACTGGCTGCTCGGATCAAGCTAAAGAAGAGTTTTGGAGCCTGCTCGATGAGAAGACAGCAGAAGTACCGACAAAAGATGTCGTCGTAGTTGCTGGTGACCTTAACGGGCACGTAGGTGCTACAAAAGACGGGTACAGCTGTCATGGTGGCTTCGGATTCTGGTCTCGTAACGCAGATGGTAAGCATATTCATGAGTATGCAGAATCGCATAACCTCACTTTTATGAGCACAGTGCTCCGAAAACGCGACTCCTACCTCATCTAACACTTCTCACACCATAGTGAGAGCTCCAAGCCTCAGAAAGACTTTCTCCTTGTGAAGGATCGCGACCGAAACATTGTCACAGACGAGAAGATCGTGGGACACCCATTTCGACTATTCAGCGCTGGATTCCTTGCGGAAATCCAGAATGTTTCCAAAGCTTTCCTAGAAGAAATGCCGGTTTCATACGTCACAAAGGCATGCACTTAACATCAACGTCGGTTCCTCCATGCGCTTCAACCCTGTGCTTTTTTAACGAACTATATAAAATACCCTCGCCCTTTGCTAGCCAAGTGTTCTTTAATGCGAACTGACAGTACCCTTCCAGTTTCTCCGATATATATTTGATTGCAAGTCCCATATTAAAGTTGATACACTGCGCCAACTTTGGCGCAATCTCCCAACTTATTGTAGGGACATACAACACAGTCTTCTGATATACACTCCCTACCGTAGAGCCTATTGCTCACTAGCTGCTTATTGATGTTGTCATTCGGGATGTTAACCAGCACAACATCATCCTCTAGCTGAGCCCGAGCTAGGCTTCGGTGTATGGCAGAAGTGAAATCGTCATCAGGAATAAAAGGAAGACAAAGGGGTAAACGATCTCGGCGTGGTACATTCCGTTGCCCACGTGGACCCTGTGGTGGTGTTGTGGTACCACATAGCCATTTTGGCAAACGATCTTTGAAGCTAGCCTCAATTACTCTTGTCGCTCTTTCGAGCCTGTGCATACATCGCGTGCAGTTCTGAGCATGTTCCTTAAAGCTCAATAAACTGGTCCACCTATAATCTATTTGGCACAGCTTATTAACTATCCGTTATCCGTTATCCGGATTTCAAGATTTTATTATCTGCTCATCCTGGTGCAGATTTGCCCTACGTGAAAATTTGAACAGACTGCTGTGCAAGATCCAAGGACTGTTCGGCTGTCCCACCGCATCCTTTCAGAAGACCATACCATTCTCGAACTCTAATGCAGACGCAGCGGTTGCGGAGCCAACCGAAACAGTGAAAAGGAGCAATATCGTCATAAGTAGAACCAGTGAGTTTAAAACCGAGACGGATTTTCAGCTGGTTTATGAGGAGAAAGTATCAAGTTCGTAACCCAACCGGTTGGTGAGCGAAATACCAATGGCCTGGTTCACCATCAGGAGGCACGAACGGAAGGAGCACTGGGTCGAATCCCGATGGACGCCAAGCGCTCTAGATGAAGACCTCGAAAAATATTGGCCGATACTTTTATCCCGCGGTTCATGCAACTGGCATTTCAGATGAGAACGAATCAAGCCTCTTGCCTACGTCACCAATTCGAATAGCGACAACATCTTGGATGACGATGGCGAAACAATGAAACGAATGGAAACGATCCTGTGGCCCGCAAGGAGTGAAGACAGGACATCTAAGCCTTTAAGTCGTCTAAGACTACAGGTGGTACTTTGGACCAGAAAGACTGCTTCGTAATTGAGCACTTTCGTCGTTTTTCGGATAAGAAGTTTCCTGACCGAGACAGTTTTCAAATACTTGAGATGACATTGAATACTCTACTTGGGTTTTTTTGGTCCTCATCATCAGTGTAGTTTTCGTGTTTAGCGTATTTAGCTAAGGGCCCTGGTGTTGATTAGCACTACGTATGCCACTCCTGATCAGTCGTGGCATGTACCCTTAATCTCAGACAATTTACACTTTTCCAATTGAAAAATTTCTGATCAAGCAGTAACGTTTTAGGTTTACCATAGAGAAAATTTTCTGCATAAAACTATTAAGCATGCCATAAGCAGTTGAAATTCGCTCTTGAGATGATGGGGAAGGTTTAGGCTTGAGCGTCGAAAATTGTGCACTGCCTGCTGGCGAAATGACAACCTCTACAAATCAAACAAACACAAGGAGCCAAACAAATGACGCAGTCTCAGCATCTAATACAAGTTGAAATTATCGCTGTTTAAAATGCCGCACACTTTGCTATCCAAACATGATTCCTGCGTCATTAAAGACGGTCCGAGTTCTTCTGCGCTGGTTTTGATTGGAACTAAATATCCTTGTAATAATTCTATAGTTATTCAGACACTGAAATTTTTGAGACACCTTGAAGAATTCCGAAAAAGAAATACAGAACGGATAAGAATGGGTGAACTCAACTCTCCTTCCCTCTCTTCCCATGGAACTATGTATCTGCTTCATGCAAAGTGAGAGCTCACTATGGAGTCCCTCCAGATTTCGATGAGTGAATGTTTGCGTTTTTTTCTTCTAACTCAAATTCTCTTAAAGATTCACTCACTCCAACCATTTTCTCAACGAATACTGTTCCAAAGGTCTCGACCTCTAGGCTTTCATTCAAAGCGTCAAAATAGAACGTCGGGTACCTAGTACCATTCGGCCCGATAACCACTTCACCGGATATACCTGCAATGGAAAATGAACTATATGGACGTGTTTGACAATAATCTGGAGTGAACTCACCACTGAAATTCATAGAAATGTGGCCAATAATTTCTCTGCCATTTCTCAGAGACGGGTTGGTCGGAAGAGTACGATTCAAGGCTACTGCATAGGCATAGAAGGCGTCATATAGTTGTCCAGCGTACTGCGAGGCCTGCAATCTGCTTTTCAAGGATTCCGGTAATCATAACATTACGCCTGCGTGTTTTAATAACGCTACGCTTTTTAGAGCGCACTTCATTTAATAGGCCTTCAAAGAATGATTAGGCAAATCTTGAAATTAGATGGATTTTTAATGACCGCACCTCAAAAAGTGAGTGCGACACTGCGTTCCTGCGAGGACGCGTCCCTTTTGTCGATGTGAAATTACTGCCACTATTACTAGTTACAGTACGGTTACCGTTGCTGCCTCCCTAGCAGCTGACTATTAAAACTGCTTGCGGAGACAGTTCATGCTTTTTGAAGTCCACTTTGTTCTGCCACCGCATGACCGTGATCTCAAGCTCGTTTAATTTTGCTTGCAAGTGGTCAATTAAATCCATAAATCCACATGAGCTTTTCACGTTTTTGCTCATTTGAACGTGAATTATTTCGTTAGCGTCCTTTAAGCTGTTATCCTACTACTGCTTGTTGCTTGTTGCTTACCGTTCTCATCACGTGGTTCAGCTATGCTATCTTCTCTGTAATGTATCACCTATATCACCTGTCGTCCCGTTGATCATCGACTTGCTCGAGCGGGCGCCAGCAGCGTCTCCATTCGTCGCTGTCGCGTGCCAGAGTGCTCCAATGGATCCTCTCGCTCGAGGGACATGAAGAGCGTCATAGCGGTCGTTCAGCGCTTTCACGAAGAAGTCCGATCAACGCGTTGGTGGGAGCCCTGGTGTTCTCTTGACATCCCGCGGAATCCAGTCGGTGACGGCTCTCGTCCAGCGGGTGTCTGCGAAGCGCATTACGTGGCCGGCCCACCTAATTTTCGACAACTTGGCCCACGCGACAGCGTCTCTGATCTTCGAACGTCGGCGAAGCTCGGAACTCCGGAGCCCTTCTCTCACTTGCGTGAGTCGTGTCACTTCGAGCATCGTCCTCTCGATTCCACGCTGCGCGACGCTGATCGCGTGTTCATCCTGCTTTCGTATAGCCCAGGTCTCTGAGGCGTGTGTTAGGGCGGAAGAACAGTGGAGTCGAATAGGTGGGCACGGAGTCGGAAGTTCTTCGTCTCCTCCGCGACTTCTTTAACCCTCTTGAAAGCTCCCCAAGTCGCTTATTCCCTCCTGCTCAGCTCTGGTACTAGGTCGTTGGCAATATTGACTTCGCTACCCAGATACACGTAGCTGAAGCATTCGGAGATGTTCGTTCCGTCGAGCGAGAATGGGGCATCAGAAACTTTTTCGTTCCTCATGGACATCGTCTTCGTAAGATTGAGCTGCAGTCCAACGCATTCGCTCTGCCTGACTGATGCTCGGTGTTATGAACACGATGTCATCAGCGAAGCGAGCATGGTGCAGTTGCCGGTCGTCGATCTTCACTCGCATGTATCCCCATTGTATTAGGTTGTCCCATAACTCCCCGCCGTTTTTTTTTTTTTCAACAATTCATTGCGGACTTCGCCGGCGGTCTTTTGCATAGTGCTATAGAGCATGTATTGCATTTCTTTTTTCATCCTGAATTTTGTCAATTTTTAGGTCGTTGAAGTAAAAAGGGAAAACGATAAAAAGTGGCCATCTGCGCACTTGTTCTCTCCGCTTACGTTTAGTATTTTTTTTGCACAGCTTTTTATAGCATTTGGAAGACAATGAGCTGTACTACAAGAATACATGTTGGTCCTATTTGCTCATTTGTCCCTTACTGATTCTTAGGCCATCAAATTGGGATGTCCGAAGGAAAAGATTTTTTCCGACAGCTCCTGCTCTGTGGTAGGACTTTTTTGCTCGGGTTACATGTCGGTCGAAAGACTTGCTCTATAAAAAATTGTCTGGCGTTTATTGGCTCATGCTGATTTTTTCCGAATATCAACAAAATTCCAAAAAGAGAAGAATCATCTTCACCAACAACTCCTCTTTGCTCAGTTGTTGATATTCGACAGAAATCAGAATGAGCAAACAGCACCAATGAAGGCGACATAAATTCTTATTGAGCAAGACATCCTCTTTCGAACGACATATGTGTACCACCAAGCAAAAAAGTCCAACCACAGAACCGAGCTGTCGGTAAAAATTGGGGCGGAAAAGTCGGACGTCCCAATTTGATGAACTAAAAATCAATAAGGGACAAATGAGCGAATAGGGCTAACACGTATTCTTCTAGTACAGAACATTGTTTTCTAAATGCTATGGAAAACCGCCCAAAATATTCCAAGCCTAAGCGGAGAGAACAATTGCGCAGATGGCCTCTTTTCCACTTTTTCACTTTTCACTTTAACTACCTAAAATTTGACAAAATTCAGGATAAAGAAGAAATGCAATAAATGCTTTGATAGAGCAAATAACTCTCTTTCGAAAGCTTTATAGCGCTATGCAATAGACCGCTGGTGTAATCCGCAGTGAATCGTTGCAAAACGGCGGGGACTTATGGGAGAACCTAATAGTTCGCGGGTAACGTTGTCGGAGGTGGCGGTAAAGAGCGTCGGGGATATGGTATCCCTTTTCGAACACCTCTTTTTACGCTGACGACAACGTCTTTGTAGAATGGTAAAATCTTGCTCGTGTACCCACTGAACAGCTCTCAAAGGACTATGTACTGAACAGGAACGTCTTGAGTGCGCAGGGCTTCGATGACCATACGCCTCGTCGAACCCCGCGCGGACAAAATGTGCCTTTCAACATGGGATGCTGCTGCAGCAGAAGTAGCGCAGCCTCCTCCTGCTTGACACATCGGCATCTGCGCGCGTCTCTGAGCGTATGGATCCAGAAGACGGGTCCCCTACGTCGCGCAACAAGCGTCTGGAGTCAGAGGAGGTGACACCGTCGTCGTACATTCAGAATTCTGCATTATCTCATTTCGAACGGAAATTGCTATCCGCGCGAGATAGCATCTGCGTACCTCGCGCGGGCAACGTCTCAATATCTCAACATGGGGTGCAGGGGTGTGCGTTATTACGATTCACGATTTACGGTTTTACGATTTTCGACATTTTGGGTGGTTTGGGTCGTAAATCGTGAAAATTCGTAAACGTGATCTTTGATCAACAGCCAACTGGCGTCCAGATTTATGTGGACTGGGTTATATAGATGTGCCCACCCTAATGGTCCCCTGTTATAGCTCGTTCCCACTTCCATTTATGCCTTTGTTACCACCGCTCACCTCAAGCGACGCCTAATGATATGCTCCCATATCGATCGGTGAGCGGTGGTATAACAAAGGCCTTATGGTTAGAGTTGTTTTTTGATGCTCTGTTTTACTGTGGTGGACGATACCGTCCTGCGCACACGCTTCTCGAATCCGACTTTTCTCTTTCTTTAACATTTGAGGGGTGCCGTTTGGAACCGGATAGGTTCAAGAGGGAAAACAAGTGCAATACAATAGAGCTAGCAAGGCACATCGCATTCCTACTGCCGAAGGTTATTCCATTCCACCCCACAGAAAGATATTGGAAGCAGTTTCTTAGTAATAATGTCTAGCCAATTTGTTGGTAACAGACACATGTTAGCCCTCCGGAGTGGAATTGACACAAATCCACTACGAACATCTCCCGTGATTGGAAGCAGGATCTAGAAAGCTGCTACACTCATGTGAAAAGGATAAACCACTAAGGTTTCGATATATGTCGCGAAGATGGGCAGCATTGGGAGCTGGGAACGCCCATCCAATCAGACTGCATCGAATAGGCATGCCATTCCGAGAGGGCGTGTGCAGTCAGCACCCTGATCGGCTGGCATGTGTTTGTTTGTTTGTTACATGGATACATCATGTGAAATAGCTAACAGCTCAGGACAATGTGTTAGATCTTTGCTCTGTTTGGTTATTATTGGCTAGCGCACTCCCACCTACCAATGCTGCTCACCTTCGCGACATGCACCAACGTTTCTATCAGCTTGCGGTGTAACTTACGCGGCGGAGCAAATTGATATAGAAAGTGTAATACTATAAAGTTTTCGAAATCTTGCAAGTGCAGGCTTGAGCAGGAAACCGGTGCATTAGACAGTGGTGAAACGATTTTTTAATTTTTTGTTCTGGCAGCGAATTTTTCGCTGCTGCTTCTAAATCATATATTTATATGCAAGCTAAAGAATTGGTGGTAAGTTAAGAATTTAATGAAAATTCAACCGATGCAGGCGTTTGTTGGCATACCATGCATAGGCTTAATTAAAGTTTTTGGATTTACAGTTTTTCGACTTTCGACTTCTTGAAACGTTCAAAGTTTGGTCTGAGAGATGTCTTTGAAAGATGTGTATGCAGAATAATCTGTCTTAGTGCTCTATTTCAATAGGGACACGGATTGTAGGAAAAAATCTCGTGTATGTGTTCAGAATCCGCCTCTCTAATAAATAAAAATAACGGTAAACACACCGCCTGATACTGTGATCCTTTGCACTCCTCCACGCAATTAAATGGAGGGTCTTTCATTCGCTTGACGACTGCGTCGCTGAATTCCTGATATCTCTTATCATTCTCACCAGTACCCATGTGCTGAAGAATAGGTTTCGCCCAGTTGTAAATAGCTGCATTAGTTGCAACTTCAATTACTTTCAATTTAGTAAGTAGTAAATGAATATTGCATGGTCTGAGATAGACATACATCTGTGATAGCCATGACCCACGCGAATGCCTCCTTTGCCTCCTCGTCTCGGCCATCGGAAGGCGTGTGAGGATCCTGCCATACCATCAATTCTTTGCCACCAAGCATAGGAATAACTGCAACCATTCAACTATGTCAGGAGGCAGAAAACTCTGGAAAACAATTTATCCTCTTATATTAGGCTTAAAGGAAAGCGCGTCCTCACAAAGTAATGATACGCCAAACTGAAACGCCTTGGTGACATAGAATTACCAACAATTTAGATAGCCAATTTCTTTTAATTCTAAATAAACACTCCTAGAAAGATCTTTCAAAATCTCACACTCGTAAGATTTTGAAGGATCTTTCTAGGGGTGTTTATGTAGAAATAAAAAAGAAATAGAAATAGGCTTTCTCTTCTTTTCGAGGTTTCACAAACGTAAGACGCGAAGACTGTCAGACCTATCCCTATGAACTAACAAAAAAGTGAGCGCATATCTGAATAAGTATTCTAACGTTACCAAATCCTTTGGAATTTGGGTCGGCGAATATGAACATGTACTCCGGGTTGAGATAACCTTGATCCTTTATGTGCAACAGAAATGGCCGTTTATATAGATCGGTTATACAAACGACGACGACTGAAAAAAACATCTTGTAGAACACAGAGAGGGCAAAAAGACTACAGACTATCTGCCCACCGTTGAGGAAATTTTGCCGGCAGGTTGATGTTGGGCCTTGTCTACGGATGAGTGAACAATCAAAATCATTGAACGCCGATAACGGATACGGGTCAGTTTGCTCAAAAATGGTCTCACAACGGAAAAGCGATACTACTTTATCTAATCTGCATCAACTTTACTAGAGCATTTAAGTTTATACTGAAGCAACTAAATTTAGAAGGTTCTGTCAAACTCTTTGGATAAGTTTTGCATTATCGCAATTATTGCATTCTCTCAAAGATTTTAAGTTATCGCTTATTGTTAGCAGACAGCATATAGAGCAAGTCACCTTACAGCCCAAGTACGCATTCAATGAGTTCTAATCGCAGAGAAGAGTGACTGAAAGAACCTAATTGACAATTAATTCTTACAATAGTAGGAAAATTTTGGTGGAAAAGCTTCAAATCGAAATGAATGTGCATGTGTTTCGCATCCCGAAAGGCACATATTAGGTTGGTGCACAACTTCTTGGACATTTGGGGCATGAAATATTTATTATCACAACATACGAAAAACAATATCAAATCATTTGAGGTAACAACCCTTTACATCAATCGTCTTTCGCCAACGTGCTGGTAAGTCATGGATGCCTTTTCTCCAAAACGTGGCCGGCTGTGATTCGAAAAATGTGAGCAGTGCCTCCTTGACATCCTCTCGGTTCCTAAATTGCTGGCCGTCCAAATAGCGTTGAAGGCTCGAAAACAAATGATAATCAGAAGGAGCGAGATCTGGTGAGTAAGGTGGATGTGGAAGAACAGTCCATCCGTAGTCCGCCAACTCAGCCGCCGTCGCTCTAGCAATATGCAGTCTAGCGTTGTCGTGTTGAAAATACACCTTCACTTGCTCTCCTCGTGTGATTTGAAGGTGGGCCCTCAACTTCTCACTTGGTGGACGTAAACCTCTGCCGTCACTGTTACCCCTTCGTCCAGCGCTCCCACTATTCTACACCAAGAACGCTCCACCAACTGCATAGCATCACCTTTTTCACGTGAAGGTCGGGTTTCGGAACGTCCTCTGCCTCTCCAGTTGCGTCAACCCACTGTGCACGCCGGTGATAATTAGAGTAGAGTATCCACTTCTCATCCCCGGTGACAAGGTTGTCCAGCCATCCGTGGTTACGTTTGAGGATAAGGAAAGAAAGAGCGACATCGGCTCCGCGATCCATGTCATGTTGCGTCAAGTCGTGAGGTACCCAGCGACCCAATTTTTGCACCTTGCCAGTCGACTTCAATCCTCGAACGACTGTTGAGTGACTAACACCAAGAGTGCTTGATAGTTCGCGAGTGGTTTGGTATGGGTCCGCTTCCACTCTACTTCGGAGGCCATCCAAATCCAGTGTCATCGGGCGCCCTTCTCGTTCATTATCTTCAACGGAGAAGTCCCTAACAGCAAACTTCGAGAACCACTGGTACACAGTGCTTCAAGCAGGAGCACTCTCGTTGTAAACATCCTTCAGGCGACGATACGATTCGTTGGCATAGAGGCCAGATTGATGCAGGAATAACACGACGTGCCGAATATGCGTCTCAGTTGGGATGAATTGCTTAGCCATAATAGCTGACGTTAACAACGCAGAAGTAAATGTTAGGAAAAGTTTTGTAGCCCTTTCCTTTCTCTATCGATCGATCATTTACGCGTTGATACACGTGAGAAATTTGGCGGGAAAATGCGCTTTCAATTCAGGAGGGATCAAATGTCCGAGAACTTATGCACCAACCTAATATTTGGACTAACTCGACAACCAATCCTATCTGAAGGCTGAAAGACTGCAAGCCCTAATCTCGCAACCGTATCTCCAGTATGAGGAAAAACTGAGCACTAAACCCATGAAATTTTTCTAACAAGAGAATTTTACTAGGTGACCAGGACTTTGAGTGCACAAAGAAGGAGAAGGAGTATTGCAGTTCGATAGCGCGTAACAAGGCGTTATGCACCTTGCTCAAGCGCATCCGCGACTGCCTTGTCGAAATCGAGGAAATCGAACGTGAGCTGGAAACGAATGCCGTCTACTATGGACTTGGCACATCGAATTCGAGGCGTTAAGAGCATTTCGACAACTTTGAGGCGTGCGGAGTATCACAGACGTGATTGAGATTGTCTTCTTATTCTTCAGCGTTTGTCCCGCTTAGCAGCGGGGTCCGCTCTTCTGGTATGATGACGCCACTTCGCACGATCAAACGCTTGATCGGGGTGGATACCAGCTTCCTTTAAGTCCACGTGCAACGTATCAAGCCAGCGTTGCCTAGGTCGTCCTTTAGGCCGTTTTCCGGGCACATCTATGTTGAGGCCAATCTTCCGAACGGTGTCGCCGTCCGCACGAAGAACATGGCCATACCACCGTAGGCGAGCTTCACGTAGCTTGTCAGCAATTGGAGCGACGCCAAACCTTTGACGTACGGAGACATTGCGAACATGATCCAAACGCGTGACACCAGCCGTCCAGCGCAGCATTTTCGTCTCCATCACGCTGAGGCGGCTCTCAACTTCCTTCGTTGCAGGCCAGCACTCAGCACCGTACATCGCTACTGGTCGGACGACGGTTCTGTAGATCTTTGATTTTAAGCGCTCCGGTATCTTTCTGTCGCACAGAACGCCTGTCATTGAGCGCCATTTGGACCACGCTGCGCTCACACGTGAGTTCACCTCGCACGTCAGACTACCATCAGACGCAATTGCAGATCCAAGGTACTTGAAATGTGTCGCTCGTACGAGCGCAGTGCCATTGATCTCAATGGACCCAGTCTCGTTTACGTCTGTCGTCAAGTACTCAGATTTTTGGACGTTTAGCTTGAGCCCGAACGCCGCCAAGCGGTCACACCAAGCTTGCACTTGTCGCTCAAGCTCGGCCTTGTCCTCACTGGCAAGCATTACGTCATCTGCATAGAGCAGCGTCCAAGGAGCAGGCTTCTGAAGGTCTCGCGAAATGGCATCCATTACGACAATGAAAAGAAGTGGGGAAAGCGCGGAACCTTGGTGAACACCGACGGAGATTGGAAACTCCGTGGATGTGCCGGCCGGCGCTCGCACTTGACTCTTAGGACAAGAGTAAAGAATGCGCACCCACTCGATCAGTTCTTCAGGGACACCGTGCTGTCGTAAGGCATACCATATGACCTCACGCGGTACACGATCAAATGCTTTCTCCAGATCGAGGAAAGCAAGATGCAGCGGTTTTTGTTTCTCGCGATGTCTTTCCACAAGAAGACGAACAGCATGAATGGCGTCGATGGTGCCACAGCCGGCTACGAAGCCACACTGGTTGGTGGAAAGCCGGACGATCTCGCGAATACGTCCATCCACAATTCGCTCAAATATTTTCATACTGTGCGAGAGCAATCGGATTGGACGGTAACTTGTGCAGTCCGCGGGACTGCCCTTTTTCTTCCAGATCGGGATCGTCGTGCTTTGCTGCCAACTACCAGGAACCTTCTTCTCCGCAACAACCTGGTTGAAAAACTTCGTTAGCCATTCAGCAGGATTCCAGCACCTCGAGTTCCATAGTTCGGCCGCTATGTCGTCAGGGCCCGTTGCTTTTCCTGGCTTCATCTTCTTCAAAGCCGCTTCCGTCTCCTCCACAGTGATTTTCTGCACAGGACCGTGCGTAGGAGAGACGCAAGGGATAGGCGGATGGGCAATGATTGAGATTGTACAAGTAAAAAATGTATTTTTAGAGCACTATTTTCGTTCTCATGAATTTCTCTGAAACATTCCTGTAGATTATGAAAGCCTTGATAAGCCTCATGCCTGCGTGCGCCTATAAAAGCAGTGGTGAAAACATTTCTTTGGTTATTTCTTCTCGGTCCTTTCAACTTCCCATATCCCCACATCTCTTCCTCCCAAGGATTACACATTATAGGACTCAGTGCATGCATTTAACGGCGCATTCATAACTTATTTGTAGGAGTGTCATTGCATTCTTATTTATTTCTTCTTCCGTCAAGCCCTCATTTAATAGGATACGCTTTAGGTTTTGATCCTCGTTATTCTATGATAATGTGTGTTATTTTTCGCTACAATGAAGTTTAATTACCCAAGTTTGAGTTTGTGCAGTGGTGCGAGCTACTCCTTAAGTGCCAGTAGGCATGCGAACAAAGCACTGTGAAAAACGTTTCAAGACGAAGAAACGTACTTCGAGCTCGTTCACTGACAGTCTCCATTATGCTCGCTATACTTTCACTTGTAAACTGGAACAGCTGTCCGACGTAATTGAGAGTTATACTATCATATTGATTGATCACGCTCTGAAAAAATCCAATGTATAAAAAGAACGCTAAAATGCAGCAGAGTACATAGAGCAGGAGACAATGGTGGAGAGGGTGAAAGTCCGGAAATCTCTTCGTCACCTTTAAACAACACTTAAGATTTGATTTTTAGATACCACTGGTTGCACATTTCAAATGCATAGTCCGTTTTCATTGTTCTATACTCCAGCGTTTTGCAAACTTTACAAATTTGATATAATGGTGATGATATTGAAGCTTGTCGGAGCTAAATATACTACTTACGGAAAACGAAAACATTCGTTTCTCTATGCATAAAGGATAAAGAAGGATAAAGGACGGCGTTACTCAATCCCTTCTGGGATGCGCCAGCGCATTCTACTTCTACGAGATGTCGTGGAGGCGACATGAATGCGTATTCGGTCATACAATGACTTGCGGTGGCCAGCAGATGAACAAGTCAGCGTTCTATCCTTCCCAGACAAGTCTGGTACCAATTCACCGACCCCGGAGGGATGGAAGGCTTGGTTGGCCTGGGCGGGAAATCTGAACCAGGAACTTGGTATCGGGTGCACGCGACAGTCGCGCCTCCTCCGACTGCGTTACACGCGCCCGCTGCGCTACACGCTACATGCAGGAATTTGCTAAATTACTGCAGATGTTTTCATGGCTATGGAAGCCTTTTTTGAATACGTGTCCTGTATTATTGTGTCATTGGTTTTATCCTTTTAATGTGGCACGGCTCGAACGAATGAGACAGAAAACGAGAGCCCGGTATGGAATACAAAGGTCGCTCGGGATAGGAAACGACTAACGTGTCCACCTCAGATCCAGGTTGGTTCTATACGTATTATTCATGTTCACTTGACTTCGTGCGATGTGTGCTCCGTACCAATCCTTAACCTTTACACAATCGTAAACTCCCAATTGAAAATGCGTTCTGAAGTTATATTTCCTGAATTGCGAGAAGTTGATCGTGTGAAGGTGTTTCACAACCCCGATGAAGGCGGAAAATATGTACAAAAAACAAAAAACAACACAAAATCATCTCTGCCACAGCTCACAAAATGTAGTCTCCAATGTTTTCGTAGCACCAACCTGCATATCATTTTTTACTGAACTGCATGTCAGTTCTTTGTCGCCGATAGTCGAGAAGATGAACGCGAATTGATTCCAATCGAATGACAGAAGTATAGTTTTCACAGCAACTCCCAGGCTGCAAGCAAATCACCTCTAGCTTACCGTGTGTTATTAAAACGAGCGGCTGACTAACTCTTATGTATTTAAGGATGTAAAATATACCAGGAAGCCGACGAGGGAAATCGCACCATATAAAGGATAGAACATGAACAAAGCTTTTTTACAATAAAGTGATCACATGATGTACCCTAAAAGTAGTATCTCCCTTTCGAGATAGGAGCCGAATTCGAATGTTCACAGGACAACTAGTGGAGGTTTCCAATTGTCGTCTTCTCGTCGCTGTAAAGCCCACCCCTTGCCTACTCACAATAAGCCACGAAAACGACTACACTACCACCGTCTCTATCGGCTCTAGACCATTGTGATGGTGGAAGTACAATTGTTTCGAAATAGTACACAAGAGAGTGTCGGTAAAAAAAAGATACCAGATGCTATTCGCCTAAATATGACTCTTCCTAGGTAGAGTACGTAGCCCTTGCGTAGAAAATGATGAAATCCCATCGCTTAAAATTTCTGTCACCCAGTTTTGCCTAAAAAGTACGCCGTTTGCGCTGATAAAACTTCTCATGGAACCTACGTAGCTTCCAAGGCTTCAATGATTTTTTCGGGCTGGATCCCATCTGTCCATCCTCATCCTCGTTTCCCTTCCTATCTATGCTCTTGTGATTTCAATAATCTTCCTCCACTGGGCTAAAATAGAGCATTCATAGCACTCTACGCCATAGCAGAGCCTTATTTGATTATCTATCATTCGACAAGCAAACGAGGTTTAAATTCAAAGCTTTATTGCCAAATTTTTCGCCTTAACGGTTTCTTTATGCTTGGATGCAAAGCGCTGAAAATATGTCGTTTCAAATCTTCTGTGCCACGCAAGTTTGTTAAATTAAACTTTATTTCGCCTGACGTTTCGAGGGTATCGTTGTTATAAAAGGCTTGAAAGAAGTTCGGTGTTTTGCGGATTGTACACTCATCCCGTCAATTGCTCTCATCTTCCCAACCCTGCAGCACTGATAGAATCCCAAGCGTGTCACGAAGAAATCACTTCAATACGAACGCAACTCACCGCAACTTTATCAGCACTGAGAGACTGCCCTACTACGCGATAACCATTTAGCAAGTGAAACACAGACGATATACAGGATGCGGCAAGGTTATCCATGCACTAAGAATTCAATGGCATTTTGAAATCAAACTTCGCAGATCAATTCTAACCACAAAATTATCTACTACAAACATGACAATTCAAAGAATGCTAACAGGTTTCGAAATGATCGCCCTCAGCCTCCACACAGTCCTTCATACGTTCGACAAAGGCTTCGCATGTGGCAAGCAAGTACGGTTCATCAATTTCGTCTCAGGATTTCAAAAGTGCTTCTTTAAGAGAGTGTAAAATTTGGGTGCCTGGTAGAGCAGGCTTTTTTCTTTAAGCCGGCCACACAGAATAATCCATCGGGTTAAGGTCCGGAGAACTGGAGGGCCATTCCACGTGTGATGAAGTCAGGCAGCTACTCGGCGCAAAACTCACGGACCATTTTCGCTTTGTGTGCGGAGCAAAACCTTGTTGAAAGCACCGTTAGGCTTCTCCAAAGTGGGAATCGGCAAAAGAAGAAGCTTATTAAGCCCACTGGGCAGGCACCGTGAAGAGGCCCACAACGGACACGATTTTAACATCAGGTGCACCATAGTACTGCACGAAAATGAGTTTGGCGCCAGGAAGACCCTCGAAGCTTTCTGTATTTCGTATAACACAATCCAACGATGAACAACAGGAACGAATGCGTTTCCATTACGAGTGAATTCTTACCCTTTGTTCCACTGTGTGAGCTCTGAAACACAATACAGGGTGCGTAAAAAGTATTGACGCACTAAACGTAAACGTTAGAATTAACAGCGTATGATAAAATTTAATAGGTTTATGTATAAAATGTCAACAATGATCTAACGAACAGAATAGCAGCACTTGGGATTTATATGGGCTTCTTTGCAGGGGCGAAGACGACGAAGAATGGCATCGACGGTGCGCCGCAAGTAGTCCACTTCGATTTCGTTCCATGCTTTGACCAGATCGTCCTTCACTGACTTCATACTTTTGTGGGAAGTAGCGAAAGCCTTGTTCTCCAAACCTCCCATATAGAGTTTTTCAGGGGATTCGAATCCGGTCTATACAGAGCTCATTCCTCTGCCGGAGTGAAGTCCTCTAAGTTGGCGCGGCACCAGTCCTGAACAATCCTCGACTCTGCGCAGGAGTCCAATCCTGCTGGAAGAAATACGGCTTACTCTCGAGGTGGGATTCAAGCCAAGGAACCAGTTGCTTTTTTAGGACGTCAATACAGATAGTTCTACTGATTCATCTTCACTCCTGTATGCACGAAAACGAGAGACGCTTGTGGGGAATGCACAAACCATGATACTGGCCGGATCCGCCTCCCTGCAGCGAGTCTTCGGCCAAAATTAGCACTTTGGAGGTCATTGAAGAGAATGTAACACTTTTGCATGTTGAATGCACAAAAGTATCAAGTCACTGAAGGTCAAAGCATGGAGCGAAATCGACGTGGACTACTTGCGGCGCACCGTCGATGCCTTTCCTCTTCGCCTTCGCCCCTTCGCAGCAAAGAAGCCCATATAAAATACAAGTGATGCTATTCTGTTCGCTAGATCATTGTTGACATTTTGTATATGAACTTTTAAAATTTTATGATGTTTTGTTATCTCTAACGTTTACGTTTAGTGCATCAATACTTTTTGCGCACCCTGTACTTCTCGAAGTCCGTATACTCCTGTATACCGTGTGTGTTTCCTTTCTAAAAGGTTATCGTGTAGTAGGGCGGTCTCCCAGTGCTGATAAAGCTGCGGTTGGGAGATGAGAGCAACTGACGGGATGATTGTACAATGCGCAAAACAACGAAGTACTTTTACACCTTTGATAACGACAACACCTTTGAAACATCGGGCGAAATGAAGTTTGATTTAACAAACCTGCGTGGCACAGAAGACTTGAAAATATTCCACCAAATTGCCAAGTTTTATGATAGTCGATCATGAAGACTTGTGCAGGATATGTTAAGATATTACAACATACCAGGCCAGCGAAACTGTGCATGATCGAACTCAACCGACTGATAATTGTACACCTGCAGAACAAGGCATTAGGCTGCGTATATGCCAACAATTATAATAAAACTACTAGATAAGTCAGCAGTGGACTCCTCCACTATATAATTGAGTTTGTTCGTAACTAACGATTAATTTTTAATTGGAATCTTCGGCGTATGCCTACCAGTTGTTCCCTTAAGGTTTATTATGAGTCGCTATCACCGAATTGATCAGCCATTGATCTACCCTGAAAAATATGTACTATCAGGTCAACAACCACTTCAACACCGCTGATATCGTATTCGAGAACACGATGAGAAGAACAAGTGAAAGCAGAAACAGAAAGCGAGGGTTTTTAGTGCTAGACTGGTTTAGTTCTTTCACAGTCTTTCGTAGTTCTAACTTTGTTCCACACAAACTACCCTTTTAAGGTCTTCTGCAGTCACTCCCTTTACTCCTTTCCTTGATAGCACTTAAAAATCGATGTTTCTTTATAAGTTGCAACCTGGTCTCTCTTAACTAGTGTTTTTTTTAGGAAAAGCTTCCAAACAATAGTTGTGGGAGACCACGATGCAATTTAAACGAGATGCATCAATGTTTTGAGTACTATCAACGAAAGGAATAAAGGGGGTGGCCGAGAAAGATCTTAAAAGGGTCGTTTGTGTGGAACAAGTTTAGAACTTGAAATGAAAGACTATAAAAGAACTGAACCAGCCTGGCACTACAATACCGCTCAAATTCTTTGCAAAAAAGACGCTTTGCGACGGATTAATCCGTGACAAAGGGTCGCACTGCTATAACTCTCTTCGAATTTTTTCTTTAAAATCTAATTAACACCAGAAGCCCCGTCTCATTTTCTATCCAGCGATCTAAACACCATTTAAAACGATTGCACAGTGACCTAGTTATGAAGCTTTTGCTTCCTCGGCTCCGTTAATTGATTTACGATCCCTACAAGATCCCCATTGGCATGTCCTTAGGGCTTTTCGTTAAGGAGATTCATCGAAACTCAGAAACCCTCTATTGTTTCAGCAGATCTGTATTTGTTACGCATCAAGTGTTATTGTGGTACTAAATAGTGGTAAATTTGAATAACATAGGCCCGGTTTCGGATAAGCACAAACGCGCGGAAACCCAAGGTTCAGTTAAGAATTACCCAACTAGTAGCCTGCTGCAGAAGACAGTATTCTACTATTCCATTGCGTGAACGATGGTCTTTATAGAAGGTGTAAAACGGCTTTGAGAAATGGACAGAAATTACTAGATTTTCTTTTTTCCAACAAGGGATTGGTCCAATTTCAATATGCGGCGTTGCACTTCTCCTATCTTTGAACTTCTGTTGCTCCTGTACAAGGTAAGTCCGAAAGCCGGGTTTTTTGTGGTCTACAGTAGACCACAAAAAACCCGGCTTTCGGACTTACCTTGTACAGGAGCAACAGAAGTTCAAAGATAGGAGAAGTGCAAACGCCGCATATTGAAATTGGACCAATCCCTTGTTGGAAAAAAGAAAATCTAGTAATTTCTGTCCATTCTCAAAGCCGTTTTACACCTTCTATAAAGACCATCGTTCACGCAATGGAATAGTAGAATACTGTCTTCTGCAGCAGGTTACTAGTTGGGTAATTCTTAACTGAACCTTGGGTTTCCGCGCGTTTGAGCTTATCCGAAATCGGGTCTATGTTATTCAAACTTGGCACTTTTTAGTACCACAATAACACTTGATGCATAACAAATACAGATCTGATGAAGCAATAGAGGATTTCTGAGTTTCGATGAATCTCCTCAACGAAACGCCTTACGAACATGCCACTGGGGATCTCGGAGGGGTCGTAAATCAATTAAAGGAGCCGAGGAAGCAAAAGCTTCATAACTAGGTCACTGCGCAATCGTTTTAGATGATGTTTAGATCGCTGGATAGAAAATGGGACGGGGCTTCTAATGGTGTTAATTAGATTTTAAACAAATAACTTTGAAAAAAGTTATGGCAATGCGACGCTTTGTGACGGATTAAACCGTCGCAAAGCGTCTTTTTTGCAAAGAATTTGAGCGGTATTGTAGAAGTCCTCGCTTTCTTTCTTTTTTCTACAGAGGACGTTGAGCGGATTTTGATGGAGTGAGTTGGCGGATCTACTAAGCTGGTATCCGGAGCCGCTTTCGATTGCGAGATGCAACGTTTGGTCGGCCACTGCTGTGCTCATCAATAGCTTAACTAATCAACTCCTCAGCCCTTAATGTTTGCCCTATGTCGAAATATTTGGCTGCTCCTTGTTTTTGTTTTGTTCAGCAAACGTTTCCCCTTTACTGCAAATAATAAATCACGCTGTTGAGGCTTGGTTTGCTGAGGTTCACTTATTACGCTGTGCCCATGATTTCCTCCATGTAGAATTGTGCGAAAATAAATAAATAAATAAATAAATAAAGCGACCGTGTTGCATAGGACAGTGAAAGAGGAAGGCGTGTTTTTCAAGTGCGACAACGCTTATCCTCCTCCCTAGTTCGGCATGTAAATAGTAAGGTTTTGCTCTGTAGCTGTAGAAGTTATTGCAGCTGAATTTGACTAATCTGCAGTTCTAGGCTCTGTTATGGAGGGCACCGTTTGGTTAGTCTACTAAGTTTCATTGTTCTCCGACTGCAAACATTGACAAGTTTTGAATGGGATGCTTCGTTGTCTGAAGTCGCCGTTAAACGACGAAAGCTAGCCAAAAAAGCATCGACGAATAGCTTCAATTACTCAATTAATAAAAATAATGTGTGCCTAACAGGAAGGTATCTGGGGCAAGAGAGACCAGGACCTCAAAAAAAAATCTTGGAGAGTCCAAACCCGTCTGCTGCATTCAAACAGTCCCTTACCTTGCCAGTGACCACAAGGTATAAAAGGTAATATAATGCTGCTCAGAATTGAATCTTGCCACCACACCCGTCCTCAAAACTATTTGTGCTTGTATGTCTACTCAGCACAACACACTTCCTGCTCACCTGAAGGAGTTGACGGATAGCACGCCAGTGGTTGGAAACCGTATCAAGCTGTCAAGCACGGACGACGTGCTCAGTCCCCATGTGAATATCGGAATGCCATAGAAGGCGCAGATTACAGCAGAGACAATTGTCGCTGCAACAGCGCTCTCACTTAGATGATGACATAGATGGAGAGAATAACTTGACCCATCTAACGTGATCTTCCCTTGACATTTCCTATCTGACAAGCTTGTGAGCTCATATCTGCCATTTTCACGTCAAATTGGGCACTTTAAAGCAAGAAAACAAGCTTGAAATTAAGCTGAATATCTTTATGAGCAAAACGAGCGCCTACCATATTAAAGGCAGACACTCTCTAAGAGGAGGTAAATGTTTGTCGTAGGAGAAATTATTACAACTCTCTTAGAAAATTTGATAATCACCTGCCCCAAAGAAATGAATACCGCATCTGTAATTCATTCAAATTTTAATATTTGGAAAATAT
>OX375866.1:28427453-28855341 GCA_947359475.1 Heligmosomoides polygyrus bakeri | reverse complement strand
TTACCTCTTTATGGATGAGTTTATTCGAAAAACCAACTGGACAGCATTTCTCAGCTCGATGCGAGCTTTTCACAGATGTAATATTGTCCGTATTCAAGTTGAAAACCATTTCCACCTCTTCGGCCGCCGAAACAAGATTGGGGCTGCGTTTCGGCGCAAAGGCAGCGAACGGCCCGCACGGCCCGCACGGTCGCTCGCTGCCCTTGCGACCTCCCGCGGCACTCCACATGTCGTATATCGCCTATGTACGGTATTCACACCTCCTGCGCTGCGGTCTATCAGTGATCACCCCGGACACGAGTGCCGCCGGAGGTCGCAAGAGCAGCGAGCGGCCCGCCGCCGTGTCCGCACTCGGGCCGAAGCGCAGCCCCAAACTTGTTTCGGCGACCGAAGAGGTGAAAATGGTTTTCAGTTTGAATACGGACAATATTGCATCTGTGAAAAGCTCGCGTCAAGCTGAGAAATGCTGTCCAGTTGGTTTTTCGAATAAACTCATCCATAAAGAGGTAAGCGGCTGGAACAAATTTTCTGTTGTTTTCGTCAAACTTTGGCCGCATAGAAATCTACTTAAAACGGCCAAAATCTATTCGTTCCTCTTAGATTCGAATGTGCTTGTGGTCTACTGTAGACCACAAAAAACCCGGCTTTCGGACTTACCTTGTACAGGAGCAACAGAAGTTCAAAGATAGGAGAAGTCCAACGCCGCATATTGAAATTGGACCAATCCCTTGTTGGAAAAAAGAAAATCTAGTAATTTCTGTCCATTTCTCAAAGCCGTTTTACACCTTCTATAAAGACCATCGTTCACGCAATGGAATAGTAGAATACTGTCTTCTGTAGCGGCCTACTAGTTGGGTAATTCTTAACTGAATCTTAGGTTTCCGCGCGTTTGAGCTTATCCGAAATCGGGTCTATGTTATTCAAACTTGGCACTTTTTAGTACCACAATAACACTTGATGCATAACAAATACAGATCTGCTGAAGCAATAGAGGATTTCTGAGTTTCGATGAATCTCCTCAACGAAACGCCTTACGAACATGCCACTGGGGATCTCGGAGGGGTCGTAAATCAATTAAAGGAGCCGAGGAAGCAAAAGCTTCATAACTAGGTCACTGCGCAATCGTTTTAGATGATGTTTAGATCGCTGGATAGAAAATGGGACGGGGCTTCTAATGGTGTTAATTAGATTTTAAACAAATAACTTTGAAAAGAGTTATGGCAATGCGACGCTTTGTGACGGATTAAACCGTCGCAAAGCGTCTTTTTTGCAAAGAATTTGAGCGGTATTGTAGAAGTCCTCGCTTTCTTTCTTTTTTCTACAGAGGACGTTGTGCGGATTTTGATGGAGTGAGTTGGCGGATCTACTAAGCTGGTATCCGGAGCCGCTTTCGATTGCGAGATGCAACGTTTGGTCGGCCACTGCTGTGCTCATCAATAGCTTAACTAATCAACTCCTCAGCCCTTAATGTTTGCCCTATGTCGAAATATTTGGCTGCTCCTTGTTTTTGTTTTGTTCAGCAAACGTTTCCCTTTACTGCAAATAATAAATCACGCTGTTGAGGCTTGGTTTGCTGAGGTTCACTTATTACGCTGTGCCCATGATTTCCTCCATTGTAGAATTGTGCGAAAATAAATAAATAAATAAATAAATAAAGCGACCGTGTTGCATAGGACAGTGAAAGAGGAAGGCGTGTTTTTCAAGTGCGACAACGCTTATCCTCCTCCCTAGTTCGGCATGTAAATAGTAAGGTTTTGCTCTGTAGCTGTAGAAGTTATTGCAGCTGAATTTGACTAATCTGCAGTTCTAGGCTCTGTTATGGAGGGCACCGTTTGGTTAGTCTACTAAGTTTCATTGTTCTCCGACTGCAAACATTGACAAGTTTTGAATGGGATGCTTCGTTGTCTGAAGTCGCCGTTAAACGACGAAAGCTAGCCAAAAAAGCATCGACGAATAGCTTCAATTACTCAATTAATAAAATAAATGTGTGCCTAACAGGAAGGTATCTGGGGCAAGAGAGACCAGGACCTCAAAAAAAAAATCTTGGAGAGTCCAAACCCGTCTGCTGCATTCAAACAGTCCCTTACCTTGCCAGTGACCACAAGGGTATAAAAGGTAATATAATGCTGCTCAGAATTTGAATCTTGCCACCACACCCGTCCTCAAAACTATTTGTGCTTGTATGTCTACTCAGCACAACACACTTCCTGCTCACCTGAAGGAGTTGACGGATAGCACGCCAGTGGTTGGAAACCGTATCAAGCTGTCAAGCACGGACGACGTGCTCAGTCCCCATGTGAATATCGGAATGCCATAGAAGGCGCAGATTACAGCAGAGACAATTGTCGCTGCAACAGCGCTCTCACTTAGATGATGACATAGATGGAGAGAATAACTTGACCCATCTAACGTGATCTTCCCTTGACATTTCCTATCTGACAAGCTTGTGAGCTCATATCTGCCATTTTCACGTCAAATTGGGCACTTTTAAAGCAAGAAAACAAGCTTGAAATTAAGCTGAATATCTTTATGAGCAAAACGAGCGCCTACCATATTAAAGCAGACACTCTCTAAGAGGAGTAAATGTTTGTCGTAGGAGAAATTATTACAACTCTCTTAGAAAATTTGATAATCACCTGCCCCAAAGAAATGAATACCGCATCTGTAATTCATTCAAATTTTAATATTTTGGAAAATATAGCAACTCCAAGTGTGTTGTAGAGCGCAGAAAAGCGTTAATTTTTTTGATTTATTGAAAGAAGGGATCGCGCAGTGCACTCGTTCAAGACGTCTCGATTTTCTTTACAGCAAGAACTTTGTTTGTGTGGAGTTGCACTCTACTCTACCACACAAAGACAGTTGCAGAAAGCAAGGAATATTCCATGTTCGACTGTCGTTGAATCTTGGCATAATATTGATTAGTGTGAATATACCCAAGTGACTGACAAACCAAGATTAGCATATATCCTTTATTACGGCTAACGTTTCGGCGTAATGGCCTTCTTCAAAACCTGGAAGAGTCAAATAGAGTTTGAAAAATCATTCGTCCAAGAACCATTTCAGACCACAGCGGTTAATCAAAGGTTGGCAGAAGGGAGAGACGAAGCACGAGCAGATACATAACACAGAGTCCACTGCAGTTGGGAGAAGGTGACACAGGTGTTTTTAAGGTGACACATGAGAAGATTAGGTAACCTTCGGTTCTTCCTCCTGTCGAGCCTCTGGCCGACTGTCTTCCACTTCAAGTCCGCAAAGGTCAACGTACGGGGCCAGCTTCTGTATCACCGCTACCGTCCTCCTTCCTGTAGATTGTGGTGTTCCTAGCGGCAGTCACGTCGCCTTTAGTGGGCACCGAGACATCAGAGCGACAAAAATTCCTTTTAAGGTGCCTTTTGTCTCGGACGATTTCAGTACCAAAGTGCGAAGCATTCACAAAGCTGGTCTTGAAAGCATGGTACACATGTCGAATTTCAGCCTGCCAAGCTCAAAGCACGTCTCGTTAGAAATCGAATATATTCCAGCAGTAAGACTCGCCAGTGCATTATTTGCCCATTCGGTAAGGAGGGAGAGTTCATGGTATCAGGTATGGTATACCTTATAAAGTGCACGTGTTGCAACGGCGAGTATATCGGCGAGATCCCTGGGGGAGCACGTCAAAGAGCATTTGGACATGCTTCGTAGGTTCGATACCTCCGGTTCGTTGGGTGAGCACAGGCTGCGAGGACACAATGGCGCGGGGGTTGACGTGGCGGTGACGATATTGGCACGCGAGTTCGAGAACTCGACGCGGGAACACTAGGGGCGATGTGGATTGCCGTAGGAACCCTACAGTTAACCTGAAGGAGAAATGCGTAGCGGTGATACAGGAAGTGGCCCCGCACCAGGGTCAAGCGTGGGGTTCGATTTTTGCTGGAAATTTACGACCCCCCTTCTGAAGCGGAATTTGTACGACCCCCTCCCTCTCTCTTCCACTGTTCTATTTCTTGTATTTCTTGATTTTTTCAAGGTTTCTTGTGCAGTTTGAACTCTTTAATAGATTCTTCTTTTCGGGTGCGGCTTCGGCACTGAAGAGGACAATGAAACGAGTTCCATGATCAATAATGTTTTCAAAACACAATAAAATTCTCAAAAATTTTGAACGCTATTTTCGACACTTCAAAACAAAGATCTTCTGGTAGCAGTTTCCAATCATCACTGTTCAATTTATGGAGTTTTTTCAGGACACAATGGACACGGAACATTCTTCTACCTGAAGTAGCGACGTTTGCATCTGAAATTGTGCTCCGAAATTGTGTTATATAAAAATTTGAGTATTACTTTCTGACGACGACTTAAGTGCTTTCCTTATAAATTTTTTGAAGCGTTCCTCGAATCGATTATGGAGCGGAAAAAGGAAGGATGGACGATGGACTTCTCTCGGAAATAATGTTCTCCCATCCTAAGAAAACGTCATAAAAAACGAAAATGGAGCTAAAAAACCCCAGCTCTGTACATGATACAGCAAAAACACAAGATTCTCCGCAGCGATGACGGAACTGCGATGACGAGAGGATGGATCGTAAGCAAAATTCTCGTTTTTCATGAAAAAAATATTTTTTAGCCGAAGCAGACCACCCATACGAATGAAATTTCGCCACAAAAACTTCCAAGTCATGATCAATGCACAGTGAAAAAATCATGATTTTCTGGATCGAACAGGATGAATCGACCTCAGGTCGACTTTGCACCAACGTCATCGGAGCACGAAACTAAACGTTCACAAAAAGGTTCATAACTCGGTAAGTTTTTCGTATTTTGAAAATTCTTCTAGCCTGTCAAGAAGAAGATAAAACGCTCTTTCTCACAGTGTAAAAATCTTTCCCAAAAAAGGAGTCGTCACGCGTGGCTGCTGGTTCGATTTTTGAGCGAAAAAATTGAAGTGGCTTCACAAAAATATTCATAACTTGACCAATTCTTCGAAGTTTCAAAATCCCACTAGCTTATCAGAAACTATAGGAAGAGCCCTTTCTTGATATGTGAGAATTAATGTCCAAAAATTTGGTCTACATGCGCGGCAGGGGAGGTTCAATTTCGGTTCCATGTCGCGAAAATACGTACCGAAAATCGAACCCCCCCGCCCCGCATGAAGATCCCTTTCTTGGAAATCGGTTCTTACATGGTTAGAGAGCACATTTGCTCTATTTTTTGATGAGCGAGCGGGATTTTTGATTTTCGGAAAAATAGCCGAGAGATGATCAATTTTTGCAAGTCGTGAGCTGAATCGCGGATCGACTCTTCGCCGTCGTCATCGGAGTGATCTCACAAAAATGCTCATAACTCGGTAAGTTTTTAGAAGTTTCAAAATTCCTCTACCTTTTCTAAAACTAGACAAAGTGCGCTTTCCTACCATGTAAAATCGATCTTCAAAAAAGGTTTCTTCATGCGCGGCAGGGGGGTTCAATTTCGGTTCCATGCCGCGAAAATACGTACCGAAAATCGAACCCCCCCGCCCCGCATGAAGACCCCTTTCTTGGAAAACGGTTCTTACATGGTTAGAGAGCATATTTGCTCTATTTTTTGATGAGCGAGAGGGATTTTTGATTTTTGAAAAAATAGCCGAGATATGATCAATTTTTGCAAGTCGTGAACTGAATCGCGGATCGACTCTTCGCCGTCGTCATCGGAGTGATCTCACAAAAATATTCATAACTCGACTAATTTTTTGAAATTCAAAAATCCCGCTAGCTTTTTGAAAAGTAGATAAACAGCGCCTTTAACTTTTAGCAAAAAAGGGATCTTCATGCGGGGCGGGAGGGGTTCGATTTCTGGTCGATTTTCGGCAAAAATCGACCAGAAATCGAACCCCCCCCCCCGCCCCGCATGAAGATCCCTTTTTTGCTAAACGAGTTTGTAACCATAAAGAAGCGCTGTTTATCTACTTTTCAAAAAGCTAGAGGGATTTTTGAATTTCGAAAAATTAGTCGAGTTATGAATATTTTTGTGAGATCACTCCGATGACGACGGCGAAGAGTCGATCCGCGATTCAGTTCACGACTTCCGAAAATTGATCATATCTCGGCTATTTTTCCGAAAATCCCTCATCAAAAAATAGAGCAAATGTGCTTTCTAACCATATAAGAACCGTTTTCCAAGAAAGGGGTCTTCATGCGGGGCGGGGGGGGGTTCGATTTTCGGTACGTATTTTCGCGAAATGGAGCCGAAATTGAACCTCCCCTGCCGCGCATGAAGACCGAATTTTTGGACATTAATTCTCACATAGCAAGAAAGGGCTCTTCCTCTAGTTTCTGAAAAGCTATCGGGATTTTGAAACTTCGAAGAATTGGTCATGTTATGAATATTTTTGTGAAGCCACTTCAATTTTTTCGCTCAAAAATCGAACCAGCAGCCACGCGTGACGACTCTTTTTTTGGAAAAGATTTTTACACTGTGAGAAAGAGCGTTTTATCTTCTTCTTGACAGGCTAGAAGAATTTTCAAAATACGAAAAACTTACCGAGTTATGAACCTTTTTGTGAACGTTTAGCTTCATGCTCCGATGACGTTGGTGCAAAGTCGACCTGAGGTCGATTCATCCTGTTCGATCCAGAAAATCACAATTTTTTCACAGTGAATTGATCAAAACTTCTAGGTTCTTGTGGCTAGATTTTATCCGTATGGGTGATCTGCTTCGGCTAAAAAATAATGTTTTCATGAAAAATGAGAATTTTGTACGCGATCCATCTTCGTCATATCTTCATCGCAGCGGAGAAGCATAGTTTTTATTGTATGTTAAGCATGACTTAAAATTTTATATGATGCAATTCCGCTCTCTGTCGTCCTGTCCTTCAGAAGGCAGAAAAAAAATTTCCTGCGAGGAGTCCATCCATATTTCAATTGC
The DNA here is from genome assembly GCA_947359475.1 of Heligmosomoides polygyrus bakeri. NCBI lineage: Eukaryota > Metazoa > Nematoda > Chromadorea > Rhabditida > Heligmosomidae > Heligmosomoides > Heligmosomoides polygyrus. The sequence continues at coordinate 28,848,465 of OX375866.1, read as the reverse complement.
GATTGGTCATGTCAGAGAACGCAGTAGCCGCATTAAACTGCCGTAACACGGAGATTTTTTGGGGCTCCTGGAAAATTCATAAAGCTTTAGTAGTTGTGTTTTCTATGCTTTAAAAGGCAGGTTCTAAAAGTAACGTGTTCCATGTGATTAGTGTGTCGATATCTTTTCGGTAAATCGAGACGTCTGATCATATAGAATATCGTTTCAAAGAAACATAGTTTTATCACTGTGTGTCCAACGGGCTTAAAATTTTACAGGGTGCGATTTCATCTTCTGATGCTGTTTCCTGCAGGAGAGAAATTACTTTTCAAGCAAGTCCGTCCTTCGGTTGCCATTCCGTCATCGACTCGAAGAGCGCTTCAAAAATCTTGTAGGGAAAGCACTTAGGTCGTCCTCAGTAATTAACACTTGAAATTTTATAGAGTGCAATTCTGGAAGTAGATGTCGCTCATCAGGCAGAAAACTACCGTGTCCATGACGTCCTGGGAAAATCTGAAAAAAATGAAAATCTCTCATTGACCATAAATCTGCAGACAGGAAATCTTTATTTTACACTGTACAGTAATCGGCATTAAATTTTTTTTTTGATATTCAATCCTATTTTTTTAACTCCAGGAAACGCAAGTGCTTGTATATCTCCGCATTATCGTAGTCACACCTGGAAAAAACAACTTATTAATAGATGCAAACATCATCTAAAAACCTGAATTTGGAGAGAGTCCTCTGCCAAAACCGAGAGAGTACGACCCCCCCCCCCTCCAGACGAGGCCGCAGTACGACCCTCCCCCCCCCCCCCTTCGATTCCCGAACCTCAAGCTTGACCCTGCCCCGCACGTTGACCTTTGCGGTCTTGAACCGGAAGACTGTCGACCAGAAGCTCGCCAGGAGGGAGAACCGAAAGTGACTTCACCTTCACATGTGTCGCCCTTAAAAGGGGTACTTTTCGCACAACTGCACTGGACTGTCTGTGTTGCCTCCTCGTGTTTCGTTTCCCTCTCTTTCCAACCTCTGATTCGCCGCTGTGGTCTGGAATGGTTCTTGGACGAATGATTTTTTAAACTCTGTTTGACTCTTCCAGGCTCTGAAGAAGGCGGTTACGCTGAAACGTTAGCCGGAATCAACGATATATACTAATCTAGGTTCGCCAGCTGCATCACTTGGGTATATTCAGATTTGTTCACAGATTCCAATTTCTTTTAAGAAGTACATATTCACACTATCCATCAAATAGACATCGTGATATGCTGGATAGGCATAATTCCTTATTTTTATACTATTGCAAAAATTGCCACTTTCAATTAACATAAAATAAGCACTGAAGCATCATTTTAAGTAATCAAAAAAATTTGCTCAAGGTTTCAAAAAATGTGTTCGCCTTTTTGAAGCAGGCGAAATATAACTTTCTAAGAAAGTGATAGTGGATTTTCCTAACCACGAAAGCTTATCAGGTGTTTGTCTTAACTACGAAAATGGATATCACTAACAAGGAAGAGTAAGAGAATCTCTACTCCTCAAATTCTTAAAAGGGAAGTTTCGTTTTGCAAATTGCTTAAACCTACCAGGTTAGTCGCCCTGCAAGTCTAATATTGAATCGCATATATCCACAGATAATTTCTTCAAACAAAAAAATAATAAAGAAAAATGAAAAATATAGCAATGTCGAAGAATCGAGCGCCTGACTCGCCTACGGATGACTATTTCTGTGTTTTTTTCTGCACATTCGATGTCTGGAAGGTTTTCCCTTGTGTGAGGGTTCAACTCCATAGTAAACTTTCAGGATTGCTAACACGGCGCTCGTTGTGATCGGGAAGATGTTCAAGTTGGTTTCTGAAGTGGATATGTTGCTTTGACAAGCGACCAATTTGAAAAGAAAATGGCGCAACACAACCTTGGTGTCGAACACTTGCCAACTTACCATCAGTATGTTAGAAAAGTGTAAATGACTGCGTCTTATTGTACCCCCGTAATTTATAACTAAGGCTACGAGGACTAACGATTGGTGCACGTAGGACCAATGATGACATCCACGCTGTTCGCTGTGATCATTTCTATGGAGTACCCGGCTGCTTTCGCTTCATTGCATTCGTCGAACATCACGAAATATCTGGAATGAATGTAAAGGCCTCCTCACATTGTCAACGCGTTCACTCACAGAATCTGTTAAAAAAAGTTTTATTTGTCAGCCTTCCTTGTATACTTCCGTTACTGTAGCTATTAGGTTCTCCCATAAGTCTTCGCCGTTTTTTTTTTCAACGATTCACTGCAGATTTCGCCGGCGGTTTCTTGCACAGCGCTGCATAGCATTCGAAAGAAAATGATTTGCTCTATCACAGCATGTATTGCATTTCTTTTCTCATCATGAATTTTGTCAATTTTTAGGTCGTTGAAGTGAAAAGTGAAAAAGTGAAAAAGTAGCCATTTGCGCACTTGTTCTCTCCGCTTAGGTTTGTAATTTTTTGCGCAGTTTTTCATAGCATTTGGAAGACAATGTTCTGTTCTACAAGAACGCGTGTTGGTCATATTTGCTCAATTGTCCTTTATTGATTTTTAGGTCATCAAATTGGGATGTCCGAAGGAGGATGGTTGTTTTTGCCGACAGCTCCTGCTCTGTGGTTGGACTTTTTGGGTTGGTGTTAAATGTCATTCGAAAGAAAATTTTTTGCCCTATAAGAATATGTGTCGCGTTTATTGATTTCTATTGAATGTCAACAAAATGCCAAAAAGAGAAAAATCGTCTTCACCAACAACTCCTCCTTGTTCAGTTGTTGATATTCGACAGAAATCAGCGTGAGCCAATAAACGCGACACAAATTCTTACTGAGCATGATATTCTCTTCCAAACGACATATAACACCAAGCAAAAAAGTTCAACCACAGAACCGGAGTTTTGGTAAAAATTCGGACGGGAAAGTCGGACGTCCCAATTTGATGGCCTAAAAATTAATAAAGGACAGGTGAGAAAACAGGACCAACACACATATTCTTGTAGTACAGAACATTGTCTTCCAAATGCTGTAAAAAGCTGCGCAAAAAATTACAAACCTAAGCGGAAGGACAAGTGCGCAAATGGCTACTTTTTCACTTTTTCACTTTTCACTTCAACGACCTAAAAATTGACAAAATTCATGATGAAAAAAGAAAAGCAATACAAGTTCTGATAGTGCAAATCATTCCCTTTCGAATGCCATGCAGCGCTATGCAAGAGACCGCGAAATCTGCAGTGAATCGTTGAAAAAAACGGCGGGGACTTATGGGACAACCTAATACATAATCAGCTTCACCAAGATATCTGTGAACATATGTAGTAGGTTGCACTGAAAATTCCTGGCACATAAAAGCTCACGCCTTTCTCAGAGTGGTTTTCTCCATGGCTGTACACGTCGTAATCACGTATTATAGTTCCGAGGGAATATAGAACACAAAAGTGTGCCATTATCATTTGGAAACGGAAGATTGTAAGTCGTGTAAATGTAAACACTGACGTTTCTGATTGTCGTCTAGAAACTTAAGGTTTTAAGCAACATTAAGTATTAGCATGTGCCTCTTATTTTCGTGTCAGGCAGCAGTACTATGGTTTGCACCTCAGAAATGACGTTTGAAATTTCGGTCGAAATTTGGGTGCAGAATTGACGAATGAATTGCTCATCAATGCAAACGTGAAAGTCTGACATGAGAAAACTGGATAAACAGAACTGCAAAAGAAGTAATGCTTTGCTCAGGATTGAAGAGTGCACAAAGAAGCGTGAAAAAGAAAAGCCCGTATGAACTTTGCCTTAGTTTTGCTCATGCTCTAGACATTCACCAGCACAATGATGCACCTCTTTGCGTCAGAAAACGGAAATTTATTTGCCCTGTGCTCCCCGAAGTGCCACGACAGACGATGATGCAGATGGTCTCCTTACGTAATAGAAGGAGGACTAGTCCTTTGCCCAGAGAACGGCTTTGCGTTGCAAAAATGTGGATGATTTGAACTTAGGCGTCGTGCTCGTTGAAGTTTCGCCACCAGCTCTTATTCGCTCTTTCGCCTCTCTTTCGTCACCACCACATATCGATTTCCTAGTGTCAGCGTTTTGACACGGAATGTAGGGGCGACTAACTCATACATCCTGTTCTCATCTTACCGAAGCAAGAATAGCTTATACTACCATCTTTGAGCTTAAGACTCTCCAGTCATCAAATTGTGATCAAAGCAAAAGGAACAAAGGACTTCTGGAAAAAAGTGACACTAGGAAGTATGAGGCCAAATATTAGGATGATGCAAAAGAAATGCAGGTTGTTTTTTCCTTGGTTTCAACAGTATTTTTTAAACAAACTAAGACTTTTCATAAGTTAGTATACATTGTTGGAAAGCTTTTTTATATGTGCTTTCTATATATGTATGCTATGGAATTTGACTCAAGTTGCTTATTTAAAAAATAATTAGGTTTTTATTTTTAGATGTCTAAACGCGATTTTCGTCAAATTTTCCGGCTTTCCATGGTGTCATAGAGCTTCTCTTTGGTTAGCCATTAAGCAAACGTCGCCTGTTATCATATCGCATACATTTCTCATCGGCAGTCAAAATCCATTCGAGGAACGGATCATCGGCATTGCGCAAAAGATGGACCGACGATATCTCAAAAAGACGATTTTTCTGACTTTCGGTCAATTTAGCTTCCTGGTCTTCGCAATTTGTTTCAAATGGCGAACAAGTGTAGTGTGATCGACGTCGGGGTTCTCGGCAATATATCGCGTGATTTTGCGCAGATCAGCTCCGACTGACGCCTTCAATGGATGGTGGACGGCTGCCATGTGGCACGCCTTCGAGGCTGGTGCTGCCGGCACGAAACTTTTGCAACCAACGTTGCACTGAGCATTCGCTGATGCGTCCCCTGGCCACATTCTTTGCCGATATTTCGAGCGGAAGTCCCGCCCAGTTTCAACACGTAGAAGTAAATTTGACGAAAATCGCGTTTAGACATCTAAAAATAAAAAGCAAGTTATTTTTTTCAATAAGCGATTTGAATTAGATTCCGTATACATATTTAGAAAGAGCATATAAACGCCTTCCAGCAAGGTATAATATAAAAAATACCTTATGAAATGTCTTAGTTTATTTTTTAAATAGCCTTGAAACGTTCATCTTCTTCAGCGTCTGTCCCGCTTCGTAGCGGGTCCGCTACTCTGGTGTCATGACGCCACCTCTCCCGATCCAGCGCTAGATCAGGGTGGACACCAGCAACCTTCAAGTCTATATGTCACGTGTCAGACCAGCTCTGCTTCGGACGCCTTCTAGGCCGCTTTCCTACTACCTCGAACTTAAGGCCTATCTTGCGGACGCTGAACGCAGAACGTGGCCGTACCATCGTAAGCGAGCTTCGCGCATCTTGACCGCTATCGGCGCGACACCAAACTTCTGCCGAATGACATTGTTTCGGATGCGGTCCAGGTGCGTGACTCCAGCCGTCCAGCGCAGCATCTTCGTCTCCATGACGCTGAGGCACGTTTCAACTTCCTTAGTGGCAGGCCAACACTCAGAACCGTACATCGCTACCGGCCGGACGACGGTTCTATATATTTTTGACTTCAAGCGCTCTGATATTTTCCTATCGCAGAGCACGCCAGTCAACGAGCGCCACTTGGACCAAGCTGCACTCACGCGTGAGTTCACTTCAATCATCAGATTGCCATCAGATGCTACTGCTGATCCCAAGCGCTTAAAAACCGAAGAGCGTGGGAGCTCGATGCCGTTAACCTTGATGGAGCTGGACTCCGTAACGTCCGTCGTTGGATATTCGGTCTTCTTCACATTCAGTTTGAGTCCAAACCGCTCCAAGCGATCACACCAAGCTTGCACCTCTCGCTCGAGTTCACCTTTATGCTCGCAAGCGAGCATTACGTCATCAGCATAAAGCAGTGTCCAGGGGACTGGCTTCTGATGATCTCGTGTAATGGCGTCCATCACGACAACAAAAAGGAGTGGGGAAAGCGTAGAACCCTTGTGCACCCCGACAGAGATGGGGAACTCCATCGAGGTTCCGGGAGCGGCTTGAACTCTCCTCCTTGGGCAAGAGTACAGAGTGCGCACCCACTCAATAAGCTCTTCAGGAACACCATGTTCTCGCAACGCGTACCATATAACTTCTCGCGGAACGCGGTCGAAGGCCTTCTCCATGTCCAGGAAGGCAAAATGCACCGGTTTCTGTTTCTCGCGATGCTTCTCTATCAGGAGGCGGGTAGCGTGTATGACATCAACAGCGCCACAGCCAGCCACGAAGCCGCACTGATTGCTGGAAAGCTGGACGATGTCACGAATTCGTTCGTCGACAATTCGCTCAAAGATCTTCATGTTGTGCAAAAGCAAGCGAATCGGACGGTAATTGGAGCAGTCTGCAGGACTGCCATTCTTCTTCCAAATCGGAAACGTCGTACTTTGGCTCCAACAGTCAGGTATTTTCTTCTCTGCTACAACCTGATTAAAGAACTTCGCCAACCACTCAGCCGTGTACCAAAAGCCGCCACGTCGTCGGGCCCAGTCACTTTGTCTGCCCTCATCTTCTTCAGAGCAGCCTCTGTCTCCTCCACGGTGATCTTTTAGACGGGGCCGTGGGTTTGAGCCGTTGAATGGATGGCTGGATGAGGAGTAATCGCGCCATTGCTTCAATGCTTTCTTGCGGTCCATAAGAAGACGGCCATTCTCATCATTGATGCCGAAAAACTTTTCAATGTCCTCGATCAACCGATGGCGATTCTTAGCAAGATACCGCTTGCCATCGCGTGACTCAAGCTTCTCGTTGACATCTCCATAATGAGTGGATTTCGCAACAGCCACGTCCTTCTTTGCAGCTTTCCTCGCTTCTTGGTTCTTCCGCCAGTTATCGGCGGTCTTTTCGCCGAGTAACACGTGATAGAACGACTTCTTCTCTCGAACTTTGGCTTTCACGTCATCTGTCCACAGCCAGGCCTGCTTGTCGACCTTCCGCCGTCCAGGCTTCGTGATGCCGAGCTCCGACCGCGCAGCGTGACGAATCGCGACGGTGGCCTTCTCCCAAGTTTCGTCGACAGTTGTCACTGTCGGTAACCGCACGCGAGAAATCACAGCTGATTCCTTCTCTTTCATTCGCCATCACTTGATTCATGGTGCACCGCATCGCTCGACCTGCTTCTGCCTTGGAGGGGCGATCTTTAGGGTGGTGATTAGCGGTCAATGCTGTGGGGCGATCGTCTCATACGGCACGATCTACGTATCTGTGACGAGACTTCGGTCGCGATCTTTCACAAGGACAAAGTCTATCTGGGTTTTGGTGCCCCCTCTATGTATGAGATGATGCCCATTAAGGTCACCCGCGAATATAATGACATCTTTCGACGGTACCTCTGCTGTCTTCTCATCAAGTAGGCTCTAAAACTCATCCTTGGCTTGCTCTAAGCAGCCGGTCTGCGGAGCACACGCAGAGAAGAATTGATAGACTCGCTACTTAGCGGCGACAATGGTCTTCATCAACCGATCGTCAAAGCTTTCGACGCCTACAATCGAGTCATGAACTCGTTCGGAGACGATTACAGTGACACCATTGGTGGTCCTGGGACTTTCACATAGAACGGCCTTGAAGCCACGTTTTATGTTTCTTGACTTGCGGCAGGACCACCTCGTCTCCTGCACCGCACAGAAATCAACTCTTCTACGCTCCAGTGCTTCTGCCAACTTGCACGAGCGGCCCGTCAACGTACCCACATTCAACGTTGCCACGCGGGTCCTGCTTACGTTACGGGACTTTCGGACTAGCCCAGTTGCCAACCGATGCCGTCCTCGCATCAGGGACCCTGGCAAACTTCTCACAGTCGCCGGGCTCTGCGAGTGCGCGTCGGACGCCGTTGCACTATCTCGAAACACTTGAGCTCTCATGCACCATATGACGTGACATGGGTCTTCGTAGGCCGCGTTGAAACCAATAACACAAAAGCCTGCATTTCTTTTGCAGCAAGCTAATGTTTGGCCCCATACTTCCTAGTGCCACATTTTTGCCCAATTTCCATATTCCTTTTGCTGAAAAGCCCCTTTCAGATCTTGAACTAAACAAGTAGCATTCAGCAGTTTTGTTAGCTCTTTTACCACAATCTGATGGGTGCTCAAGCTCACAGATGGTAGTGTAAGCTATTCTTGCTTTTTGCGACATCATGATCAATGTTATTTCTGCGTATCGCCTGGCTTCCCTCAAGTGGTCCATAATTCTGGTATGATCAATTCTGGTTATTCTGGTTCAGTTTCATCAAGAAGAGCTTTTTTATATCAAATTTTTCAATAGGACGTGCACCAATGTTTCCAAACGTGGAGATCTACTGGATGACATGAAAGTCTGGAAAGTTTAACAGACGGCGCTGTTAGGTATTGGGGTTGACCTATAAATACGACAAGAGCTAGTACTTCACATGGTTAGTATTCCCTTTGCATCCTCGGGTGAGCTTCTAATCGGATGGCTGATCACAACTGATTTTGGCCTAGGCCCTTCTCAGCTTGATGTTCCTTTATGGTTTTTAGTGTAACTGGAACGCTCAATTAAAGCTCTTTTGCTAATTGCTAGAATCAGATAATGCTATTATACCAGAGATCACGTTACGTTTTGGTGCGAGAGATACACATACTCGAAATCGTATCCCGGCAGAAGCTGTTCCTTCACGATCCTGTCCTTGGCAATGAGTACGGCAGAGGCAGAGATTCTGGAACAATGTTGTATGAGCTTTAGCTGCTTTTCGGTCTCATTCCGGTACGCAAGAGGCTCCTTTTCCCAACTTAAAGCCTTTACGTATTGAAATTGCGACTTTTGTAATAAAGCACCTCATTGCTGAGGATTAAAAGTGTTCTGTTTACTACTACTCCGCCTGTGCGAAACAGCTTCAAGGGCGTTAGATTTCAAAGTTCTGGTGAATCAGTAGGTTCAGTGTAAGGTCAGCACCATTTCGGTTCATGAACCGCTATCTTTCTCCCTCATAACGCTATACATCTACCTGTTCAGAAACAGCTCGGGTTAGATAGCAAAAGTGTACTGCCTGACTGGCGTCTTCAGGTCTTTGTCTGCAACTTCTAGATGGCTGTCTTTGATTTGATTTGAACTTATAGATGCAATGAGGAATACGGAATACAGCGACAATGATGCTATCCTACTATATATAAGCGAGAACGTTCGTTTGTCTGTGGGTGAGCGTGTGTGTGTTTGTTTGCACAGAAGTGCTGAAGGAGTGTATTGTGAGGAAGTATGGGGAAGGGGGAGGGGCTGTAGTTGTCACCAGTTGTCATTTGTTGTAGTTGTCGACAGGCGTCCATGTTCAGACGACATGTCACCAATGTCGCGCAAAGAACGTTAAGGTTGAGAAGAGGTGTCACCGATGTCGCGCAAGGGGTGTTCGGATTCAGACGACGTGTCACTAATGTCGCGCAAGGCAGGTCCGGCTTGAGAAGACGTCACCGACTTCGTTCATCAGGTGCCTGGGTTCAGAAAAGGTGTCACCTATGTCGCGAAAGGCCTTCCAGATTCAGACGACGTGTCACCGATGTCGCGCAAAGCACGTTCGGGTTGAGAACACATGCCACCGACGTTGTTCAACAGGCGTCCGGGTTCGGAAGAGGTGTCACCGACGGCCAGTAATGGGGACCGGTGAAGGGGGGGGGAGGGGTCCAGTGAAGGGGACCGGTAGAATGTTGACCAGTGAAGAGGGGACAAGGTGAAGGGGAACCGGTGAGGAAGGTACCAGTAATGGGAACCGGTGAATGGGGGGAAGGGGTCCAGTGAAGGGGGACCGGAAAAGGGTTGATTAATAAAAGGGGGACCAGTGAGGGTGGGACCAGTAATGGGGATCGGTGAAGTGAAGGATAGGATGACCAGCGAAGAGGGGACCAGTAAAGGGAGGTCCAATGAAAGTGGGAGCAGCAGTAGGGACCGACGAAGGGGGAGGGGGGACCAGTGAAGGGTGAACCGGAGAGGGCTGACAATAAAGGGGAACCACTGATAAGGGATCAGTTAAGGGGGGGGGTCCAATGAAGGTTTTTATTGATTTATTGATTTATTTATTGCACATGTTTGTGCGCTATACAAGAAAAGGAGTGTAATCGAAGAAAAACATAACATTTAACGAACTTGAGTGTTTCTCGATTCATGTTTGTCACTGAAGCAAAATTCAATGAATCGTAACGTCGCAACAAAACAAGCTCTCAATTGCAAAAATGGAATGCAGAGACTTTGGAGGAGAGATTATGATAAGGGTGTTGAGATAAGGATGATGAGTTGTAACGTGCTAATGCTTCAGTGCCGATACCATATCTGAAACAGTACATAATTATTATAAGCTTAAGAAATAGTGAAAATTGAAGAGAGTAAAGAGATTTCTGTTGCGAGTTACGATTCTTATTGTTTGTGAAGTGATGGAACGAGAAACACCATACAACAATCAAGCTAGAAGCTACGTAAATGGGGTGTTTGTCATGCTTTCTCCTCCCATATGAAATTCGGAGCTTATTCTTCGTTTTCGAATGGCAGTCATGACCATGAACAATAGTGTGCGAGACGAGAGCAGCAAGCGTGGTGTCTGTAAGAGTCTAATTGTTAACAAAAATGATCGATTCTAAGTAAGTGCGGAAGATCTAACCTCATTAAATTGCGCCTAAAAATGATCACTGATCTAGCCTGGAACAGTTCAGCTGGTAGAAGGCTTAGACGTCTTGCGCAGCGATAGAAAAACGAATTGAAGACAGTAGAAAAATGTTTTTTATGGATTCTATTATAATGGATATTGAAGTTGTTCATTCTAGGGCTACTAGCTCGAAATATCCAATATTTGCTTGCAGATAGCTTAACCTCTCTTTTTAGAATGCGATAGCAAAGCGATAGGTCGGCCAGTAATCTTCTACAGACTAGACAACGAAAGGAAAATATTTTCAAGCGCTCTTTATAGTTTGGCAGTGCAGAGGGATCAGAACATTCGGTGAATCGGTACCATAAAATTCGGGTAAAGAGTTTTTGTACTTGTTCAACTTTCAAAACATCTTTTTTGAGAACAGGGTACCAAACATGTGTGCCGTACTCAACATGAGGCAATACATACGCCTTATAGAGTCGTAATAATAATGGCACATCTGAACATTTGATATTGCGGAAAATCATGAATATGGCTCTAGATGCCTTTTTTGTTACACAATCGATATGCTTAGAAAACTTGAGATCGGCATCAAATGTTATTCCCAGGTCTTTGACAATATTACTTCTCGACATAGCAACACCGTTGACGTAGAAATCCATAGGAGCAGAGCTACCAATATGCATCACCATACTTTTGCTTACGTTGAGTGGGAGGTTCCATTGATTAGTCCATACGTTTATTCTTTCAACTGCATTGACAAGAGCTGCATGTACCTTCGACCTGTTTAAGCTGTCATAAGCAGCATAGATTTTTACGTCGTCAGCAAAAGCCTTGACACTAATAGCAGAATGAGACATGAGGACTTTTGGCAAATCATGAGTGTACATTAAAAAAAGAAGTGGTGATAAAACGGCCCCTTGAGGTACTCCGCTAGAGCATCTGTAATTTCTCGAAAATGAATGTCTTGCTTTAACTGTCATAAATCTGTCACGTAAGCAGGATCTAAACCACTCTAACAGTTTACCACGTATGCCAGCAAATCTAAGTTTTTCTATCAACTTACTATGGCATACCTTATCAAACGCCCTAGAAAAATCGAGGTATATGATTTCTACTGACTTGCCATTGTTAATAGCTTTGCTCCAGTCATAAACAGAATCAAGTATATCAGTAGTGGTAGAAGCACCAGATAAGAAGCCGTGTTGTTCGCGAGGAATGAAGGAGATTTTGTTTAACCAGGCTACAGGTTTCTCTCTTATTAATCTTTCCATCACCTTTACTGGAGCAGGCGTCAGACTTATCGGCCGAAAGTTACTAAGATCATTGTTCTTCGATGATTTTGGAATAGCTCTAACAATGGCATGTTTCCATAACTGTGGAACTTCTCCTAAGAGGAGGGAAAGATTAAACAGATGCGCTAGCCGTTTGCATAGAGAAAGGTAGCATTTGCGGTACACTATTTGCGGAAGACCATCGTAGGGTTCACTTATTGATGGCTGAAGTCTTTTTAGTACGGCAGAGACCTCATCAGGATAAAAGTACAAATCGCTGAGTAATTCTCGACCATAACTGTTTAGTCCCAGTTGAGATTCACTGGAAGGACAGTCGGCATTGAAGACACTAGCAAAATACTGCGCAAGTGCCTCAGCTTTCTCGTTGTCATCAATATAGCGATTACCCTTATGATCAGTTAAAGTAGATAACGATGCAGCAGGTTTCACTTTTTTCCGCAGATACTGGTAAAATAGATTAAGAGGTGCTTTTTTTGATATGCGGCGCTCGTAATTAGCAAGAAATTTTTTTAGATGATAGTGCAGGTCGGTGCAAACTTTTCTATAAAGTTGATTGGAAAGTGGATTAGGCAGTTGTAGATAAAGTCTTGTCTTTTGGTACAATAAATTTGTGATATGAAGTGGATAGGTGATGTGCGAGCATTTTGGAACTTTGAAAGGAACAAACAAGGCAAGTGCATTATAAAGGGTTAGGCAAGGTGATGGACCTGTTTTGCCCTATTCCGCTATACCATTCTATATAGCAAAACCAGTTTTTTCAATGAATGAGAGAAAGCCTAAAAAGGAGAAGAAGGCGTTCGGGGTGTTCTATTCTCCGGGTTTGGGGCGAAGCCCCAACCAAACATTTGGCGGCCGGCAGGCCGTTGAACGTCTGGTGTAAAAGACAGCATTTCATTCATTGCTCAATTATCCAACAGTTTTGAATTGCACCAATTCGGCTCCTCCTTAAACCAAAACACTAACTTCTTAGTGTGCAAAATGGGCTCAGAAAAGGTGCTTTAAAAGTCGTTCATAACTACTAAGCAGAGCAATTAGGGCGCATGCAGTGCAGTCGGAGGAGGTGCCGGCTATCGCTGTTGCGTGCACCCGATACAAGGTTCCTGGTTCGGATTTCCCGCCCAGGCCAATGAACCCTTTCACTCCTCCGGGGTCGAAGAATTGATGCTGCTACTAGTCTGGGAACGATAAAGCGCTAAATTGTTTATCGGCTAGCCACCGCGAGTCATTGTATGCCCAAATACGCAATCAAATCGCCCCCACGACATCCTGTGGAAGTAGAATGCGTGGCGCATCCCAAAGAGGAGCGTGGCGCATCCCTCCCATCCCAAGGAGTAACGCCATCCTTTATCCTTTACCTTATTCAAAGCATTTCTCACTGCTTTTGCTCCTAACCGTCTTTTAAAGGCGTTCCCACCTTCTTGGATAATCTTGAATTGGAGTCAAGCCCCTCCAACCTACAACGCGAATGTATTGTTACATAGAGTGTATCACGCCTACTGACTTGATATAGAGGCCACGCATATACCTGGAAACCACTTTATCAATCCCTGAGATCATCTCGCCTCCTTCAGATGAACCTTATGTAACATTTTGAATTCTATAAGATCCACCTAAGTGGGGAAGCATGATCTCCGTTGTGATCCGGGAACTGATACGTATAACGTTGTAATCAGAATTTAATCAAGGCTGGCTCCCTCACTAGATAATTCATTTAAAGACGTCCTTGGAGCATTGCTGTTTGATATCTCCATAGCGTGTTCTCTAACTGTGGTCGGTGAAGAAGAACGTACACTACCGGACATGTCTTGGTTCAACCAATGAGGGGGGCCACTCCATACTCACGTCGAAACACTACATAGATGAATAATTGTAACATAACGTGCCTACCTGAACCCCTATTGTGGCTACTGCAGTCTTCCTCCTGAAATAAAGAGGAAATTTAGACGAAAAACGCCGGGCGAAAAGACGAGAAAAAGGCGCGTCGACAGGTTCACAGGCGATTCGTACAGGGATAGCCGTACAGTGACCGTGGGTCGATACGTGTAGCCCGCAGGCGTGGGTCGATACGTGGAGCATGCAGACATCCCTGTACGTATTGCCAAGGTGAACCTGTCGACGCGCACACATTATACATTGGATCCGATCGAAAATTTTCGGATAATTGAATGATTCGGATAACGGCGATTTTGCGAATCTTGGATTTTTGGATGATTCGGATAACGACGATTTCGGGAACACCGGATTTTTGTATGATTCGGATAACGGCAATTCTGCGGACACCGGATTTTTGGATGATTCGGATAACGGCAATTTCGCGGACACCGGATTTTTGGATGATTCGGATCGGGTTATCCGAATTGGATAATGATTCATTCGGATCCAATGTATAGCACACATGCGTTCCGGCCCGAGGCCGCCGTGCCCCCCACCCCCTCATTGGGGTTGAACCCATGTCTTATGTCTTTTGTCATTGGCCGGAAAGGCCGTGCAGGTCAACATAGGCCGCTTTGTAACGGTCCAAACGGTTTTTACCCGGTACGTTGTATATTAACACAAATAATGGTAAGCTACGATTAGAGGGATCGGCAAAGAAAAAAGGTTATCGAGTATCGGCAATTTGTACACCAATGGATAGAGCTCGAGCTGTTCAGCTTAGCTGCGTTGCTTTTTTTTTCAGGAATATTCGATTTCTTAAGGAGTTATTCATGCGTTTTGGATTTTGGACCGTTCCAAAGCGGCCTATGTTGACCTACGCGGTCTTTCCGGCCAATGATCAAAAGACATGTCCGGTACTGTAGAAGCAAAAGTTCAAAATCTGCTATTTTCCAGAAACTTTTAAAGCTGTTTCGACCAGTCTTAAACCATTACCATTCTGTTGGGAAAAGTATGACACTTTCTAAGGAATTGTGCTAGTTTTTTCATTGAAGCACATCATAGAATCCTACTAAATATAAGCGAGAACGGTCGTTTGTCTCTCTGTTTATTTGTTTGCACAGGAGTGCTGGAGTAGTGTGCTGGGGGAAAGTGTGAGGATGGTGGGGGGGGGGGGGGGGGGGGTTGTAGTTGTGTGGTGTCACCTACGTCGTGTTGAGAGCATTCAGAAAACGTGCCGCCGATGTCACGCAAAGGGTGTCTGAGTTCCGAACATGTGTCATCGACGTCGTGAAAGCGAGCGTCCGATTTCAGAAGACATGTCACCGACGTCGTTCATCAGGTGTCTGGGTTCAGAAGAGGGTCACCGATGTCGCAAAAGGTCAGACGACGTGTTGCCAGTGAATGTGGGATCAGTAATGGGGAGCGTTGAAGGGGGGGGGGGGGATCCAGTGAAGGGGACCAATAAATGGGGTATCACTAAAGGACCAGTCAAGGGGGACCTGTAAGGAAGCCAATAAAGGGAACACCAGTTAAGGGAGTTCAGTAAAGGGTCCAGTAATAGAACCATTAAAAGGGGACTAGTGAAGGGAATCAGTGAAAGGGACCAATGAAGGGACCAGTATTTTCTTTCAGTGACGTCCAACGTGGTGTCAGAAGACGTGTTACAGACGTCGTGCCACGTGTGTGGGGGTGCAGAAGAGGTGTCATAGACGTCGTGACATAAGCGTCGGGACTCAGCAAATCTATCACAGACGTTATCCATTGTGCATCCGCATCTAGAAGACACGCCACAGATAGGACTTTGCGCAACATCCGTGAGATTTTCATATGCTTTTTAAATGCTTCGTGCAACAACGAGTTTGCGCGTACTTGATTCTCACTTCCGTTTTCTGCCGGCACACGGATATAAGGGGTATTGGTGGAGAAGGTGGGAGGGAGGAAGTGTAGTGAGAATGAATAAGCGAATCGGAGTGAGGTTATTCCCGTCGAACACTGAAGGGTATCGAGCGGTCTACCAATAGCATTTGATTTAAATTGTGTTTCCGCAGATCACTGGTCATCAGCCAGTTCTCTCCGATCTCTCAGTTTGCTCTCTCTTTATGCGAGCGTAAAGAAGACAAGAATACGGTCGGGGTGTTCTATTCTCGCAGGCATAAAAGAAAACTAAGAATCTCTGCTGCATTTCATTAGATTTCAAAAAGAACGAGCACTTCTATTAGATTCAAAGTTGAAGCCTAAATCATGCTTCAAGGTTTCACGGTATGTCTTCATGGCTGACGCTACTTTGAACAAAAACTCTCAAAGGCTTCAAAACCCCTTGAAAAACTTTTGTTTCGCAGTTTTCAGGGGCGCTACTGTAGAATCGCATGAACTACAGTTGCTAGTCACAACAAATCAATGTCAATAAATTTTCTTATACAACACACCTGTAGCCAACAGCAATCTCGAGGCTAGGAATGTCCCTGACGAACAGTAGTCCGACTTTGATGACTGCCGCCCAGGTTGGATGGCTGAGTAGCCATGTCTAAACAGTGTGATCTAGTGCTGCTTTCTATTCTCTTTACTATTAGACTCGAAAAGCATTCTTTTCACATTTCAAAAAAATATCTTTCTCCTTGTAAACGTACTAGCCAGTGTTGATTGCTGATTTCATAATCCTATCACACTTGTCTACCGTTCGCACGCGAACAGGGGTCAAGACTCTTCTTGTACTTCGTTATCTATCCAATCTTCCGGACTCAATGCAGATCTACCTCATGGCCATTTTCGGGACGGTATTCTTCACGAATTCATTAAAGGATCTACAGCATGTCAGGCAGCCGATCAAATTAACCATATATATGGCTTGGGATCTACTACTCACCGCGCCTGTTATGAGTGGTTCGGAAGGTTTTTAAAGGGAGGTTATTCACACGAGGACAAAGCAAGGTCAGGAAGACCAACTGAATTGGACGACACTGAACTACTCCATCTTCTTCGTATCGACAGTAGGCAGACGACACGTCAACTGGCAGAGAAGCTCGAAGTGTCTCATAGGATAGTGGGAATCCATCTGAAGGGTCTTGGCTTTGCATGGAAATTTGGAGCTCGGATTCCACATGCCCTGTCAGACACTCAGAAAGGTCAACGGCTCTCCATCGCTGCTTCTCTTCTGTCCAGATACGAAAGAAATCGTTTCTGCCGCGGATTTGACAGGCGATGAGTCCTGAGCTCTGCATGCCAACTTCCGAAGGAAAGACAATGGGTACAAAAAGGAGAGAACCCCAAGCCTGATCTCAAGCCCAATGTTCACGAAAGGAAGATTCTCTTGAGTGTTTGGTGGAATATCAGAGGAGTAATTTACTGGGAACCCCTCATAATTAGAGAGACATTTAGCTGCCACGTACAGTGGCCATTTCCACAAAGTCGATGCAGCTCTCCAAGAAAGAGGCCTGAGAAGTCAAAGGTGATGATGATGATGCAAAACCACATGTTGCAAGACTCACAAGAGAAACAAGAAACAATAAAGGAGCTGGGCTGGGAGGTAGTGCCACATCCACCGTATAGATCTGACTTCGCCCCTACCCACTACCATCTCTTCCGTGCTCTCAAGCAAGAAATTGGAGAGAAATATTTTGGAACTGATGAAGACCTCAAAAATTGGATTCAGCAATGGTTCGACTTTAGAACTGCAGTCTTTTATGCGAGAGAAATGAGAAAATTACCCAGTCCTTGGAGATGTGTAATGGAACAAAATGGAGATTTTTTCTCAATTGATTTGACTTTGTGGTTGTGAAGTAATAAATCTTTGAAAAAAATAAAAAGACTTTCTTTCCAACCTAATAACATGACTGCTCTTTTCTAAAGCACTCCTGGAGCTGTTGCTACTGCATCGCGCCACTCGAAGTCTTTAGGCGAATTCGGGCTTTGAGTTGTTTTCAGAAGCTCAAATCTCGTATGGTTCCAAACTGCGCTCTAGAATAGCGTTCTCGTCTCCGAATACGTCTGTATTCCGGTAGATTTATGCTTGCTTCGTGATGCTCGTTTCGGAAATGAATATTTTCGAATCTTCTTCTTCTTCCCCATTGGGTTAGCCCCGTGCTGTTGCAGGATTTGCTGTTCTTGTGATCCGTCGCTATCTCATCCTATCAATGGCGTCGTCTGGCGTGGCGCCGAGTTCGGCGAGATCTCTCTTGATGACGTCCTTCCACCTTTTCCTTGGGGCTCCTCTCGGACGCCTTCCGGGTGCCTCGAAATTTAGGGTCAACTTCGTATGATGATCCATTGGTCTTCTGAGGATGTGTCCGTACCACCTTAGACACTGCTTCCTCATCTTCAGCTGGATCTGAGCTGTCTTCACCACTGCTCTAACATCCTCGTTTCGCACTCTGTCCCGGCGGGTCCATCCACATGCCCACCTCAGCATCCTCATTTCCCCAGCGTGAAACGCCGTTTCTGCGCTCCACCTCGGGCCCGGCACTCACAGCCATAGAGGAGGGCCGGCCTCACTACTGTTTTAAATAGCTTGCCTTTGAGTTTGCTGGAGCACCTACGGTCGCAGAGTACTGTGGACTCCCTCCACTTGAGCCAGGCTATCCTTCCTCTGGTCGCCTTGTCCATACCTCCTTTCTCGGATAGATCGCTTCCGAGGTAGCGGAATTCTTCCACCTTCTCGATCGTTTTCCCTAGGCAGTCTAGGATCGATTCAGCGCACTGCTCAGAGCTGATGAACTTCGTCTTCTTCACGTTCAGCCGTAGGCCGTTGTCTACGAGGGCTCTCTGCCACAGCTGCACCTTCTCCTCCAGCTCCTCCTGGTTGTCGGCTACTAGGGCGATGTCGTCCACGTAGAGGATCGTTCTGAGAGGGCCTTCCTCAAGGTGGTTCACTATAGAGTCAAGCGTCAGCAGGAAGAGGAACGAGCTCAGAACCGACCCTTGGTGTACCCCCACTGTGATGTCCACTTTCCTTGTCACCCCGTGTGGAGTTCGTATCGCCGCTTTCAAGCCCTCGTACATGTCCCTTGTGACCGTGATCAGACGTTCCGGGACACTCCTCCCTCGAAGGGCACTCCAGATTACGGCCCGAGCTAGCCTGTCGTAGGCTTTCTCCTGTCCAGGAATGCCAGGTAGCAAGGCCTTCGTTTTCCCCGATACTTCTCCATCACCTGTCGAGCGATAAGATCGGGTCTGTGGTGGATCTCTCAGGCATGAAGCCCCACTGCTCCTGGGAGATGGCCACAATCCCCCTCAGCCTCGAGTCGACCAGCCGTTCGTAGACCTTCATCGTGTGTGAGATCAGTTTGATCCCGCGGTAATTGGAGCACTCTGACGCGTCGTCCTTCTTCTTGAAGATGGGGACTATGATGCTGTCCCTCCAGTCATCCGGCATCTTACCCTCTATCGTGACTCTGTTGGAGAACTGTGTCAGCCAGTTCACTCCACAGTTCCCAAGCACCTTCCAAGCCTCTACTGACACCCACATCAGGCCCAGCTGCCTTCCCGAGCTTCATCTTCCCTATAGCGCTGCGAACCTCTTCCTGCATCCAGGACAGGATGGGTACTTCCTTTGGCTGCTCTTCTTGGACTTCCCCACGCGAGAATTCTTTATTCAGCAATTTCTTGAATCCTCAACGAAATGTCCAAGCCGCCAATCAACCAGGGGCCGGATTCATCAGCTGCTTACCGCTAGACCCCCTGATATGATATTCGTCGGCATCTGTATTTGGTGGTATTTTCACCGTTATAGGGCGGTAAGCGGTTGATGAATCTGGCCCCAGCCATTATTAGTAGCTTTCGTCACTGCGGAGACTCGCAGCTGGTAAGCGTGCCCGCATTTTAGCATTACTATCAAGATCCAAAAATGCAGAACGACCGACGAATCCAACTTCTAATATCGATTAGGTCAATCTCATCAAGGTGCTACGATTTCAATACGATCAAACCAACGCAATCGAGACAACACTCTTGAATCATTTATATGCATAAATTTCCACTGATACTGTACTATCAGCATTTACGTATTCTCCGTGTTCCAAAACCAGGACAAAAGATTGTGGGTTCAAGTTGCGGAACTCAACAGTGACAAAACCTTATGGATTATTTCATGCGTCTTTGTTTAAACAGAGTCGCTCGGTATCTATTCCTTGACATTAATACTGTATGCACCTCCTCGGTGCTCTAATTGATTGAAAATCCAAGGTACTTCATGAGGCCAATATGTATATATGTACATAATCGCAAAGTCTTCATCAAAGATCTCGGACAGGCCATTTGAATGGCTCCTACTGGACCTCAGAATATCTGCCAGCCGCAGGACAGGTACTTAATAAGTGGATGAACAAGCTTGATCTACAGTATGCCATAAATAAATATATATATATATATAGATCAATCGGTAACGATTGATTTTTTCGTACACTTACTCATTTGATATGAAAATACCGAGGCCGTAGGACGAGCTTTAAAATAAGTGAAGAAAAGCCGCACCAATAGCTGATTGTTAATTTTAGGGAAATTGTGTAAACAGTTTCATTTTCAAAGTTGCACCAGCAAGAATTTCGAGAAATGTTGGATTCAGCAGTTTCCGGTGCATGTACAGATTTCACGCGTTAATTTTTTCAATTTGAGCTCAACACTATTGTGGTGTTAGAGGCGATCAGCTTCTGCTAACCTTCTTAAAAGTCATCGTAACCGGAGATTTTACGTTGTGTTCCTGAATAATTATTCGAATATTCACGAATATTTGAGAGCTGAATAATATTCTACAATTCAAAATTCGACATTTTTAGGAAGGAATACTGTTCGCTCACTGGAAAAGCCGTTTATTCTAAAACCTAATACTATTCGACAACACAAAGTTCGGTGAGTTGAAAAACGAATATCATTCAATCACTCGAAATTCGAAATTTTCAGCCGATTAATATTTTACAATTCGAAATTGGACATTTTCTAAAACGAATAATAAAGTCGACATTTCGAAATAGAGAAATGTTCAAGGATGCGAGAGGAAAAATTGACAATTTTTCGAAAGACAACGTATAGTATATGTATATTTAGGCTGACTGTGGAACATGGGAGCTACGCAAGACAAGGCCTCCTCAGCCGTACGTCCCGCAACTATCACCAAAACCATTCGTTTTCGCATGATTGCCTTACTATAGGAGCTTTTTCGCAAGAAAACATAACATTTTGAAGCAAAATGAATATTATGCGACTGATAGAGAGCAGAGTGTCACTTTGACATTGCAAAGCTGAAACGAAATGTGTAGTGAAAATGAGATAAAATATGACATGAATAGCAACTTATAGGAATATTTTCAGACATCTTAGTTCTTAATTTTAACAGAGTATTCAAATCCTCACCGAAGTTAGGAGCAGTGCCACGAACAGTCTCATGCGGTGAAGTAAGCCAGCAGACAGGTGAGTGCAGAAAGCCGTACGGCGAAGTCTCCCCTCGCAAGATATACTTCAGAAAGTGCACGTTAATAAGCAGACGGGCTTCTTAAGCCACTCCTGACTCTTCTTCTTTCGGTGACTAAAAAGTCCGTCGCATCGTTCTCATGTACTTCGCATTCGTACCGAATCCCTACTCTGCATCCCCTGCATTACAGTGTTTTCGTATGTCTTTGTCTTGGAAATTTCGGACGCTTAATGTCTTGTTGAGCTCTGTTAGCTGTATAAGATGTCACCTCACTACCCTTTGCGTGCTGTAAATGTTGTCATCTAACCGCTAACTGAAATATTTATTTCAGAATTATTCGAACCGCTTTTGCCGAAAATTGACTTGAAATTTCAAGTGTCGAACCTAGTGCATTACGCGTTACAGGTAATTTCAAAGGGATGAACACATTTGATTTGGAGAGAGCTGAAACTCAGCTCAACTTCTCATAGGCATATGCAGTTTCCTCTCCCTTTTATGCTTTGTAGGCCATGCCAAGACGCACAGAAATTCGCAGCTTGAGGAGCCTTCCACGCTTGAGCCTGCATCAAACTCTCAGCTCCCTAAGAACTGTCGCGGAGAAGCAGCACGAAGCTGATGGACGTTGTGAAACTCTTTTTCTTGAATTTCGAAGACTTCTGTTTTTCACGCGAAAAAGCAAGATTGGGAAGCAGCTAACGCGGAGTCACGTCGCTTCAGTCGCAGATGTCCGACTCGGCTCGTCAGACACGCGTACGAATCTATGTTCATGACCAAGTGCGTGTTGTCAAGGACACCAACGCCGTCTACTTTCCGACTGTCGCACATTCCGTGGAACAGTTCTTCTCCGGAGTCGTAGGTGGCGTGTAGGGAGTGGTCTTCCCGTCTCGGTCAGTTCGATGACGTCCTTCTTGATCTTCCTGTCTCGCATCATCAGGTCTCCGACGGATGCATCCGATGCGAGCGTGCGGGCGTTGTAAGTACAGATCGTCATCCTAGTCCTTCTCAATTTGCGCAGCCTGGTTAGGCCCTGAGATTTTAGCAGCCTCTCCGTACTCGTCCTTCCCATCGCTGCAGAAATGGGGCTCTTTCGGGGTCAGGGGAATGTGGCCCTTTAGTGCTGCTGTGTTTGACTGAAGTACACAAGGGTAGCTAGTCAGGTTGTCTTGCGGGCGAGGAACTCAGGCAGCCAGTCAGACGGGATGCCCGAAGGGACGGGCGAGACTTTTCAGGCGGTTTCGAATCGCGTATGCGTTTACTCCCAGTGCACCGAGTGCAGGCTTTCGCCGGCCCGATACAGCAGGAGCAAGGAGTCCATCCTCTCCCCTGCGTCTCTGGGCAGTACACGTTCGCATTTGGTTCGCGATCCATTCCCCACTATCCATCATCTGGGGCGTGTCACATGGCCCTGCGTCAAGCGGCCCAAGATCTCTCTTAGCAAGACAGTTTGAAGACTCGCCAACGAGGAGTATCCTTGGTTATAATATTAATAGTTTAGTCTCGAGATGAAATAAATTTTACCACAAGAATATTGTTTATTCAAATAGATACGAATTTTGTGTTCATTCAAACACTGTAGCCATTGACCGGTTGAAAGGGCGAGTTTTTATCAGAAGTTTTCTTGAAGAGCAGTATTTTGCCTTCCTCGAAATGTATCCATCTGTGTCTCTTATCTATTGTATAATATTTAGTCTCAAAATGTGTGCAGGCTTGATTTCAAAAGCGCCCAGTTTCAAATAAAGGTCTAAATGGCTTACTTATTTATCTATTTCTAAGCACTATTCTGATGTTACAGAAGAATACATGGTAAATTAGTGTCGCTTGCTCTTTCTTCAATTGTCTCAAGAACGCCTCACAACTAGAAATGCTTTTGTAAGGTGCACCTACGGGCTCCTGATTTAGTCTGAAGCAACCTACACGAACTCACTAACACAGGTCTGACTAGCTTCGTTGATCTGTACAGCAAAAAATACGAGTAAGTCAGACGATCCGTTTGATTTTTACGATCCGTTTGGATACAAGATGACTCGTGACGGGTACGATTATTGCCAAAGTTGACTCTCGGTTCTAGTTGTGTTCCTAGGTCACGTATTCAGGTATTTAGCGCTTTAGTCATCTAGACTCAGGCCTCTGCATTCGTACGATTACCATCTGGCAACTACTCATTTATGGCCAGCTAAATAATATTATGTACCTGGTTTTATGGTTAAATAGGGGGTTATAATGGTACGCCCTTGACAACTCACTTAGGTGCTTAGATTGATGCTGTTCAGCATTCCTTCAATCACAAATGACACGATGACTACTATGGGAAAGTGAGAACAGAAAACACACCAATTCAAATCAGTTTCCTTAAGCCTGGCGCTAGAAGTTTTGATCGCAACAAAACATCGTTGTGACAGCTTACTACCTCGATACCAGCCACTTGAGGCGTAAGGAAACTGATTTGAATTGTTTCTATCAAGACCATCAGCTTGACTGGTTCCATGCTGATATCAGCGGCCAGGTCATCCCGGATACGGGTGACTGCTGATCGGTCCCACGAGGTGTGGATGTTGCGTTCGATCAAACGGTGCCGGTGGTGTAAAGGCGTAGAGCATTCCCGCCCGGTCAGAGGGAGGTGCGGGTTCGAGTCCCGCCTGGCGCTAGAAGTTTTGATCGCAACAAAACATCCTTGTGACAGAAAACACACCAGTTTGATTATAGAGGAGAGCTTATATCAACTCAAAATAACTTTAATTAATCTCCACTTCGACTTTCTAGCGAACTAAAAGTTACTTAAAATTTGAACACGCTGGCTGATGTTGGTATTCAGGTGACCGCCCTTGTACTTCGCGCGCTTGTTATCTCTCGTTATCTCTTGTTTGCTCTAACTCGTGTGATTATTAAGCCTTCAGAAAATGACTTTCGTCAGTCAATTATGTTTACGCCAAGCCTAGTGACTTCATTTATCTTTTGGCATTGGTTAAGGTGGCTGTACCTTCTGTTGTGCAGCTGTTTGAAAAGGCTTGTTATTTCTCGAATCTTATTCTAGAGCACTGGTGGGAGTGGATCTATGCGGCCTAAAAGCAGATCGGAATACATTTTTGCGCTAGGGCGTAACATTGACATTCGAGTACGGTCGTATCAATGTGTACGCTCTATTTAAGCGTGGTGGTAAATCAAATGCTTAACATCGAACCATATTTATTCATTCAAGGTGCGATCGGATTGGGGGGGGGGGGTGGGCTTCGAGCGCAGATTCAGGCTAGGGAAGGGACTCCAGGGTGGGTGCGATTCAAGCTGGTCGTGTGGAAACTGCTTTCGTCGCTCAGGGGGAGTCCGCAGCTGGATTCTGCGCTCTTCGAGCGCAGATCCAGGCTAGGGAAGGGACTCCAGGGTGGGTGCGATCCAAGATGTTCGTGTGGAAACTGCTTCCGTCTCTCAGGAGAAAGCCGGGTTCTGCGGAAGCATACAGCTGGAAAAATGGGCAGAAAACGCCTGAAAATTGTGTATACGTTAAAACCCCTGGACCTCATCCAGTCAGTTGAATGAAATGCAAAAACGCCAGAATGCATAGGAACCGAACCTCCGACCTCCATCGCCTGAACCCGTCCTCCTACCCACTGCGTCACGATCCGTCTGGCAGCCGGACCACCAGCGGGCACACAAGTGACCGTTGCGCATCGATCGATGCCCACGTGGTCGCTGACGCAGCTCACGTGTGCATTCGCGTTGAACAATTGTTCCCCTACACCAATTGCGCGCTCTCACGTCACGCGTCTATTCCGATCTGCCTCTAGGCCATTTAGCAATTCCCCACTAGTGGTGCGTCTAACCATAAGGCTAGTGAGTTTTGATCGATCCTGTATCCCTTTCTTAACTGGCGCCTTCATCCTACTTGCAGCATCCAAACTAGCAGTTGATAAGACCGACTTTTTCCGAAGCGATTATTTTTGTGGCCTCTACTTCTACCCAAATTTGGTATTTCATCTCGTTTTGTTCAGTTTAGCCTCCGCGTTGTTCTTGAATTAGAAAATGGTTTGATTATCGATTTTGCCGCCTCAGCTGCTTTCCGGTAATGTAATACATTTCAAATAGGAAATGGTCGACATCTTTCTAGACCTCGCAAGAACTAATTATTACTCAATCACCTGTCCTTCTAACTTCTTAAGTCAGATAGGTAGAATAGTGAGCCGACAACGAAGCCGACATCTATGGTTTTATAGAATACAGTCCATTGTTTCACGCTCGTGAAACTATAACACTATAAGGGAAATACATGAACAGATATGCCTGATAGTTTTTTTTTAGAAAAACTGGTTTTTTGGAGAGATGTCTGAACTGCGACATTTGCAAAAGCGGCCCGCAGGTACTTCAGAATTTTGGAATAAATTAGTACAATTAAGCCATTTTAAAAATCACCGAGATAAGGCAAGGCCGAATATGGGACAGATCTTTAAAGGTCGATCGGTGCTGCTTTTATTGCTCCCGTGCGGTAGTGCACTGTCACTGACAAGGGAACTGTCTGAACGGTACGCCGGAACGGCAAGAACGAGTACTATAGGGAGAATCCCCGTCCTCCAAATAGTAACAGAACATGTTTTGTTTTTTGCCGAATCCTTGAGGCAAACGAGTACGAGGGTGTAATGGTTAAAGGCCCCCCAGAGTTCTGCGGCGTTGCCGCTGCATTATCCTTCATCATAGGGCAGAGATGCAGAGCTCGCCGCCAGCGGTGTCCCTTCTCTATCCTTAACCACAGCGGCGAGCGGCGTTGCTGCAGAACTCTGTGGGGGCCTCAAGGGTCCGCAGAGCGAGCTCTTCACGGCAGCGCAAGATCCCGGTGCCGTGGACTAGGTGGCGCAGTGGAAGAGGGCACGCCTCATGTTCGTGAGGTCTAGGGTTAGGTTTCCCTGCTATGTCGCGTTTTTGCACTTTTACCATTGTATCGGATTTCCATAGAGTTTTCCATATCTCAACTTGTGTTTGGCTTCACAGTTCCTGCCCCGTAGTACTCTGCTGCAGCCCAAGCCTGGAATCGCGATACAGTCCACTTTCCCCAGTCCTCAAACTTGTATAGTATAACAATTCTAGTATAGCCAAACCTTTTCCTCCGAAACGATCTGTCCTCCCGAAAACGTGATAGTGCCTTCACTGGTTAGTGGTGTCGTGATTCCGGCACAATCCTCTTCTGGTTGAAACTCTTGGTCCCCTTCTTCCACTACCTCCAACTTCTCCACTTCGTCGATTTCCAGCTGTCGCAGTTCGAAATCCTGCAGGATACTTGCTATTCCTTCCGCCAGCTTCATTTCGTCTTTCGAAGGGACAGCATCCAGTGGAGATCCGCACTTCAGTGTCAGTAGGTGAATGACCACTCGAGGGTTAGCAGACATTGTAGAGTCAGTGTTAGCGGCAGCGGCATGTTATAACCGCGCCACTTTGTAAGCATAACAGAGGCGAGAATATTGATCGAGATGGTAGGTCAAGTTGTAGATCATGTGGTCCCCTCCTGAGAGT
This sequence comes from Heligmosomoides polygyrus bakeri, assembly GCA_947359475.1. Lineage (NCBI taxonomy): Eukaryota > Metazoa > Nematoda > Chromadorea > Rhabditida > Heligmosomidae > Heligmosomoides > Heligmosomoides polygyrus. Next base: position 28,821,795 of record OX375866.1, on the reverse strand, counting down.
ACACTGATGACACACCTCACCGACACTAATAAATTATTTTGAAGATTTTTCTGGCATTCTGCCGCAGTTTCCTGTTGTTCCTGTGTCAAAATTTCTTACATTGACAATGAGAACAATTTATTGGAGTAAAAGTTTCATAAAAAATCGCATTTGGCATGTTTCGGACATTGCTGGTGAATTACGAGATGTCGTCGACAAATAATAAGTAATAAAAACATCTTACCCTAGCAAACTCCAAAAACAAGTTCAGATATGGAAATCCGATACTATGGGAAAAGTGCAAAAAGCCACGTAGCATGGGACCGAACCATAGACCTCACGAACATGAAGCGTGTCCTATACCTCTGCACCACCCAGTCCACGGCATCAGTCGTCTTGCGCTGCCGTGAAGAGCTCGCTCTGCGGACCCTTAACCACTACACCCTCGTACTCGTTTGCCTCAAGGATTCGGCAAAAACAAAACATGCTCTGTTACTATTTGGAAGACGGGGATTCTCCCTATAGTACTCGTTCTTGCCGTTCCGGCGTACCGTTCAGACAGTTCCCTTGTCAGTACCGCACGGAGGTGCGAACCGAGGAAAGGTCGCCGGCGAATCAGCCGCCGAGCACAGGGCTCGGGCCGAGTCCAAGTCCCCCTCTCGGAACCGGCAGCGTGTAGAAGGGGTAAAATGTCGCCCGTCTCCTCTTTGAGCTACATTACATTGTCAAAAAGCTGTTGAGGCGACCTAAATCGCTAACCAAACCATTTCTCATTCAAGAACAACCCATTGAACAAAACGACATAAATTACCATAAAATACCAAATTTGGGTAGCAGTAGAGGCCACAGAAATAATAGCTTCGATTGTCGAAATGAGCCCAGCTTGAAAGCAGCGGATGCCGAATGAAGAGGGGCTTCAAAATTATGTTAGCTAGAATCCGCAGGAGTAATTTTAAAGTAAGTTACTGCAAAGCAACACTTTGTGACGGATTAATTCGTCGCAAAGCGTCTTTCTTTCAAAGAACTTGAGCGGTATTGTATAATAGAACGAAACATATTCATTCCATTTATTTCAAGCTGAAGTAGCGTTGAACAAGACATGATTCACAATTTCTACTGTATTGCCATATGCATCTGAAAATGCTTGTGTGATGGTTCGTGTTTTCCAATCTCATTACTTTAGGATAACGACCACCAAGTTTTATTGACAAGAAGCAATGAAACCAAAGGATGGCTACAATATAGGTTCGATAGTTTTAACTCATTTTTCGCTAGACTTCGTTATTTCCTTAGCCGTTGTTCAAAAGAATTAGTGGATTCCGAAAACAATGTAAAGAGCGGAGGACCGTTTTGTTTCTAAGTAGAGACTGTTCGATTCCTAGAGCACGTTCGCTGCTATTCGCCTGCATGGAGATCTTCGAGAGATGCAGGCTTTAAGGATCTTGTTCATCCTTTCCAGTGCACCTTGCAGATGGCAACGCACCCGCTAAGCATACGCAAGCCCAACAACCGCAACTTCGGCAATCTCAAGTAGACTTTTTTCTAACCACCCAATTTTGATGATGACAAAGTATGAGAATTTTCAGCAGACTTCCGCAGTTCCCAGTTCCCAAGCATCAGAAAAGCATGCAGACGAGGCCAGTATTTAGTGGGTGGCAGTGATTTCGAGATCTGTTAGAGCAGAATAATTTAAGGGGCAGCGCTATTCTCAAGAATACGAAATATCTCCCAGCAAGGAGAAATGCCAGGAGAATGCAAAACAGAAGCAGAATGAGATCGAAGAAGAGGACCTAACACAACAAGACTACGATGTGAGCCACTTGTTAAGGGCAAGCATTTGAAATCTGGCCGCTAATTCCGAATGGATCTTTCCTCCTTAATGTCACATAACTCACAGACGTGAAAGTAAATGGCGTCCACCCTGATCGAGCGCAGGATCGGGCAAGGTGGCATCACCACACCAGAATAGCGATCCCTCCACGAAGAGGGACAAACGTTGAAGAAGAAAAAGATTTTCTTGATCGTACTAGTCATTGTGTAGAGGAGTATGATAGTGCCTACAAAACACCCCACAAAGTACAATGCGTAGCGCAGTGCAAGAAGGACTAGTTAGCGAATTCTTTTGCTTAGTTATTTTTGCGACATAAGCCTTTCTTCTTCTTCTTCCTCTTCAGCGTCTGTCCCGCTTCGTAGCGGGGTCCGCTATTCTGGTGTCATGACGCCACCTTTCCCGATCCAGCGCTAGATCAGGATGGACACCAGCTGCTTTCAAGTCCATATGTAACGTGTCAGACCAACGCTGCTTCGGGCACCCTCTAGGCCGCTTTCCTATTACCTCGAAGTTAAGGCCTATCCTGCGGACGCTGTCATCCTTTTCACGCAGAAAGTGGCCGTACCATAGCAAGCGAGCTTCGCGCATTTTGTCAACTATCGGCGCGACACCGAACTTCTGCCGAATAGCATCGTTTCGGATGCGGTCCATGCGCGTGACTCCAGCCGTCTAGCGCAGCATCTTTACTGGCCGGATGACTGCTCAGTAGATCTTCGACTTAAAGCGCTCTGGTTCTTCTTGTCGCAGAGCACGCCAGTCAACGAACGCCACTTGGACCAAGCTGCACTCACGCGTGAATTCACTTCGACCATCAGTTTGCCGTCAGACGCGACTGCTGATCCCAGGTACGTAAAGACCGCAGTGCGTGGAAGCTCGATGCCGTTAACCTTGACGGAGCTAGACTCAGGAACGTCCGTCGTTAAATACTCGGTCTTCTTCACGTTCAGTTTGAGTCCAAACCGCTCCAAGCGATCACACCAAGCTTGCACCTCTCGCTCAAGTTCACCTTTATCCTCGGTAGCGAGCATCACGTCGTCGGCATAAAGCAACGTCCAGGGGACGGGCTTCTGAAGATCTCCTGTGATGGCATCCATGACGACAACAAAGAGGAGTGGGGAAAGCGCAGAACACTGGTGTACCACGACAGAGATGGGAAACTCCATCGAGGTTTCAGCCGCAGCTTGAACTCGACTCTTTGGACAAGAGCTCTTCAGGAACTCCATGTCGTTGCAGGGCGTACCATATCACTTCAGCGGTACGCGGTCAAAGGCCTTCTCTAAGTCGAAGAAGGCGACATGCACTGGCTTCTATTTCTCGCGGAGCTTCTCTATCCGGAGGCGGCCAATGACATCAACAGTGCCACAGCCAGCCACGAAGCCGCACTGATTGCTGGAAAGATGGACGATGTCACGAATTCGTTCGTCGACAATTCGCTCAAAGATCTTCATGCTGTGCGAAAGCAAGCGAATCGGACGGTAACTGGAGCAGTCTGCAGGACTGCCATTCTTCTTCCAAAAAATCGTCGTATTTTGGCTCCAACACTCAGGGACTTTCTTCTCCACCACAACCTGATTAAAGAACTTCGCCAATCACTAAGCAGGGTACCAGTACTTGGAATTCCATAAGTCAGCTGCCACGCCATCGGGCCCAGGCACTTTGCCAGACCCCATCTTCTTCAAAACCGCCTCAATCTCCTCCACGGTGATCTTGTGAAAGGGGCCGTGGGTTGGAGCCGTAGAAGGGATGGCTGGATGAGAAAATTCTGCTGTAGAGATCTCCTCAAAGGCGCCATCGCTTCAATGCTTTCTTGCGGTCGTTCTCATCATTGATGCCGATGGCCGTTCTCATCATTGATGCCGAAGAACTTCTCAATATCCTCGGTCTGCCGATGGCGAAACTTTGCAAGTCGGTACAGAATCCGCTCACCATCGCGTGACTCGAGCTTCTCGTTGACATCTCCATAAGGAGTGGCTTTTACAACAGCCACGGCCTCCTTTGCAGCCTTCCTCGCTTCTTGGTACTTCCGCCAGTTATCGGCTGTCCTTTCGCCGAGAAACACGTGATAGAGCGACTTCTTCTCTCGCACTTTTGCTTTCACGTCATCTGTCCACAGCTAGGCCTGCTTGTCGACCTTCCGTCGCCCAGGCTTCGTAATGCCGAGTTCCAACTGTGCAGCTTGACGAATCGTGTCGGTCGCCTTCTTCCAAGTTTCGTCGACTGTCGTGACTGCCGGTAACCGCACGCGAGAAATTACGGCTGCTTCCTTCTCTCTCGTTCGCCACCTCTTTTTTCTTGGTGCACCGCATCGCTCGCCCTGCTTCAGCCTCGGAGGGCCGATCTTTAAAGTGCAGATCAGCGGTCGGTGCTGTGGGGCAACCGTCTCATACGGCACGATCTTCGCGTCTGTGTCAAGACTCCGGTCGCGATCTCTCACAAGGACAAAGTCTATTTGAGTCTTGGTACTCCCACTGTAGTATGAGACAAGGTGCGAGTCGCGTTTTCGGAAAACGGTGTTCACAATGGTGAGGCTATGCGATTCCGCATACTCAAGAATACGCTCACCATCGGTGTTACGAGTACCGTATCCGAAACCACCTGCTGTACGTGTCTTTCGTAGCACCTACGTGCCCATTAAGGTCACCAGCGACTATGATGACATCTTTCGACGGTACCTCTGCTGTCTTCTGATCATGCAGGTTCCAAAACTCATCCTTGACTTGATCGGAGCAGCCAGTCTGTGGAGCATACGCAGAGAAGAAGTGATAGAGTCGCTCCTTAGCGGCGACAGCGACCTTCATCAATCGATCGTCAAAGCGTTCGACGCTAACAATCGAGTCACGAAGTCGTTCGGAGACCATGACTCCAACTCCACTGGTGGTCCTGGGATTTCCACATAGAACGGCCTTGAAGCCTCGTCTTATGTCCCTTGACTTGCGGCAGGACCACCTCGTCTCCTGCACCGCACAAAAATCAACTCTTCTACGCTCCAGTGCTTCAACCAACTCGCACGAGCGGCCCGTCAACGTACCAACATTCAGCGTTGCCACGCGGATCCTGCTTACGTTACGGGACTTTCTGACTAGCTCAGTTGCCCCCCGATGCCGTCCTCGCATCAGGAATCCTCGCATACTTTCCACACTTGCCGGGCATTGCGAGTGCGCGTCGGCTCCCGCGGACGGCGTAGCACTATCTCGATATACGTGAACTAACATGCACCATGTGATGTGACGTGGGTGTTCGTAGCCCGGCCTGTCACAAGGGCCTGTCGCCTGCTATTGAATGTCTGTGTTTGGCTTAGCTCGCAGAGCGGGCAGTTTCCAGTGGCACCACGTGGAGGAACGGACATCGCCACCGACATAAGCCTTTCACCAAATGTATGAAGTTAAACAATTTTTTTTATAAATAGACCCTGTTATAGGAGTAGCTTTTATGTTTACGCAAATTCATCAATCTCGTTAAGGAATCGGTTAAACACGTAGGAATGTTGTGGGGCGACCGTCTCATACGGCACGACCTTCGCATTTGTGGCTCGGGTCACATTGCTTCACAACCACAAAGGCTATCTGAGTCTTTTGAACCTCTGTAGTGGGAGATGAGCTGGGAGTCGCGTTTCGGAAGACGGTGTTCACAACAGTCAGGTATTGCGATTCCGCATTTTCACACAGGGATCTGCTCACCATCGGTATCCGGCGCTACCAGCGACCCGTCATTCGTAGCAGCTAAGTGTCCATCAAGGTAACAGCTGTCTTCAGCAACGACGATGACATCTATCGTCAGCATCTCTGCTGTCTTCTCATCAAGTCGGCTCCAAAACTCATTCTTGGCTTGATCGGAGCAGTCAGTCTGCGGAGATTACGCAGAGAAAAAGTGATAAATTCGCTTCTTGGCGATCACAACAATTTTTATCAAACAACAAAATATTCGACACAATAGAGTCGCGAAATTGTTAGGAGACGATTATTCCGACACCGCTGGTGGTCCTGGGACTTCCACATAGAACGGCCTTGAAGCCACGTCCTATGCCAAACCACCTTGTTTCCTGCACAGCACAGAAATCAACTTTTTTTCGCTCCAGTGCTTCTACCAACTCGCACGAGCAACCCGTCAAAGTACCCACATTTAGAGGTGCCGCGCCGATCCTGCTTACGTTACGGGACTTTCGGACTAGCTCAGTTGCCATCTGATGCCGTCCTCGAATCAGTGACCCTCGCATACTTCCCTCACTCTCCTTGTTTTGCGAGTCTCGTGGACGCCGTAGTACAGACTCGAGAAACATGAGCCATCAGCTCCTTACGATTTGGCATGTGATGCTTGTATACCCATCCTGGACAACAGCATTATCCTTCTCCTCATAAAGCGGATAGTTTCCATTGGAATTACTTGAAGAAACTGGCATCACTACCGGCCAGAATATGAGAATATCAACGTTTTATCCTACAAGGAGAAATGCGTAGCGAATAGCGGACGCTTAGGCAATGCACGACATGATCGACGCGCCGACGCTGTCACCGCTACGTGATCCAAAGCTTCGAAGTGTTAGGCTTTTTTAAACGAACAGCTCACACCCTAAAATTTGATATGATAGTTTGACATAAATTTACAAAAGTCAAAGGACAAGAGAAGAGGTTATTACAAAAGCCTTTGAACCATTTCATAGGATGTTATGGGGAACAAGAAAATGTAACTCCTCTGTAGTCTGCACCGAAAACACGTAAAAGAAAGTTCTGTGCTTTGCAAGACTTATGGTAAGAAAAGGTTAAACTACGTGTCGTAGAGCACCATTCTTCGTATCGCTACAATACCGAAACGGAAAAGGGAATATCACGGTTGCCTGTGAGAAAATACGAAGACTATAGAGCCGCTGTCTGATTCCTGGTGAAGCTGTCTACCTCCTGAAGCAAAGGAGGTGTGTTTTGACATCTCTGCCTGATTTCCACTAGCAGTCGCATGGCATGGACGGTCATGAGTAGTTTAGTGTTGTTACCGGTATGATTTGGAGAAATTAAACCTTGAAACGTTGCCTTCTCAACTAGAAGCGATTAGCGCCATTTCCTCCGTAACGAGTGCCCGTACTTCTACCAAAACCGCAGAAGGTGCTGCTTACCTCTGCAACTGCAAGACATATGTTCTTAATATTTCACGGTTTACTCGAGGTTGTCGTCACAATGAGTCCTTCACTTTTAATAGAGTGATGTCTCCATCGTCAAGCTTCTTGGTTAATCAAATTCACTTCCATTTATCCTCGTCAAAGATCGGGACGCATGCACGTCGACAGCAGTCGAAGTACGCATCACAATGAAGAGGAGATCAGCAAGGCCACTGAAGCGGGTACGATTCAAAAAAGCGTATGGCAATAGTCTCGCCGAATGCGAGTGGCCGGCTCGCCCCGAGTTGAGCCGCGTGTCGGTCGACCTTCTTGGTGTCTGTCCGTCCTCGAAGGTTCCCTGTCGTAGCTATAATATGAGTCGACGATCGTCAACATCTGAAAACAAAGACAACCAGCGAGCATTGGGAAAATCAACAAAGAAAGATTAGATTTTCCGATACCAACATGGTGACTAAATGCGGAGGAATTAACGGGATTTCGTACCTGGGACCGGATTCATCAACGATTTACAGACATTTACAAAGAAATTACATCCGAAATTCTTGAAAAACGTGAATTAACGCGACTTTTCAACAGGCGACTCGGTGAAATGTCGGTGTTATCAGGATTTCGGCTGTAATTTCTCCGCTAAATCTCCGTCAGTCGTTGATGAATCTGGCGCCTGGACTCTCGGAATCGTTCCATTCCTTACAGTACGAATAGTCTCAAATCCACTACAGTTGACGGGTTTTCCATACATACCACTTTACGCCAATAACCGGTTGAAGATTGAGATTGTGAAATAGACTTGCAGAAAAACAAAACGACTGAGAGCTTTGAGCTCCCCTTCCTTGCTTTGAGGTCTGCGTTGTGTGTCAGAAAGCCAAGTCTTCGGCTACAATTTGCTTCAATGTCACTCTTATGTTGTTACTACAAATTACAGATGGAAATTGATAAAATTAATAATATTTAAAAGAATTTGACGGTCCAAGATTAAAGGGTATGCGGCATTGGTCTGTCACATGTCATTTTCTTTGAAATGACTCACATATTTCTTTTCGGGATCTCGAGCAATTTGATGAGTTCCTCAATGCCGATCTGGATGAAACCGAGACAGAACCGACTGGCACTGTGATATCGCAACAAGTAAGCCGACTTCAATCTTTGCTTCCCGCCATTTTTAAACAAACTTCAGTGGTTGAGCTCTTGTTGAATGTGGAGGGCATGTATAAGAATTCCTATTAGTCCGAAAATGCGCCTATTCTGTAGAGACCAGTTCCGATTATCATTTATGTTTAATGACAAGGAATAAACGTATGACTCAATCCGAGATGCTCCAAACGCATTGCTTCTATAGGCTACGGTGGAGGCGATTTGAAGCGTATCCAATCTTGACAATGATTTATGGGGGCCAACGGATGGGTATGTCATTGCTTCACCCTTTCGAGGAAAGCCAAAGCCGATTCACCTATCTTGGAGGGATGGAAGTGTGTATATATTGAATGTCTTCCTTACTTAACCTGGTGGGCAGAAACCGAGAATCTCGACCCAGACGTGTCACTCGACGCATTTGCTACTGCGCTAGCCACCATATGTTTAATACCTTTAAACACATTTTTTCGTTAGCATAGCAAAACTCATGAGGGTCGGCTCACACTCGTGTCGACGTTTTGCTTCACAAAGAGACACAGTCTAATCACAGCCTTCTCGTGAAACATTCCGCTGCTCCGAAGTCGTGCACAACACACATATATTAAATGTCTCCTATCAAACTGTCCTTCTTCAAATGACCCGAAAACAGCAATATGTACATGTTCTGACCTAAAAGAAGTTGAAGCGTTCTACTTACGAAACACTCTCTAAGTAAAACTAATGTTAACCCATCTAATGGCTGCATACTCTTGGTAGCAAGCATTACTGTAACTCCTGTGGTTACAAGTAAAGCTACCATTGGTTGTGCCACAATAGCCCAGCGAGTGCTCCTCGCTCAAAGAACATGAAAAACGTCGAACCAATCCTTTTGTGATAAAAATCCCACGTATTGGTGGCCGTATTGGTGCTCAATTAAAATTGCTACTAGAATACCCATGTCGACGGCGCCAGTTTTCAACCGCATGGTCCAGTGTAGAACGATCAACGGAAGTCGATGAATATAGGAGCTTTGGATGCCTTCGTGGTGAATCGTGATACTCCTGGCGTAGGCTCTCGATTCCTCATTTCAAGGTTGTGGACATGAATAACTCCTTATCTTATGTTCACTTAATGATGCAGTACAGTGAACACTACGAATCCAGTTGGCCGATTCAGAAAATCACTTTGCCGATTGATAATTTTGCAGAACTCTCAGAAACCATACCTCGAGCCACGGAATCCGCTTCTTACCTTGGAATGCTTCAATCAAGAGCAGACAGATATAGAACTTCCAACTGATTACACTGAACAGAATGTAAGTTTTTGCATTTTTTAAACCTTCCAAACAAATATATTTTGTACATGCGCATCTAGTTCTGTGTGATGGGATTATATTTATTTCCTTTCTCCTTTAAAATTTCCTCAACGTTCCTACACCATGAAGCTGCCTCAGGGCCTCCAAGAAAAACTGCGAGGGATATTGAGACAAATACCATTCAATCCCTCCAAGTTAGGATTGCTCCTGAGCGGTCATATGACTCGTTGACTGCCATGACAATTGGCTTCCGACCGTATAAGGGCAAGGAGATGTTATAGAACCTCCTCCCTCTTGCATTCTGAATTGCCAGTGGTAGTGGCACTTTCCCTGAAGGAAGCAACCGAGGCGAGTGCTTCCCTATGTAAAAATGGTGCTGTAGAGTAGGTGAATTAAACAAACAATCAATGTGAGGACAGTATAGTGACTTCCATTCGCTACTGGCTACATGGCGAGGAGAGGTAGCGCAAGCGATACGGTCTAATGGTGGAGCGACGGGTGAGTCTGGTTCTCCAACTTCGCTTGACGTTGACGGAACCGCATCTGCGGTTTCTAACGTCGCCAATCTCACGCTCAACCTGTCACTTGGTGGTACTGTGTCTCAGTAATTTAAACCACCTGAACTGCAAATCGGCTATATCATGATCTCATAGTTCGGCGCAAACACGCTCGGAGGTGGTTTCAAGATGTATCCTAGTCGGGGGGGGGGGGGACATAACTAGGAATTATTAAACAAATTGACTTCCCATTTATAGAGCGGGTTCTAGAGGAGAAAATAGGGCCTAATCTGATAAAATTCACAAAAAATTCACCACAGTTGTGAAGCTATGTATGTGCACTCTTCACCGTGATGGATTCTGGTTATAACACGCCAGGCGGCGGTATGCGGCTTTACGCGCCCCTCTCACTATGACAGATCCCGGTTATAACATGTCAGGCGGCGTTCAGCTGTGTCTGAATACGCCAGATCCACCAGGAGGTCTTTATAACGCGGTAATTTGCTTGTTGTTGATTTGTCTTTTTGTTTGCTTCTTGAGTCCTACTCTGTTCTCTAGAAGCCGCTCCGTAAACCCCAAGTCAATTTGTTTAATAATTTTTTAGTAATGCCCCCCGCCCCCTCTCCCCGACTAGGATAGATCCGGTTTCCTCGCAGGACAGCCCTATACAACGTTTTGTATTGTACGAAATTAAAAATTGCCCGACTGAAAATTTAGGGATGGCGACACGCCTCAAACCACGCTCTGTTGCTAAACCTTATATTCGTACTGCACTACCATTAGCCACTCGCTGTTCTCCACAGTCGTGGCTCTCTCCGCCTACCACCATTTTCTCAGGATTCAATATCACGTAACGTATCACGTAAATGGCCCACACTTTATAATTCGTGGTGGCATCGAAGGAATGCCCAAGATGTCTTCAAGGTCCAGGCGCCTGCCGTTTTGGAGCAAAAGGATTCTCGACCTTTTGACAATTTAGAAGAGGTCGATCGATGCAAATGGTCTAATTTCTAACGACTCGTTGACATTGCTCGAAAATGAAATAATTGGCGCAATGCGTGTTAGGGGAGAGGAGACACTTGCGTTGCCGACATTTCAGCCTCAGTTTCTTACTATGGTTGCATATTCCAGCGGCACCTTGGAGATGTGGTAAACTTTTGATTGTTTAAAGCAAAGCAAATGTGGAGAAACCTTTTCCATTTTTTTAGAGATTCTTAACTCTAGAAAAGGATATCGGAAAGCAACACCAGTTAGGGTCTAAAATTTGTCGATTTTATGGAGAGCAGGCGAAAAGCCACACAGCTGGTTTATTCAAACAAAACACTGGCAACATTCTCTACAAAGCAACGTATGGTAACAATAATCAAAACAACTGCATTAACGCTTTGCTACAAAACCTTTGTTGCTGTTGAACATATCAGCTGAAACCCTCAAATCCATCCTGTGAGGAATCGAACAAGAAATGAGTCCGGCCCAATTGGCAGAGCTGTTTAAGATCTCCAGAGCAATTACCAGCAAATATTTTGGAAGAGAGTAAAACGGTTTGGGGTAAAGCAACGCTATATGTAGGATGAAGCCGGATGACATCACAAGTTACTGATAGCAACATTTTTCGAATTAGTCGGACAAATCTAAGGCACACTGCCTCCGAAATTCAAAGTGAAGTGGCCGTCACCAATGAAGACAAGAAGACCCCGCTACAAGTTGCCGTTCTGAAATTCTTCGTTCCGGAGAAAAACCGTGTTGCCCATGTCAGGTGGGTTAAGGAGCATGTTGGATGGGCTTGCCCTCAGTAAAAGTGCGCCCTATTTTCTGATGAATCTGAGTTGAATTTGATGGGAAGTTATGGTATAAAGTATACCGGCGGTCCAGTTAGAAGAAGTTTCGATCCCAGGTGTCACCTACTCACTGTGGACCATGGTAGAGGAAGCATGATGATCTGGAGCTGCTTTAGTGGCTACGGAATCGGACTTCTTCGAAGCATTTGGTTGGAACGATGCGAAGATTACTTAAAAGCAATAATTCATTCAATTATTCTATAATCCATTGGCGGAGGATTCATTGTTCAGTACGATAATGACTCGAAACACACATCTGCGGCCGGATTCATTAACGACTTACAGCAATCTAACCGACAAAATACAGCCAAAATCTCTGATAGCGCGGTTGATCAAGAGATATGGTGAGCGATAAGCCGCGTTATCTGAGTTTTCCGCTGTGAATTCTCTGTTAGAGTTATGCAAGTCGCTGATGAATCCGACCCCTGGACTGGTTCAACAGCCGTCTTGTGCAAATTCTAGCCTGACTGATGAAGCCAGTCTGTGGATCTAAATCTAGTCACACATTTATGGAAAGAGCTGGAGCTGAATGGTAGAAGGGCAGGAAATTCCGTCGAAAATATGTCAGCTTGAAGAAGCGTGGAGGGCTATCCCTCCTCAGTCTTACGTTAGCTGTTTGTTCGACCCGATGCCACGAAAATGCCAGGCTGTTCTTTAAGCTAAATGCTTTGTAGCAAAATAAATGACTCGAAACACACATCAGTGTTGCTATTTCATTACTTTTAGCGCTTTTTCACGAATTTCGTCACTGATTTGTTTGAATATACCAGTTGTGTGAATTTTTGCGTGCTCTCCGTAAAGTCGATAAATTTTTAACCACAGTTGGGTATTGATTTCTGATACTGTTTTCTTTGATTCGAGACCTCTGAAAGAATACATACTACAGGTGCACGTTTATAATATTTCGGAAAATTTTAAAGTTCAAAAACGCGCATCTTAGCTGATTTTTTAATTAATATGTGGCCGTTGCTGTAGATACATACATAGTCTGCCCCATTCAATATGTAGAAAGTTATAGTTAGGCGAAGTAAATTTTCAGCCTGAAAATCCTCTTCTCTCCAAGGAATGCTTGGAACAAGAAAACACGAATATTGAGCTCCCTCTTGATGCTGTAGTGGTGCAAAAAGTGGGTTTCGTGACGCAAGTGTTGATGCAATATTTTTTGAGCAATATTTCTCACATTCCAGCGAAATAAGCAGTGTTCCGGCACCGTGAGTCCACTCAGAACTGCAGCTAAGTCAATGGGTTTGTCCAACGATTAACGTAATTTCAATATAAGAAACATCCTACCAATGTCGTTCTTCTCATGAAAAATCTATTCTAGTGAAACCAATTTGCCTAGCAGGTCCCGATTTGGCTGCAGACGACAACGTGAGACATTCGTTTTCTATTGTTCTAGGCGTTTCTTCTATCTTTTCCTGTTTCCTAAATTTTCTATTCCAAATGAATGTAAAAAATAGGATCTGTCCTAGTGAAGATGGTACCCCTAGAAATGTGAAGCACACACAAACATGGAGGGTTATCCTAGTTAGGAAATAGAAAAGGACCTCTCGTTCGTTTGCTCAGTGTGTCGTCATTGCAAAATACTTCAATTCCATTTCTACCCCGTTATCATGAGGCCTGATGAAGGCGCCTCCCCCTTGATTGATCTAAAAAGCGCAATCCATGAGATCTGCACTTTTAAAAACTCGCTTCAACATGGCACTGCAAAGCGATTATTGGCGAAGATTCGGGCGGCAGCGACATTTTGAAGGGGAGTGGCGCTTCCGTAGCAAGGGAGGAGCCAACACAGACCTAGAAACATGTGATCTACAATATGGATAGAAAGTTCCAGATTACATGCAAGACTAGGTTCTATCATGATATGATATGATATTTAATACTACGTCGTATAAGACAGACGCAAGAGTGAAATTCAATTAGAACCAAACAACTAACAACTAACAACGTATCTTAAGCAAGGATTACAAACTAGATATTACGTAATGTCTTCAAGTAAAGTGAAGTCTAGGTTAAGTGGTGATTGTATGCGTAAACCTTTTGTATGAGGGAAGAGAGCAGGGAGGAGCAGCAGTCTTAGTAAGTTTTAAATAGGCTAATCCTACCCTGACAGCGAACGAATTCCGTCCGACTGATGTTCTAGGTCTGAAAAATGAGATTTGACTTCCACCACCTCTGGTTCGAGAGGCCAACAGTTCAAAAAATTGGGAAGAATCAATGGAGACTAATTTGTGGAGTAGTTTATACATCACGCAGAGATCAGCAACCCTTCGCCTTCTCTCTAGAGAAGGTAGGCGAAGATACGCATTGAGGAGAGAGGAGTAGGTCGCAAGAGCTATACGCGAATACAAAAACCAAACTAATCTAATCAATATTTTTCTCGTAAAATTGTTTTGAACTTTTTTAAGGAGGGCTACATGCATTCTTTTATGTGGCGAGAAAACTGCCGCACTCCAGAATTGGTCTGACATATATTTAATACGCCGTTAACAGTACATTTTTATTTCTAGTAGTTAACGCCTTAAATATGTGGTAGGTGCGAGTAATAGCCTTCCTGAAGATACTTTTATAACGAAGTGTGAAGCCTAACCTGTTATTATTGAGAAATCCAAGATCCTTCACTTCCGTTACAGTTGCAATAGGGGATTTCTGAATAGAGTACGCACTGGAGTGTTCAGAGCAGAAGAACGAGCGTGGTCGGCCCAGCATCTGTAGTCTTGCTTCGTACTGCATCCCCGGAACTCAAACGGCTCTTGTAATCAGGTGCTATGAAGCAACCGAAATACTCAGCAATACCCAAGTATACCGAAGCAACCGAAATAAGTACAATACCGCCCGCGTCGCGCGGTCAAAAAGACGAAAAAATCCGTCGCAAACCGTCGCATGCTCGTAACTCCTTTAGGTTTAAGTTGTTTGAAAAACTCTTGACACCGTTTGATTTATCTCCTTGAGATCTGTACAAACTTATATAAAACTTTACCAGACCACCACCGCATTTTCGCCATGGGTGGCCTGAAAAATGACTGGAGCAGGCCCTTGCGATTAGAGTAAGTGAAAGAAGGGATCAGGGCGTTTGTAGAAATGCTTCCATAAATATGCTTGTCCATCATGCTTTAGATTTATTTCCTTAGAAATGTCCTTTCTATACAGAAACTTCTCTCAGATGGTAAGCAATGTAATGGAAGAAGAGCGTGCACTTCTGAAAGACGGGAAGGATGCAGGAAGACTGCGGAAGATGCATACCATTGAGGAACTAATTCAAACAGATCTCGCAATTAACACTTAAGTTTATTTGACGACTACTCGCAATTAATTCTTAAGTTTATTTGACGACTACTCACGTGAGGTGTCACCATGAAAACTGATTTATTAGAGATAATCGCTACTGCGTTGCCTGAGAAGTTGTGGGAATTGTAGAGTAGAGAGGTGAGCCAAACGGTATCTTCAGAGCCGACTTTGTGGTGCTGTTAGAGTCATGGGGCCAACAGTTCTGTTTGCGGCAAAAAAAACATTAGGGTAATACGGCTATCCTCAGCTTTACCAACGCCGATTTGGGTTGGATACCCTGGTCACACAACCACCTATAACAACGCGTATCAGGACTACAGAAATGGCTAATTATTAAGACACTGTTGCCTATCGTCACCTTTGCAAGGATACTTAGCCCTTTAAGATCATGATACGCATTTGTACGCAGTCTTTTGCCCTCATTATCAATATGAGACATATTCCTCTTCTGAAGGCATGGAACTTCCCAACACTGCATGAGGGTTGTGCTTTCAGCTGCGCAATCCACTCCTTTCCAAGGAATGCTTAGAACAAGAAGTCACTGATATTGAGCTTCCCGATGACGCCGTTACAGTGCCAAAAGTAGGTAGACACGTATATGAACACAGCAGGAAAGTTCGAATTCTTCCGACTTGTCCTTATACTCTGACTGCTGACAAGGTCTGAATCCTGAAATTACAGCATAAGGACCGGTCTGCTTCCATAAGACCACTCATTATCCGCCCTAACTCAATAGGTTTGTCTCAGAACTCCTTGAGTTTCCGCCATTGCTGCAGAACAGCTGATAGAGGGATGTTAATTCCAGTCACACCAATTGTTCCCTCATCTTCCGAAGACACCAAAGATCATCGGTCAGCAGAAGACAGTGTGAGACGTTCTGTTTTATGACTTCTAGCTTCCCATTTTTTAACATAATTGCTCCAGTAGCCTATGCGCGTGTATCGCACTTGCGAGCTTCGAGTTACCTTGCATGTCACTAACTTTTGGTCACTTAAAGACAGCTGCTTGGACAGCTTTCCTTACAGTGCAGACTTGACTTGTGCTTACTACATACTTGGTAACTCTACCTATAGAGAAATCATAGGAGTTCCACAAGGGAATACTGCTAGCCCATTTATAGTGGATCTTTCCATATGTTTATTTATATGTAAAGGTACATCTCACAGTTTTCTATTTAATAAAGCTTTCCTACCTTATAACTACGTGGATGACATCCTATTCATGCATAGTCCTGAAAATAGTTCCACTGAAGATAATTCTCTTGATACTTACCAAAACTGTTTAAGTTTAACTAAGTCTGACGTCGACGACAAAATATGCAATTTTTTGGAAAGAACTATTACATCAGACAGTAGCGCAAAATGTACACAAAATATAATAAAACTGACTTCTCCACTTTTAGAGTAATCAGATTTGTTCACAACTCAACTTATACCAGTGACGGGCTTAACAAGTCAGTAGTATATTCTGAGACTCCCCATAAATTCCTAAAATTTAGGAAAAAAGAAGACTTCATAAATACATAATGAAGCTTAATGAATACTTTATGATGTTAGAGCATAGTTAAAAAAAACTATCTTCCAAGCAGTCATGTGATGCATCCCTAATACAAAGCATTCCCTATGTATATGAGCTTCCCAATTCCTTTGAGATAACTCTCAAGTTTGCTGAGTGAATCCTTCAACAAATACGCTAGTTGCAGTTTTTCCCTAAGAATAAACATCCTGTTTAGCTCCCACAATTTCGCCTTACTCTAACTTGACTTCCGAGTTTTCTTTTAGTCCGCGCCCAGTGCACTTTTCAGCAAGTAATTTTGATCTCACTTTCATATAAATAGCTTCACACTTTCTTATACGCTTCCGCGTCTTGCCCTACTAATGATCGTTCGGGAGAAATGGTAGCCATTCGTTACAATTAGTATCGTGTATAGGGCTAAGAGCTGAAACAATATCACTTACATACTTATAGTCCAGCATTCCATTATGTATATACATTAGATTCCTCCAAATTATTAACCTTTTAAGATCTTGATACCGATTTGCACGCAGTTCCTTGCCCCTATTATCAGAGTGAGGGTATGCCTCTTGTGAAGACATGGAACTTCACAACACTGCATGAGGGTTGTGCTTTCAGCTGCGCAATCCACTCCTTTCCAAGGAATGCTTAGAACAAGAAGTCATCGATGTTAAGCTTCCTGTTGAAGCCGTGGCAGTGCAAAATGTAGGTAGATATGTATCTGAACACAGCAGGAATGTTCGTGTCTTTCCGACTCATCGTTGTACTCTGACTGCAGACAACAGTGAACCTTGAAATTGCAGCATAAGCAGCGATCTGCTTCCATGAGTCCACTCAATGTCCGTCCTAACTCAATAGGTTTGTCCCAGAACTCCTCGAATTTCCGTCATTATTGCAGAACAGCTAATAGGGAGATGTGATAGAGACAACGAAATGTTGTCAATTAAGAATTGACCAGGTCAAGTTTCACTATTACAAAGTCCAACTGATAGAGAGATGTTAATTTCAGTCACACCAATTGTTCCCTCATCTTTCGAAGACACCAAAGATCACCGGTCATCAGAAGACAGTGTGAGACATCCTTATTTTATGACTTCTAGCCTCCCATGTTTTGCTACAGTAGCCTATGCGCGTGTATCGCACTTGTGAGGTTCGAGTTACCTTGTACTACAATTAAATTTTGGTCAATTACTTTCTCTTGCTTCGGCAGCATTTTCACTTTTTACAGTGCAAAAACCATGACTTGTGCATTTTAAAACCCTCTGACCTTGCGTTACCTTATCTAAGACCAGCTGTGTGCTTTTGCACCGCGAATCCAGCCACCCTCTCGTCCATGTCCAACATCGCCATTATCTTCACACATTGATGTGACGTCACTGCTTTATGCTGTTCAGCACTTTTTTCTCCTAAGTTTTTGCACAGCCCTGTTCATAGCCTACATCACGACTCTGAACCTTACCCCAGCTGCTGGAATGACTACAAGCCTCCACTTTCTATGTTCAAACAGTGCAGGATATGCAAAAATTGATACTGTCGAGTGGTACTGAGCTGATTGCTTTCGGTCATTTTCTGAGAAGTCCGATCGAGTTTTTTGGGTATGTCCAAAAACACAAAAATGATGTCGGAATCAAGCTGCCACATTCAAGTTCAAAAATCTCCACTTGGAGTTCGACGTATCAGCTTACATAAAGTGTTAGGATGCGAGTTTTTGTTGATAAAATACTCCGGTTAAAGCTTCACATTCATGAAATGCAACTCGCTGGAGACAATAGATTCGTGTACGTTGGCTTTATTATTGGTTCACATAATCTACATCGTTACTGAGAGATTTAGAGGACAATTGGCGAAATATAATAGTATTTAGTGGTTTTGGACAGGTCTGTTTAGTGCCACAGGAGCACACCATTTGTTGCGTCTCATTCATCTTCTAGAAAGTTTACTTCCCGAAGTGCAGTGGTGAAGCACTGAATTCCTGGACGTTTCTTATCTTATGAGCAAGTTTTTGCTGGATTTGCCGATGCTGGCAGATGGCCTACGGCTAGGGAGCGTACCTGCTTTATCTTCTCAAATATAATACAGGGTTGATCGAAAAGTCTTGCAACACTTTACGCTACTGCCTGTTAAATTTGTTAAAGCTCTTACAGAATTGATCTTGTGTGGTGACGTCACAGTACGTTCTCGAAGCTTCCTCCAGCATGCTATATAAGGCCTCGTTGAGTACGAATACAGCAACAATGTCAACGATAAGCAGCAGCATCCTACGACCTATCGTCCACTACGAGTTTCTGCAGGGCCATTCCGCAAGGACTGCAGCCTCCAACATCTGCGCTGCATTCAAGGAGGAAGTCATTCACTACTTCACAGTGGCCCGTTGGTAGCAACGCTTCAAGGCTGGTGATATTTCCCTCGAAGATCGACCACCTTCCGGACGCGCCTCTGTTGGACTCAAAAGGCGTGCTTTACTGGGAGTTGCTGGATAGTGAGACCACAGTCACAGCATGTGTCTACGCTACCCAGCTCCAGAGCTTGGCCGACGCCATGCTTCAAAAACGTCCAGAATGGAAAAATGTCCACCTGCTGCACGACAAGCGTGTCCTCATGTCGCAATAGTGAGTCGCGAGAAAATCCAGGAGTTAGGCTGGGAAGTTCTGCCCCATCCACCGTACTCTCCAGACATCGCTCGTTCTGACTACCACCTGTACAGAGCTCTGAAGCAGCATCTTCGAGATATATAGTTCAATGATCGACGACAACTGGAAATGGAGGTTTCTGAATTCTTTTCCACACAGCCCTGGGAATTCTGGCGGAAAGGAATTGAGAGGCTGCCTGAAAGATGGAGCAGGATCTTAGACTTGGATGGGGAATATAACGTAAATTTTGTTTTAGCAAATAGGGACAAATTTGAATATTGTTGAGCTAGTGTTGAAAGACTTTTCGATCAACCTAATACATTCAAGGGAAGGATACTAGGTCGCCACGACACCTCGGATGAGATGTATACCACGGAATGCAGCTTCGAACACTCTTTCCAAAAACGTTTTCCTTATCTGCTAAACGCGTCTGGAGACGGGGTTGTGGACCATTTCCAATTTGTCTTCTTAGTCCTCTGTCTGCGCCTGAACTCCACAAGAGCATCGGTGGCACAGTGGATAGAGGAGTTGCATGGTAAATGGGTGGTTTCTGTTTTTGCACTCCAGTAGCGCAGCACTTTTGCACTTACTAAAACAAATCTGATACAATCTACCAAAGCACTCTGTGTGAAATTGCAACGAAAAAGAAAAGAAAGGAAGCCTGATTCATAGGGGCTGTCGCATCTTTGCGACTCTGGGGATGAAAAGGTTCACGTAAATATAGCCTAAATAGGTTATTTAAAGCGCTTATCATTTATATAAGGTCTGACTTTAAAATTGCGATTGACTACGGTGGGTTATTATGGGTATGGGTGAGCATGGATGAGTGGCCTCTACCGGCATATATCTACCGTAACCCACCGTAACCAATCCAAATCTTGAAACCGAAGCTCATATAAATGACCATCTCTGAGTGAATTTTGAGCAAGATCGTTGGCCATGACCCCATCATCCAAACGTAACCCTATACGAAAAGTTTTGAGGATGAAATTAATCCAAATGTAGTGCTTATACATACTTGAGTATGGACGACTGCCGTGTTCATTAGGACGGAGGGCAAAATTGCCTCATCCATTAACACAAGGTTATTATAACTTTGGGCAAATTTTCAAGAAAAATAGAATTGCAAATTCATCCTTCTTCTCCGACACCCCATTTCGTCGAAGCGAAAAGATCTACGCCGCTGACCAGAGTTATACTCATCATCTTCCTCCACTGATCTTGTAGCATCCTCCTCTGATGCAACACTACATAATACCTCCTTCATCTCTACCTCAAGGCACAGCATGGTGCAGCACGCAAAATGGACACTGGCTATCTTCCTCCCTTGTCTCGGAAGCGCAGGGTATCAAAAAGTAATTGCGTAAACGCTACAGTAATCCATCGCAATCAATTAAAATTTAAAGACAGACCCCCGTAAGGAATCAGCGCCTTAAACAACTTCTCTAGCCTATGTTTAGACAAAGAAACTTTTTGACCCTTGAAGTTGTAAAAGTTTGATAGGTACCTATGAGTTAGGTTTCCTTTCTGGCAAACGTTTTCTTTGCGATTCTACAAAGAGTGCTTTGATTGATTGTGGTGGCTCTTTTTTAGGAAGTGTAAAAACGTCGCGAAACAGAAGAGTCGATCCACAAATTATTCTGCCTCGCCACGCCGCTCCTCTATCCTCTGCGCCACCCCGCCTGTCGCTGTTTATAGCCTACTTGAGCTCGCCTTTTGTGAGTGGGAGGACTTTGCGAGCAGACACAGGACTAACAGGAAGAAGACAAATTGAAAATGGTCCACAACTCCCTTCCCAGATGCGTTTATTAGACAAGGAACACATCTTTGCAATCGAGGCCGCAGCCAATGAATGATATTACATACATTTCAAAACGCGATGGCGGCGATGGTGTGATCGCTCACCATATCGCTTGATAAGCTGCGTTATCTGAGCTGTTCGCTTACAATTCGCCGTTAAAGTTATGTAAGTCGTTGATGTATCCAGCCCCTGGTATCCTTCCATCCGACTTCAGGGACCGGATTCATCAACGAGTTTCAGAGATTTAACGGAGAAATTACTGCCGAAATTCCTGAAAAACGTGAATTAGTGCGGCTTATCAACAGGCGATATGGTGAAATGTTGGCGTTATCAGGAATTTCGGCTGTAACTTCTCCGATAAATCTCTGTAAGTCGTTGATGAATCTGGCGCCTGTGTTCATGCGAACCACAGCGTCGCTTTCGTTCCATTGTCTCAGCATCGTCACCTACAATACTGTTCCATTCGGACATGGTGACTATGACGAGCAACTTAATTCGTTCCCTACTGAGTGGGGTAAGCAGTACGTCGAATTTGTCTATGCACTTCGTTTGAGGTCTTCTAGGAGAACGCCTGGCGACCCTTGCGATCCCTAATGCTGTGGACAGCTTTTTTAGACGCAAAATCCGCTCCTCTCAAAGGAGTGCCTTGAGCAAGCACACACGGAGATTGAGCTTCCAGCTGATGTCGCAGTTGTGCCGAAGGTGAGTAGCCAGATGAACACGAACGCATTATTCAGTGAGGATGACATTAATTCCTCAGTTCTTGGCAGTTCCGTCTGCTACTCAGCTAAACTCGTTGTTACAGCCTGAGCCGCATTGCCCTACCATAACACCACTCGATGTTCGCCCAACGTCAATAGGTCCGTTTAGAGTTGTTCAAATCCAGGTGACAGTCGAATGGCGAAACAACAGCTTATTATAAGGTCTTGTGCGTCTGTTCGTCAAGCAGAGATGCTGTTTCAGTTAAACCAGTCTCCTGTTCGTCCTCAGAACTTGCCGAGTGTGACATCCCTCCAAGAGATGCCGTACGTAATTCTCATTCCATTAAATTAGACGTGGCTGTGTGATCCTAGTTTCATGTCACTTTTCATTTTAATTGTGAGTAGCTCGAAAACATTCTCCCGGAACTGCAAAGTGTAGTGTATGACAATAAATGACTCCACCTGACAGAAAATTTAAGCATAAGGAAGCACCTACTGAAGAATCGTCCACATCCACCGAAGAAACAAAGATGAAAATCTCGGCAAAGTTCTCTAATCCTTAACCTAACTTGTTGACAATTCTTTCATTCGAACTCAAACGATGGGTTCCTTTTTTGCTGTAAAAACCGAGGGACTGTTTAATATCGAGACCGTCTATAGAAACCCTTTTCCTGTGTATCTGGAAGGATCTCTTCAACAATTGGAAAACACTTGCTGAAGCATACTTTGAGCGATGGAATTTTGCATTAGCGTCTCCATTCTCTCAAGGTCCCGGTAAACTAGAGAAATGAAGGTACGATGAAGGTGCCAGAGAATTTTAGTACACCCAGTTAAACTGCATTTTATAGCGCCACCTGTCTCCGCGTTAACTTACAACAGTAATAACTGATGCAGTCGCTACTTATTATTCTATTAAGCATAGCATTTAAGGTCAGATATCCTAATCCTGAGCTACGCAATCCACTTCTTTCTAAGGAATGCTTGGAACATAAGCAAACAGATATTGAAGTTCCAATCAACAGCGTAGGCAGCGTAGTACCGCAGAAAACCGTGGGTGGATGCTTCTGGTTGTGATGTTGACCGTTTGCTTTTCAATCACATTTCGACGTTGCAGAGTAAGGAAAGTACATCCTCTCAAAGCGCTTTCGGCAGCGCTCAGTCCACAGGTCCCGGTTGGTTTATTTGATCACTCGATGGAAGTTGTACTACTGCAGCTGCAGTAGCCCTTCAAGTCATTTAAATACCACCACTATTTCAGTGCAACCCGTTTTTCCCGTAGCTCCCGGCTTAGTTGAAGGTAATCTGCCGCCAAAAAACAGGGTGAGAATTTCTCAAATTGATCTGTAACGCACAAATTTTTAAGAGAAGAATTTCCAGCAAGTGCCGAGTTAGAAATTTGGGCTTCTCCTGCTCTGATAAGTGTAAGTTTAATGTTTCAAGTCTCGGTTGGCATACAGAGATAGGGCTTAGTGTAATTGATATTCATACAGAGTAGGCTGAGATACAACCACTTATAGCTCGTTTAGTAAAACGCAGTTCGAATGTATTAATAAAATTAAAGGATATAGGACGGAGTTTCTCAGTGGGTCCCCAGCTAGCTCGCCTAGTTGACTCGCTAAGCGGTTATTGGTTCCTTTAGCTGAAGAATCCGCTGATACCGGTGGTACACACAAGTTTATTGTTGTTACAAACTTCACTAACTACTATTGGCTGCTGGATATTGGTTATTGGAAAAGGAGCCTCGAGTTATTGAGTTGTGGAGCTGAAGAGTGAACGAGAGCCGCCCTGAGCCGACCGAAGCCGACCAGAGCCTCGATCGCGCGTTCGCTCGGCTTATGTGCAGGGTTGAAGGCGTTCCCATGTGGTATGCAAGCATATCCCTAGATGTTTTCCATCATATCTTCGAGAGCTAAGCGTGGGAATCAAAACATGCCTTTTCGCTGTATACCATAACTTGCAGAGACCAGAAAACATAGACGTTCTGTCTTTCCCAGACAAGTACGACACGAACTCACCGATTCCGAGGGGCGAATTTTTTTTTTTTGGCTTGAGGGAGAAATCCGAACCAAGAATCTGGTATTAGATGCACGCGACAGCAGGCACCCCCTCTTACTGCGCTCTATACGTCCTCGAATGTATTAGGTTCTATCGACAGGTCAAATTTCACATTGTTGAAGGAAGGGGTTTCTTGGCCATTGAAAATTAAGCATGAACAAAAAAGATGGTAGTCAGTTGGACACTTGTTCCAATATGTGATATGAATATGAATATGGTGAGAGCCTGAGTCTAATATGACGCCACGCGAAGATCCCTCAGCTTCATGTAGCTCTGGTTCAAAACTTCAACAAGCGTTAAGTTCCTGGAGGACTACGCTCCAGCTATTCGCTTCACTCCAAGCGTTATACCATTTTAACTCAACCCCGATACAGTCGTCTCTCGAGCAGTTCAACATAAGCCTCTATTTTGATGACAGCTTCCAAATGGCAAAGCTCTTTGTTTGAAGTTTGGGGCTAACTTGAAACACTTCCTTTTCAAGATTATTGTCATGCTCAAGCTAAACAGGCAGGCGGTCTTGCGTTCGTCTGAACAGCGAAAACGACCATAATTGCGAGATCTAGAACCTCCAAATAAACGGAAATTGCGCTTCTTTTTTGCTGAGTCGTCAAACCGAAGGAGCTAAAGACCTGAAAGTTTATCAGGGCATCGCACAACCCGCATGTACGCACGTGCTGGGTGCCACGTGTGCTTTTTAAGAGAGGCGGCGAAAGAATAAGACGAGGATAGGAACCCTGCTGCACGCTGATCGGTTGCTCAGTGGTGAACGACAATGCTCCGCGAGCGAGAGGCCAGGTGTTCGTTTCCTGTGCTTTGCCGAATTTTGCATTTTAGTGTTCATTCCTTGATTGATACTTATCACCGTCCAAATTTGCAGGCCTATGTTCCACTATAGGTACCCAAGTGCATGTCAGCAGTCAACATTTCACCAATTGCCCTTCCTACCTACGACACTGTAAATATTTTGAAGGAGATCTCTTGAGTGGATCAAGTATAAACTTCCCAACTCCGACATAAATAATCCAGCAGCAATTACGTGCAGCAAATGATGGCACCAGACATGTGCAGCATAAGCCCAACAAAGGACAGCCGATTGTTGCACAGGACAAGTGGAACTCTAGTGCCCAACGAAAGTTCACATCTAGCCAACTGATGGTGGAAAGCAAGTAGCTACTGCAGTCCCAGCTGCTCAGCTATTACAGCTCATCGTCATCTTCTTGCACACCGTTGAGTCTTGAGAAACATTGATCTTGAAAAACGTCTGAGTCGACCTCCCAAAAATTGGTGACTAAAGGTAGATTTTTTGTTGAAGATAGATGTGGCTGTCAAAACTTGACCACGATGATTCGCCGTGACATGGGTATACGCTTTCATGGCTAAGCGGTTACCTCGGCTAAATCCGAAGCGGAACTGTTGCACTTTCACTCCCCGAAATCAAGAAGACGTGAAAAATTCCGGTACTATGCAGGCCGCGCCCGCATCGCGCCAGCAAGGTATCTCAAAACGGGTAAGTTAGATTAGCCAGACTCCGCAGTTCCTTTCCTTGCCTAGTTCCCTCCGCTGTTGAACACAGAAACTGTGTTTATGTGTCTTCTTCGAGCTTGTGCATTAGCTTTGTCGGAAAGCTATGTCGGTTCTTGTGCGACCGCTTTTCGTTCGTTTATTACTGAATTAATACTTAATTTGTTCCGCATTTTTATATCAAGTCTAATACCATATTCCTCGCTCTGTGTGAGGAAGTAATTTGTGTTCCACCTGTGCTTAATCATTGTGTTTCTTCGAAGAGTTATTGAAGTATGTCGAACGAGCTTTATTTTATTTCATGTTCAAGCTGAGTAAATCCGCCTCAAAACATCCAATGTGTTGTGGCCGAATAGTGTCGGAAAAAGGACCGTGCACCGGTGGTTCGGAGAATTTCTTTCTGGAGATTGCAGCCTTGAAGATGCAGCCCGAGGCGGCAAACCTACAGCAATCCAGGACGAGTAAATGGAAAAGGCGTGGAGACCTTGAAGGCGTTTGTGGAAGCTAATCCACCGCAAACAGTCCACGAGATTACGGAAGGTCTATCAGTCAGTAAAACTGCTGTTAAGATGGTTTGAATCGCCTTTGAAAAGTGGAAAAGTTCGGAAAGTGGGTGTCCCACGATTTGTTTGATCGCCAGAAATGATCACGCCTCGAAATCTGTTCTTCGTTGCTTCTTCGGGATCAAAACGACCCGTTTTTGGACCGAGCCGACACATGTGATAAAAAGTGGGTTCTGCACGATAACCGATCACGATCAGGAGAGAGGGTTGATGTCGACGAACCCCACAGGCACTTCCCAATGCCGAAATGCCACCAGAAAAAACCGATTGTAACAGCATGGTGGTCGGCTGCTGGAGTGATTCACTACAACCTTTCTACAACAATTACAGACCGTCATAGCAGAGTCCTACTGTGACAAAATCGACGAGATGTAGAACATAGCGTAAACTGCAGCCGGCACTGCTCAACAGAAGAGACCGTATTCTTCTGCACGACAACGGCCGCCCACACAAATCATCATGCGAAAAGTAAACGAACTAGGAATTGAAGTTCTGCCTCCCGCCATACTCAGCGGACCTAGCGTCAACTGACTACCACCTTTTTAATCACATTCAGGGGCCGTATGTTCATGCTCCCCCGTTGGGGAAAATCAATCAATATTAGCATATCTTATCACACCCAAACCCCATCGGGGGACTCGGGGTAGACGAGCATACGGCCCCAGAACATTCTCGCTGGTAGAACATCAAGATCAGGAAATCAACATCAAGACGGTTCCACAAAACTACTCGGGAAAAGGACCACGCAAAAGCAGCGTTTCAAGAATTTGTCGCATCTCGATCACCCAGTTTTTTCGACGATGGAATAAAAGCCTCCGCAAACTTTTGCGGCAACGCGACGCCCCTATCTTAAAGCATAGGGCAAAGAAGCAGAGTTTGCCACTGGTGTGCCTCCTGGACGGCAGGCGCCCAAAACGGCAGCATCTGAGCTTTAGCTGATGGGACCTGGAACGGAAACTGATAATGATAGTGATAATGGTAATGATAATGAAGCCGCGCTCACGATGGAGTGAGTAGGCAATGCTGAGCAAATGACGACTAGACACCCATCTCGTCTTGTGGATTGGTGCCGTCACATGCTGCAAATGCTGCCGATTTATTGACGTCGGTAGTTGGGAAGCTTCATACATCATCTTGTTAGGTGTAATGCTTCAAAATAGAGTTTCGTAAATAAGAACAACTGACGAGTAGCTTTCACGGAACACGCACTTGGGAGCTTATAGTGGCATATAAGCCTACAAGTTTGGACGGTGATAAGTATCAATCACTGAATGAACATTAAAAATTCGAAAATTTGGCAAAGTCCCGGGAGACGAACACCTAGCCTCTCGCCCATGAAGCGCTCAACAGTGAGGAACCGATCAGGGTGCTTCAGAGCCTTTCGCTGCCACCCTAAAATCGACACACGTCACGTGTGTAGGCGTTGACAGTGTAAGTAAAATTTGAGGGTCCTTAGCTCCTTGGGGTTCAAGGACCCAGCAAAGAAGAAACAGAATTTCTACTAAATTGGGGGTGGAGATTCTCGCAATGGTGCTCAGTTTTGCCGTTTAGACACGCTATTGCTTCTGTTTAAGTTTTTTTTCCATTGCACACTTAGTGAAGACTTACCAGGATACTATCTCAACGGTAGGTCGGAACGGCGCAAGTGTTGTATATGGGCAGAACCGCCTCTCTCTGGGTAGTAACAAACTGCAGGTATCTCGACCCCAATACAACTCTGCGCAGAGTTAGGGGCGACGGAAGTCGCGGGTTGGCGCCCTGTTGATTCACGTGCTCCACAGCTGACGGGCGCGCGCGGGATGAGGGATCGTATCGCGGCTAAGAGCAGTGCACAGGTGGCGTAGTAGGGAAGGGCTCGGGCTCGTAAACGCGGGGTCCGGGGTTTGGATCCCGCAGACTGCGTTCGTTTTGCACTTTTGCAAAATCCATGTTTATCATATAAGTAATCCACCTAGGGGTATTATAGTGTGTTATAGAGCATGTTTACATATAACATATGCTTCAAACTACAGATTAGCTAAAATGTTCACTTCTGTGTGTCACTTATTTTAAGCCTATTTTGCGTAAAGCTATAGTTATGTAACGATAGACATTTTGTGGCACTAGCAAAAAGTTCCGACTCCACCGACAAGACTTCGGTCAACAATTTTTTTTTGCTGAAACTTTGTCTAGGGGGGTTATTTGGGGTGCTGATCACGAATCTGACATTTGTGTTTCACGATTCTGCCTCTACCTGCCGTCATCGGCAGAAGCTTCAAGAATGTAATCCTGTGACTTCCTTATCTATATTATTCAGCCGAATCGTGAAAAACGGATGTCAGATTCGTGGTCAGCACCCCAAATAACCCCCTAGACAAAGTTTCAGCGAAAAATTTTTTTTGACCGAAGTCTTGTCGGTGGAGTCGGAATTTTTGCTAGTGCCACAAAATATCTATCGTTAGCTTTACACAAAATAGACTTAAAATAAGTGACACACAGAAGTGAACATTTTAGCTAATCTGTAGTTTGAAGCATATGTTATATGTAAACATGCTCTATAACACACTATAATACCCCTAGGTGGATTACCTATATGATAAACATGGATTTTGCAAAAGTGCAAAACAAACGCAGTGTGCGGGATCCAAACCCCGACCCCGCGTTTACGAGCCCGAGCTCTTCCCTACTATGCCACCTGTGCACTGCGCTTAGCCGCGATACGAGCCCTCATCCCGCGCGCGCCCGTCAGCTGTGGAGCACGTGAATTAACAGGGCGCCAACCCGCGACTTGCGTCGCCCCTAACTCTGCGCAGAGTTGTATTGGGGTCGAGATACCTGCAGTTTGTTACTACCCAGAGAGAGACGGTTCTGCCCATATACAACACTTGCGCCGTTCCGACCTACCGTTGAGATAGAATCCTGGTTAGTAACGCCTTAAGTATGGAACCGTTTCAGGTCCACCGCGTCTTTCTGAAACTTCTGATAACTCCATAACGTGTGATCATAGTGCATATTAACAATCCAAATAAATTTTAATTGTCACTCCGTGTTGTTACCAAAGCTGGTGGCTGTGGCAACATGATGTTGCAGGTGGCAGCCAGCTGCGTCAGCCACCTGCGACATCATGTTGCAGCCACCTGCACTTCAGGGGCGCACCCAGAAAGTATATAGACAGCGCAAAGGTAAAAGAATCTCCAGAAATCTCAGAAACTTCATCAACAAATTTTGGAATCTTTGGAACATTGAGTATCTCACAGTCTTTCGAGATTCTCAGAAAAGTCTAATGAAAACACATCAACACAATGCGAGGGCAATCCCAGAACTGGGAGAGATTGTCTTAATAGAACATGAATTGCTCCCAAGAGGACACCGAGCATGCGGCAAAGTCACTGAACTCGTCCCGAGCTCAGATGGTTTAATACTAATATATTTAGTGGTGGCTGTGGCAACATGATGTCGCAGGTGGCAGCCACCTGCGACATCATGTTGCAGCCACCTGCACTTAATGGGCGCACCCAGAAAGTATATAGACAGTGCAAAGGTAAAAGAATCTCCAGAAATCTCAGAAACTTCATCAACAAATTTTGGAATCTTTGGAACATCGAGTTAATACTAATACTAATAGTTTAAAACTAATATATTTAATACTAATATATACAGTTTATTTAGAGGCTTGTCCACAAACACAGTTAGTCACCTCAGATTGGCTTACATTTCTTATGTCCGCCCCATACTCGAATACGGGACCACTGTGTTCAATCCACCTACTAAACTCAGCCAAGCCAGGCTAGAAGCGGTGCAGAATAATTTCACTCGAAAGCTTTGGATACGGCTTCACGGTTATGACTACACGTCCATTCCACCTTAAATGTTCGGAACAAAATTTTCAATCTTTCCAGTTTGCTACTTCGCAGGAAGAGAAATGATTTGCTCGTGATTTACAAAATGATCACTGAAAGAGTAAACTTACGTCCTGACAAATTTTACACAACATCTTCTTCAAACACGCGTGGTTGTAGGACAAAAATTCATTTTCCTAAGGCAAGGTCACGACTGCGAGCTTCCTTTTTTACCCAAAGAGCTGGCTCTGAGTTTCTAAAATATTCTAAAAAATATGGTCTACCGAGTTCCATTTCACAACTGAAAAAGCTCATTGACAGGTACATCAAAGGATGATTCATTAGGGTGGTGTATTTCTAATCATCTATCATGCAATCATGTTTTGTTCTTCTCGTTGTGTTTATCTTTTATTGTCTTTTCGGATAACTGGTTCTGTCTGCATGAATATCCACGTACTATAAATAAATAAATAAATTTAATCAAAACTGAAGGTACCACATGGGAAAATTCCTATCGAACGTCCAATCACAAAGCTCGCTACATCAAAGATACGAGCCGTGTCAAGTGATGAGAATCACACATGCACGCAAGCTATAGCCACACCAAAAACCAATGACTCAAAGCTAACGTGAGCAAGGATACCACCGCAGCTGAGAATTCGAAAACATCGCGCAGCAAAAACGAAGGCACTCGAAGCGCTCCGACAGGAACGAGAAATTGACGCAATCACTGATTCATTCGAGCAGAAAGCACGCCTCGCTACAGTAAGTTTCAAGTAGAAAACAGGGATGCTTTACACGATAATAATGTTAGCAACAATGCTACATGTCAAAATGCCACCGCACAAACCATCTCATGCGCAGAGGAAACTGTTGTCATCCATCCTACAAAGACACCTTTCCAGATTTGTTGCAATAATCACTGCAAAACTTCATGAAAAAACGAAACTGCAATATGATCTCGAGCCCACTCCCCATAAGAAAAAACACTGGTGTCAATGAAACCAAAACTACAATAGTTCAGCGCAGATGCTCTGCACCGCCACTATGCAAGCACGCTACCAATTTCCTTTCAAAGCACTTATTGGCAACCCAAACTGCTGGCCGGAGGGATCCATACTCTTGGTATCAATAATTTGCTGCTGTCTCCTATCTCTCATCTTGCTACTGATCTGGTTCATGCTGAACAGGTGCAGACGTCAACAAACAGTAGCCTCCATCACGTCCAGTATAGAGCTTACAGTCACATCAACACAAAGAGCAAATACGCCTTTTTATCTATCAACGCTTAGACCTTCTAAACTATACCTCACCGAAACAATACTCGTGGCTATAGCAGTGGTATGCGCGCTAAGCTCTGCCTGCCAGAATGACTACATGAGGCATTCTATCGAACTGACGTGCTCACAACGGGGCGTCTGCCGTTACGAATTCAGACATGCGCTGCTGTTCAACCATATCCAAACTTACCTCTGCATGCAACTACGCTATGAGAATGTGAACATAGACCAAGTAAAGGTAAAGCACATATCCGAAAATCTCGTGTGCAAAAAGGTATCCTTATTCTGGATAAGAGACACGCACCAACGACTTGACCACGTTACACGTCGTGGAATGCCACGATGACGTATGTGAATCTACAGCACCTAGAGATCTGATTCCTAAACTAAATTCCTCTGCCTTATACCCCGGCCATTCCGCACGTTCTATGCAATGCAGCGGAATCAACTGCATCTGCAGGATACCATTTAGGGCATGCACCCTCTATCGCATTTCGCATGTCCCAATGACATCCCAAATTCATGAAATTTTCAATTATGCAGCATGAGAACTAATATCGTCCTAGAAATAGGGGCGGAAACTTACAACACTCAGAAGCGTCCTTCGCTGACTCCTTATGTGACTCAGCAGTTCGCAAATTTCAACTTCACGTTCATATCAACCCAAAGGCCTCAAGCGATAACTCATCTAAAATTCGTGCACTCCAACAATGAAACTTTGATAATCCCAGAAAAGCAAGAAAGGCAGTGTTGTCAAAATGTCTTGTTGCGTTCCCATTGAATCTCGAGCTACAGTCAATGTGCAGAGCATGTATTCTCTATCGAATGCAGCGCTACGAACAAGACTAACTCCATCAGGCTTTCCTTCGAAAATGCGGTTGTAAATCTGAAATGTATCATAGTAACAAAATTTCCACAACATTATCAGGCCTTCTCAACTATTTGTCATACAATGAAAAAACAGACATTTTCCGTCTCAGTGCAACAAAACAGATACCGCAGTTTGACTGGTTTACATATTTTCATCCCCCGTACCTCTCTCCCATGTGAACCCTTTTTCTCGCCCACTGAAAAATCACTCTAATAGCCGTAATAACCTTGCTTGTGGTAATACTCCTCACACATACATTCTTCTTCCACTTCTTCCTCTTCAGCGTCTGTCCCGCTTCGTAGCGGGGTCCGCTATTCTGGTGTCATGACGCCACCTCTCCCGATCCAGCGCTAGATCAGGGTGGACACCAGCAAC
Source organism: Heligmosomoides polygyrus bakeri (assembly GCA_947359475.1). Classification (NCBI taxonomy): domain Eukaryota; kingdom Metazoa; phylum Nematoda; class Chromadorea; order Rhabditida; family Heligmosomidae; genus Heligmosomoides; species Heligmosomoides polygyrus. The sequence continues at coordinate 28,789,700 of OX375866.1, read as the reverse complement.
CTTCAAGTCCATATGTAACGTGTCAGACCAGCGCTGCTTCGGACGCCCTCTAGGCCGCTTTCCTACCACCTCGAACTTAAGGCCTATCTTGCGGATGCTATTTTCCTTTCCACGCAGAACGTGGCCGTACCACGTAAGCGAGCTTCGCGCATCTTGACCGCTATCAGCGCGACACCGAACTTCTGCCGAATAGCATCGTTTCGGATGCGGTCCAGGCGCGTGACTCCGGCCGTCCAGCGCACCGTCTTCGTCTCCATGACGCTGAGGCGCGTTTCAACCTCCCTGGTCGCAGGCCAACACTCAGCACCGTACATCGCTACCGGCCGGACGACTGCTCTGTAGAACTTCGACTTCAGGTGCTCTGGTATCTTCCTATCGCAGAGCACGCCAGTCAACGAGCGCCACTTGGACCAAGCTGCACTCACGCGTGAGTTCACTTCAATCATCAGATTGCCATCAGATGCTACTGCTGATCCCAGGTACTTAAAAACCGAAGTGCGTGGGAGCTCGATGTCGTTAACCTTGATGGAGCTGGACTCATTAACGTCCGTCGTTAGATACTCGGTCTTCTTCACGTTCAATCTGGGTCCAAAACACTCCAAGCGATCACACCAAGCTTGCACCTCTCGCTCGAGTTCACCTTTGTTTTCGCTAGCGAGCATTACGTCATCAGCATAAAGCAGTGTCCAGGGGACTGGCTTCTGAAGATCTCGTGTAATGGCGTCCATCACGACAACAAAAAGGAGTGGGGCAAGCGCAGAACCTTGGTGCACCCCGACAGAGATGGGGAACTCCATCGAGGTTCCAGCTGCAGCTTAAACTCTACTCTTTGGGGAAGAGTAGAGGATTCGCACCCACTCTATGAGCTCTTCAGGAACTCCATGTCGTCGCAGGGCGTACCATATCACATCACGCGGTACGCGGTCAAAGGCCTTCTCCAAGTTGAGGAAGGTGATATGCACTGGCTTCTGTTTCTCGTGGTGCTTCTCTATCAGGAGGCGGGCGGCATGTATGGCATCAATGGTGCCACAGCCAGCTACGAAACCGCACTTATTGCTGGAAAGCTGGACGATGTCACGAATTCGACCATCGACAATTCGCTCAAAGATTTTCATGCTGTGCGAGAGTAAGCGAATCGGACGGTAATTGGAGCAGTCTGCAGGACTGCCCTTCTTCTTCCAAATCGGAATCGTCGTACTTTCGTTCCAACAGTCAGGTACTTTCTTCTCTGCTACAACTTGACTAAAGAACTTCGCCAACCACTCAGCCGGGTACCAAAACTTTGACTTCCACAGGTCAGCTGCCACGTCGTCGGGCCCAGTCGCTTTGCCTGGCCTCATCTTCCTCAGAGCCGCTTCTGTCTCCTCCACGGTGATCTTGTGAACGGGACCATGAACAGAAGCCACAGAACGGATGGCCGGGTGAGGAAATTCCATAGTGGAAACTTCCTCGAAGTAATCACGCCATCGCTTCAGCGCCTTTTTGCGGTCTGTCAGAAGATGGCCGCTGTCATCATTGATGCCTAGAAACTTTTCAATATCCTCGGTTTGGCGATGGCGGCTCTTAGCAAGTCGGTATAAGTACCGCTCACCATCGCGCGATTCGAGCTCCTCGTCGACATCTCCATAGTGAGTGGATTTCGCAACAGCCACGGCTTTCTTTGCAGCTTTCCTCGCTTCTTGGTACTTCCGCCAGTTATCGGCTGTCTTGTCGCTGAGAAACACGTGATAGAGCGACTTCTTCTCGAACTTTTGCTTTGTCATCTGTCCACAGCCACGCCTGCTTTTCGACCTTGCGTCGTCCAGGCACGGTGATGCCGAGCTCCAACCTTGCAGCTTCACTTATCGCGTCGGCAGCCTTCTTCCAAGTTTCGTCGACAGTCGTGACTGTCGGTAACCGCACGCGAGAGATCACAGCTGCTTCCTTCTCTCTCATTCGCCACCACTTGATTCTCGGTGCACCGCATCGCTCGACCTGCTTCTGCCTTGGAGGAGCGATCTTTAGGGTGCAGATTAGCTGTCGGTGCTGTGGGGCGACCGTCTCATACGGCACGACCTTCGCATCTGTGACGAGACTTCGGTCGCGATCCTTCACAAGGACGAAATCTATCTGGACTTGGAGCTCCCACTATAGTATGAGATGAGGTGGGAGTCGCGTTTACGAAATACGGTGTTCACTATGGTGAGGTTATGCGATTCCGCATATTCAAGGATACGCTCACCATCGGCGTTACGCGGCCCGAATCCACCATGACAGCTGTACCCGTCCTTCGTCGCACCGACGTGCCCATTAAGGTCACCAGCGACTATGATGACATCTTTCGACGGCACCTCTGCTGTCTTCTCATCAAGCAGGCTTCAAAACTCATCCTTGGCTTGATCGGAGCAGCCAGTCTGCGGAGCATACGCAGAGAAGAAGTGATAGAGTCGCTCCTTAGCGGCAACAACGATCTTCATCAATCGATCATCAAAGGGTTCGACGCTTGCAATCGAGTCACGAATTCATTCGGAGACGATGACTCCAACTCCACTGGTGCTCTTGGGACTTCCACATAGAACGGCCTTGAAGCCTCGTCCTAAGTCCCTTGACTTGCGGCAGGACCACCTCGTCTCCTACAGCGCACAGAGTTCAACTCTTCTACGATCCAGTGCTTCAACCAACTCGCACGAGCGGCCCGTCAACGTACCCACATTCAGCGTTGCCACGCGGGTCCTGCTTACGTTACGGGACTTTCGGACTAGCTCAGTTGCCCCCCGATGCCGTCCTCGCATCAGGGTCCCTCGCATACTTTCCACACTCGCCGGGATTTGCGAGTGCGCGTCGGCTCCCGCGGACGCCGTAGCACTATCCCGATATACGTGAACTGATATGCACCATGTGACATGGGTGTTCGTAGGCCGGCCTGTCACAAGGGCCTGTCGCCTGCAATCGAATGTCCGTGTTTAGCTTAGCTCGCAGAGCGGACAGTTTCCAGTGGCACCACGTGGAGGAACGGACATCGCCACCACTCCTCACACATACATACGTTCGGATAATACTAATTTGCACAATGTCAATACTTGGATCTGTAATGGCACTCCTTTAAGAAGTTGCATGGACACTTCTAGAAAGACCTTTGCCGTAGTATTGTCTTGTTCACGAATTCTCCGATCTTGTCGGGTAACAGATCAATAAACAAAGATATCTGCTGAACAAGCTTAGTGACAAGTTCGCCATACCACCAGCCGTTACTATAGGGGCGGTTCCCCGTACCGTCCATATAGCAACATCATACTTGCCTATTTCATCATGTCTGACGATCTAGACTGCGAACTGTTCATAGTACTCGGACGTCAAGCTACCATGGAAGCTATCGGCAACACTCTCCAAGGCATCACTAATCGTCTCGACACTTCATTCAATACTGTTGCTGCAATGAACGACGATATCTGCACTCTGTTGGAACGCACAACGCCCAAGTCCCCGTGCGTGTTCTGTTCACTGACCGACAATATTGATGATCACATCTCTGGACAATGCCATCACTACCAGGGGTGCACACAAAATTCTGTGCGTGAAAATTTTTTAACGAAATTTTTAACGGAAAATTTTCGTTACATTTCTGGTGAATCATAAATTTTGTTTAAAGATACAGTTAGCTGCAAAACATTCTTTTAAGTGAAAAAAAATCAGGAAAAGCCTTATATGTTTCAACTTTAACAGGTCAACAGCTAATGTTCAATGAATGTTGTGTAAAACTGCATTGTAAATAAACAGTTCATCATAATCAAACACAGAAAATAGATAAGCCTTCAGAGACAAGCTATCTACAAGGTGTGGAATAAGAGAGGTATGGAATTTTCATGCAAGATGATCAACGACAAGGCTCTTGAGAACAAGCTTGTTCCCGAACCTCAAAGAGACTCCGACCCTAGATCTGCCTTGTACAGTACGCTAGTTAAGTTCAAGACAGATTCAAAGATTGTTGATGCGAAAGCCTGCCGCATCACATGGGTAGGAGTTGGTGATCGAAACACCGAGGCTGCCACGTATGCGTTCGATAGAGAGGCCATCAAAGAGGTCGTCGAGACCTCTGGTGATGAGCTTCTCTTAAGCGAATTTAACAGTGGCAAAATTAAGTTTCATAGGCATCCAAAGGTTCGGAGACAAGCAGGCAGCTCACGCCCTCGTATAATCAAGATACCAGCGTCGGTTGCGGGCTTCGCCCGCACCCGACTCTGGCCGGGCGGGCCACGCTAGGCTAGCCGGCTTGGCCGGCGTCGTGTGTGGTGAGCCATGTGGTGTCAGAAACCCAACCCAACCTCGAGCCCGCTAGGGTCTCCACAACCCAGCGTCGGTTGCGGGCTTCGCCCTCACCCGACTCTGGCCGGGCGGGCCACGCTAGGCTAGCCGGCTTCGCCGGCGTCGTGTGTGGTGAGCCATGTGGGGTCAGAAACCCAACCCAACCTCGAGCCCGCTAGGAATGCTTCCTTACCCAGCGTCGGTTGCGGGCTTCGCCCGCACCCGACTCTGGCCGGGCGGGCCACGCTAGGCTAGCCGGCTTCGCCGGCGTCGTGTGTGGTGAGCCATGTGGTGTCAGGAACCCAACCCAACCTCGAGCCCGCTAGGGTCTCCACAACCCAGCGTCGGTTGCGGGCTTCGCCCTCACCCGACTCTGGCCGGGCGGGCCACGCTAGGCTAGCCGGCTTCGCCGGCGTCGTCTGTGGTGAGCCATGTGGTGTCAGGAACCCAACCCAACCTGGTGAGCCATGTGGGGTCAGAAACCCAACCCAACCTCGAGCCCGCTAGGAATGCTTCCTTACCCAGCGTCGGTTGCGGGCTTCGCCCGCACCCGACTCTGGCCGGGCGGGCCACGCTAGGCTAGCCGGCTTCGCCGGCGTCGTGTGTGGTGAGCCATGTGGTGTCAGGAACCCAACCCAACCTCGAGCCCGCAAGGGTCCCCACAACCCAGCGTCGGTTGCGGGCTTCGCCCGCACCCGACTCTGGCCGGGCGGGCCACGCTAGGCTAGCCGGCTTCGCCGGCGTCGTGTGTGGTGAGCCATGTGGTGTCAGAAACCCAACCCAACCTCGAGCCCGCTAGGGTCCCCACAACCCAGCGTCGGTTGCGGGCTTCGCCCGCACCCGACTCTGGCCCGGCGGGCCACGCTAGGCTAGCCGGCTTCGCCGGCGTCGTGTGTGGTGAGCCATGTGGGGTCAGAAACCCAACCCAACCTCGAGCCCGCTAGGGTCCCCACAACCCAGCGTCGGTTGCGGGCTTCGCCCGCACCCGACTCTGGCCGGGCGGGCCACGCTAGGCTAGCCGGCTTCGCCGGCGTCGTGTGTGGTGAGCCATGTGGGGTCAGAAACCCAACCCAACCTCGAGCCCGCAAGGGTCCCCACAACCCAGCGTCGGTTGCGGGCTTCGCCCGCACCCGACTCTGGCCGGGCGTTCCACGCTAGGCTAGCCGGCTTCGCCGGCATCGTGTGTGGTGAGCCATGTGGGGTCAGAAACCCAACCCAACCTCGAGCCCGCTAGGGTCCCCACAACCCAGCGTCGGTTGCGGGCTTCGCCCGCACCCGACTCTGGCCGGGCGGGCCACGCTAGGCTAGCCGGCTTCGCCGGCGTCGTGTATGGTGAGCCATGTGGGGTCAGAAACCCAACCCAACCTCGAGCCCGCTTGGAATGCTTCCTTACCCAGCGTCGGTTGCGGGCTTCGCCCTCACCCGACTCTGGCCGGGCGGGCCACGCTAGGCTAGCCGGCTTCGCCGGCGTCGTGTGTGGTGAGCCACGTGGGGTCAGAAACCCAACCCAACCTCGAGCCCGCTAGGGTAGCCGGCTTCGCCGGCGTCGTGTATGGTGAGCCATGTGGGGTCAGAAACCCAACCCAACCTCGAGCCCGCTTGGAATGCTTCCTTACCCAGCGTCGGTTGCGGGCTTCGCCCTCACCCGACTCTGGCCGGGCGGGCCACGCTAGGCTAGCCGGCTTCGCCGGCGTCGTGTGTGGTGAGCCACGTGGGGTCAGAAACCCAACCCAACCTCGAGCCCGCTAGGGTCCCCACAACCCAGCGTCGGTTGCGGGCTTCCCCCGCACCCGACTCTGGCCGGGCGGGCCACGCTAGGCTAGCCGGCTTCGCCGGCGTCGTGTGTGGTGAGCCATGTGGGGTCAGAAACCCAACCCAACCTCGAGCCCGCTAGGGTCCCCACAACCCAGCGTCGGTTGCGGGCTTCGCCCGCACCCGACTCTGGCCGGGCGGGCCACGCTAGGCTAGCCGGCTTCGCCGGCGTCGTGTGTGGTGAGCCATGTGGTGTCAGAAACCCAACCCAACCTCGAGCCCGCTAGGGTCTCCACAACCCAGCGTCGGTTGCGGGCTTCGCCCTCACCCGACTCTGGCCGGGCGGGCCACGCTAGGCTAGCCGGCTTCGCCGGCGTCGTGTGTGGTGAGCCATGTGGGGTCAGAAACCCAACCCAACCTCGAGCCCGCTAGGGTCCCCACAACCCAGCGTCGGTTGCGGGCTTCGCCCTCACCCGACTCTGGCCGGGCGGGCCACGCTAGGCTAGCCGGCTTCGCCGGCGTCGTGTGTGGTGAGCCACGTGGGGTCAGAAACCCAACCCAACCTCGAGCCCGCTAGGGTAGCCGGCTTCGCCGGCGTCGTGTATGGTGAGCCATGTGGGGTCAGAAACCCAACCCAACCTCGAGCCCGCTTGGAATGCTTCCTTACCCAGCGTCGGTTGCGGGCTTCGCCCTCACCCAACTCTGGCCGGGCGGGCCACGCTAGGCTAGCCGGCTTCGCCGGCGTCGTGTGTGGTGAGCCATGTGGGGTCAGAAACCCAACCCAACCTCGAGCCCGCTAGGGTCCCCACAACCCAGCGTCGGTTGCGGGCTTCGCCCGCACCCGACTCTGGCCGGGCGGGCCACGCTAGGCTAGCCGGCTTCGCCGGCGTCGTGTGTGGTGAGCCATGTGGTGTCAGAAACCCAACCCAACCTCGAGCCCGCTAGGGTCTCCACAACCCAGCGTCGGTTGCGGGCTTCGCCCTCACCCGACTCTGGCCGGGCGGGCCACGCTAGGCTAGCCGGCTTCGCCGGCGTCGTGTGTGGTGAGCCATGTGGGGTCAGAAACCCAACCCAACCTCGAGCCCGCTAGGAATGCTTCCTTACCCAGCGTCGGTTGTGGGCTTCGCCCTCACCCGACTCTGGCCGGGCGGGCCACGCTAGGCTAGCCGGCTTCGCCGGCGTCGTGTGTGGTGAGCCATGTGGGGTCAGAAACCCAACCCAACCTCGAGCCCGCTAGGGTCTCCACAACCCAGCGTCGGTTGCGGGCTTCGCCCGCACCCGACTCTGGCCGGGCGGGCCACGCTAGGCTAGCCGGCTTCGCCGGCGTCGTGTATGGTGAGCCATGTGGGGTCAGAAATCCAACCCAACCTCGAGCCCGCTAGGAATGCTTCCTTACCCAGCGTCGGTTGCGGGCTTCGCCCGCACCCGACTCTGGCCGGGCGGGCCACGCTAGGCTAGCCGGCTTCGCCGGCGTCGTGTATGGTGAGCCATGTGGGGTCAGAAATCCAACCCAACCTCGAGCCCGCTAGGAATGCTTCCTTACCCAGCGTCGGTTGCGGGCTTCGCCCGCACCCGACTCTGGCCGGGCGGGCCACGCTAGGCTAGCCGGCTTCGCCGGCGTCGTGTGTGGTGAGCCATGTGGTGTCAGAAATCCAACCCAACCTCGAGCCCGCTAGGAATGCTTCCTTACCCAGCGTCGGTTGCGGGCTTCGCCCGCACCCGACTCTGGCCGGGCGGGCCACGCTAGGCTAGCCGGCTTCGCCGGCGTCGTGTGTGGTGAGCCATGTGGGGTCAGAAACCCAACCCAACCTCGAGCCCGCTAGGAATGCTTCCTTACCCAGCGTCGGTTGCGGGCTTCGCCCGCACCCGACTCTGGCCGGGCGGGCCACGCTAGGCTAGCCGGCTTCGCCGGCGTCGTGTGTGGTGAGCCATGTGGTGTCAGAAACCCAACCCAACCTCGAGCCCGCTAGGGTCCCCACAACCCAGCGTCGGTTGCGGGCTTCGCCCGCACCCGACTCTGGCCGGGCGGGCCACGCTAGGCTAGCCGGCTTCGCCGGCGTCGTGTGTGGTGAGCCATGTGGGGTCAGAAACCCAACCCAACCTCGAGCCCGCTAGGGTCCCCACAACCCAGCGTCGGTTGCGGGCTTCGCCCGCACCCGACTCTGGCCGGGCGGGCCACGCTAGGCTAGCCGGCTTCGCCGGCGTCGTGTGTGGTGAGCCATGTGGTGTCAGAAACCCAACCCAACCTCGAGCCCGCTAGGGTCTCCACAACCCAGCGTCGGTTGCGGGCTTCGCCCTCACCCGACTCTGGCCGGGCGGGCCACGCTAGGCTAGCCGGCTTCGCCGGCGTCGTGTGTGGTGAGCCATGTGGGGTCAGAAACCCAACCCAACCTCGAGCCCGCTAGGAATGCTTCCTTACCCAGCGTCGGTTGCGGGCTTCGCCCTCACCCGACTCTGGCCGGGCGGGCCACGCTAGGCTAGCCGGCTTCGCCGGCGTCGTGTGTGGTGAGCCATGTGGGGTCAGAAACCCAACCCAACCTCGAGCCCGCTAGGGTCCCCACAACCCAGCGTCGGTTGCGGGCTTCGCCCGCACCCGACTCTGGCCGGGCGGGCCACGCTAGGCTAGCCGGCTTCGCCGGCGTCGTGTGTGGTGAGCCATGTGGTGTCAGAAACCCAACCCAACCTCGAGCCCGCTAGGGTCTCCACAACCCAGCGTCGGTTGCGGGCTTCGCCCTCACCCGACTCTGGCCGGGCGGGCCACGCTAGGCTAGCCGGCTTCGCCGGCGTCGTGTGTGGTGAGCCATGTGGGGTCAGAAACCCAATCCAACCTCGAGCCCGCTAGGAATGCTTCCTTACCCAGCGTCGGTTGCGGGCTTCGCCCGCACCCGACTCTGGCCGGGCGGGCCACGCTAGGCTAGCCGGCTTCGCCGGCGTCGTGTATGGTGAGCCATGTGGGGTCAGAAACCCAACCCAACCTCGAGCCCGCAAGGGTCCCCACAACCCAGCGTCGGTTACGGGCTTCGCCCGCACCCGACTCTGGCCGGGCGGGCCACGCTAGGCTAGCCGGCTTCGCCGGCGTCGTGTGTGGTGAGCCACGTGGGGTCAGAAACCCAACCCAACCTCGAGCCCGCTAGGGTAGCCGGCTTCGCCGGCGTCGTGTGTGGTGAGCCACGTGGGGTCAGAAACCCAACCCAACCTCGAGCCCGCTAGGGTCCCCACAACCCAGCGTCGGTTGCGGGCTTCGCCCGCACCCGACCCTGGCCGGGCGGGCCACGCTAGGCTAGCCGGCTTCGCCGGCGTCGTGTGTGGTGAGCCATGTGGGGTCAGAAACCCAACCCAACCTCGAGCCCGCTAGGAATGCTTCCTTACCCAGCGTCGGTTGCGGGCTTCGCCCTCACCCGACTCTGGCCGGGCGGGCCACGCTAGGCTAGCCGGCTTCGCCGGCGTCGTGTGTGGTGAGCCATGTGGGGTCAGAAACCCAACCCAACCTCGAGCCCGCTAGGAATGCTTCCTTACCCAGCGTCGGTTGCGGGCTTCGCCCTCACCCGACTCTGGCCGGGCGGGCCACGCTAGGCTAGCCGGCTTCGCCGGCGTCGTGTGTGGTGAGCCATGTGGGGTCAGAAACCCAACCCAACCTCGAGCCCGCTAGGGTCCCCACAACCCAGCGTCGGTTGCGGGCTTCGCCCGCACCCGACTCTGGCCGGGCGGGCCACGCTAGGCTAGCCGGCTTCGCCGGCGTCGTGTGTGGTGAGCCATGTGGGGTCAGAAACCCAATCCAACCTCGAGCCCGCTAGGAATGCTTCCTTACCCAGCGTCGGTTGCGGGCTTCGCCCGCACCCGACTCTGGCCGGGCGGGCCACGCTAGGCTAGCCGGCTTCGCCGGCGTCGTGTATGGTGAGCCATGTGGGGTCAGAAACCCAACCCAACCTCGAGCCCGCAAGGGTCCCCACAACCCAGCGTCGGTTACGGGCTTCGCCAGCACCCGACTCTGGCCGGGCGGGCCACGCTAGGCTAGCCGGCTTCGCCGGCGTCGTGTGTGGTGAGCCACGTGGGGTCAGAAACCCAACCCAACCTCGAGCCCGCTAGGGTAGCCGGCTTCGCCGGCGTCGTGTGTGGTGAGCCACGTGGGGTCAGAAACCCAACCCAACCTCGAGCCCGCTAGGGTCCCCACAACCCAGCGTCGGTTGCGGGCTTCGCCCGCACCCGACCCTGGCCGGGCGGGCCACGCTAGGCTAGCCGGCTTCGCCGGCGTCGTGTGTGGTGAGCCATGTGGGGTCAGAAACCCAACCCAACCTCGAGCCCGCTAGGGTCCCCACAACCCAGCGTCGGTTGCGGGCTTCGCCCGCACCCGACTCTGGCCGGGCGGGCCACGCTAGGCTAGCCGGCTTCGCCGGCGTCGTGTGTGGTGAGCCATGTGGTGTCAGAAACCCAACCCAACCTCGAGCCCGCTAGGGTCTCCACAACCCAGCGTCGGTTGCGGGCTTCGCCCTCACCCGACTCTGGCCGGGCGGGCCACGCTAGGCTAGCCGGCTTCGCCGGCGTCGTGTGTGGTGAGCCATGTGGGGTCAGAAACCCAACCCAACCTCGAGCCCGCTAGGGTCCCCACAACCCAGCGTCGGTTGCGGGCTTCGCCCGCACCCGACTCTGGCCGGGCGGGCCACGCTAGGCTAGCCGGCTTCGCCGGCGTCGTGTGTGGTGAGCCACGTGGGGTCAGAAACCCAACCCAACCTCGAGCCCGCTAGGGTCCCCACAACCCAGCGTCGGTTGCGGGCTTCGCCCGCACCCGACTCTGGCCGGGCGGGCCACGCTAGGCTAGCCGGCTTCGCCGGCGTCGTGTGTGGTGAGCCATGTGGGGTCAGAAACCCAACCCAACCTCGAGCCCGCTAGGGTCCCCACAACCCAGCGTCGGTTGCGGGCTTCGCCCGCACCCGACTCTGGCCGGGCGGGCCACGCTAGGCTAGCCGGCTTCGCCGGCGTCGTGTGTGGTGAGCCATGTGGTGTCAGAAACCCAACCCAACCTCGAGCCCGCTAGGGTCTCCACAACCCAGCGTCGGTTGCGGGCTTCGCCCTCACCCGACTCTGGCCGGGCGGGCCACGCTAGGCTAGCCGGCTTCGCCGGCGTCGTGTGTGGTGAGCCATGTGGGGTCAGAAACCCAACCCAACCTCGAGCCCGCTAGGAATGCTTCCTTACCCAGCGTCGGTTGTGGGCTTCGCCCTCACCCGACTCTGGCCGGGCGGGCCACGCTAGGCTAGCCGGCTTCGCCGGCGTCGTGTGTGGTGAGCCATGTGGGGTCAGAAACCCAACCCAACCTCGAGCCCGCTAGGGTCTCCACAACCCAGCGTCGGTTGCGGGCTTCGCCCGCACCCGACTCTGGCCGGGCGGGCCACGCTAGGCTAGCCGGCTTCGCCGGCGTCGTGTATGGTGAGCCATGTGGGGTCAGAAACCCAACCCAACCTCGAGCCCGCTTGGAATGCTTCCTTACCCAGCGTCGGTTGCGGGCTTCGCCCTCACCCGACTCTGGCCGGGCGGGCCACGCTAGGCTAGCCGGCTTCGCCGGCGTCGTGTGTGGTGAGCCACGTGGGGTCAGAAACCCAACCCAACCTCGAGCCCGCTAGGGTCCCCACAACCCAGCGTCGGTTGCGGGCTTCGCCCGCACCCGACTCTGGCCGGGCGGGCCACGCTAGGCTAGCCGGCTTCGCCGGCGTCGTGTGTGGTGAGCCATGTGGGGTCAGAAACCCAACCCAACCTCGAGCCCGCTAGGGTCCCCACAACCCAGCGTCGGTTGCGGGCTTCGCCCGCACCCGACTCTGGCCGGGCGGGCCACGCTAGGCTAGCCGGCTTCGCCGGCGTCGTGTGTGGTGAGCCATGTGGTGTCAGAAACCCAACCCAACCTCGAGCCCGCTAGGGTCTCCACAACCCAGCGTCGGTTGCGGGCTTCGCCCTCACCCGACTCTGGCCGGGCGGGCCACGCTAGGCTAGCCGGCTTCGCCGGCGTCGTGTGTGGTGAGCCATGTGGGGTCAGAAACCCAACCCAACCTCGAGCCCGCTAGGGTCCCCACAACCCAGCGTCGGTTGCGGGCTTCGCCCGCACCCGACTCTGGCCGGGCGGGCCACGCTAGGCTAGCCGGCTTCGCCGGCGTCGTGTATGGTGAGCCATGTGGGGTCAGAAACCCAACCCAACCTCGAGCCCGCTTGGAATGCTTCCTTACCCAGCGTCGGTTGCGGGCTTCGCCCTCACCCGACTCTGGCCGGGCGGGCCACGCTAGGCTAGCCGGCTTCGCCGGCGTCGTGTGTGGTGAGCCACGTGGGGTCAGAAACCCAACCCAACCTCGAGCCCGCTAGGGTAGCCGGCTTCGCCGGCGTCGTGTATGGTGAGCCATGTGGGGTCAGAAACCCAACCCAACCTCGAGCCCGCTTGGAATGCTTCCTTACCCAGCGTCGGTTGCGGGCTTCGCCCTCACCCGACTCTGGCCGGGCGGGCCACGCTAGGCTAGCCGGCTTCGCCGGCGTCGTGTGTGGTGAGCCACGTGGGGTCAGAAACCCAACCCAACCTCGAGCCCGCTAGGGTCCCCACAACCCAGCGTCGGTTGCGGGCTTCGCCCGCACCCGACTCTGGCCGGCGGGCCACGCTAGGCTAGCCGGCTTCGCCGGCGTCGTGTGTGGTGAGCCATGTGGGGTCAGAAACCCAACCCAACCTCGAGCCCGCTAGGGTCCCCACAACCCAGCGTCGGTTGCGGGCTTCGCCCGCACCCGACTCTGGCCGGGCGGGCCACGCTAGGCTAGCCGGCTTCGCCGGCGTCGTGTGTGGTGAGCCATGTGGTGTCAGAAACCCAACCCAACCTCGAGCCCGCTAGGGTCTCCACAACCCAGCGTCGGTTGCGGGCTTCGCCCTCACCCGACTCTGGCCGGGCGGGCCACGCTAGGCTAGCCGGCTTCGCCGGCGTCGTGTGTGGTGAGCCATGTGGGGTCAGAAACCCAACCCAACCTCGAGCCCGCTAGGAATGCTTCCTTACCCAGCGTCGGTTGTGGGCTTCGCCCTCACCCGACTCTGGCCGGGCGGGCCACGCTAGGCTAGCCGGCTTCGCCGGCGTCGTGTGTGGTGAGCCATGTGGGGTCAGAAACCCAACCCAACCTCGAGCCCGCTTGGAATGCTTCCTTACCCAGCGTCGGTTGCGGGCTTCGCCCGCACCCGACTCTGGCCGGGCGGGCCACGCTAGGGTAGCCGGCTTCGCCGGCGTCGTGTATGGTGAGCCATGTGGGGTCAGAAACCCAACCCAACCTCGAGCCCGCTTGGAATGCTTCCTTACCCAGCGTCGGTTGCGGGCTTCGCCCTCACCCGACTCTGGCCGGGCGGGCCACGCTAGGCTAGCCGGCTTCGCCGGCGTCGTGTGTGGTGAGCCACGTGGGGTCAGAAACCCAACCCAACCTCGAGCCCGCTAGGGTCCCCACAACCCAGCGTCGGTTGCGGGCTTCGCCCGCACCCGACTCTGGCCGGGCGGGCCACGCTAGGCTAGCCGGCTTCGCCGGCGTCGTGTGTGGTGAGCCATGTGGGGTCAGAAACCCAACCCAACCTCGAGCCCGCTAGGGTCCTCACAACCCAGCGTCGGTTGCGCACCCGACTCTGGCCGGGCGGGCCACGCTAGGCTAGCCGGCTTCGCCGGCGTCGTGTGTGGTGAGCCATGTGGTGTCAGAAACCCAACCCAACCTCGAGCGCGCTAGGGTCCCCACAACCCAGCGTCGGTTGCGGGCTTCGCCCGCACCCGACTCTGGCCGGGCGGGCCACGCTAGGGTAGCGGCTTCGCCGGCTTCGTGTATGGTGAGCCACGTGGGGTCAGAAACCCAACCCAACCTCGAGCCCGCTTGGAATGCTTCCTTACCCAGCGTCGGTTGCGGGCTTCGCCCTCACCCGACTCTGGCCGGGCGGGCCACGCTAGGCTAGCCGGCTTCGCCGGCGTCGTGTGTGGTGAGCCACGTGGGGTCAGAAACCCAACCCAACCTCGAGCCCGCTAGGGTCCCCACAACCCAGCGTCGGTTGCGGGCTTCGCCCGCACCCGACTCTGGCCGGGCGGGCCACGCTAGGCTAGCCGGCTTCGCCGGCGTCGTGTGTGGTGAGCCATGTGGGGTCAGAAACCCAACCCAACCTCGAGCCCGCTAGGGTCTCCACAACCCAGCGTCGGTTGCGGGCTTCGCCCTCACCCGACTCTGGCCGGGCGGGCCACGCTAGGCTAGCCGGCTTCGCCGGCGTCGTGTGTGGTGAGCCATGTGGGGTCAGAAACCCAACCCAACCTCGAGCCCGCTAGGGTCCCCACAACCCAGCGTCGGTTGCGGGCTTCGCCCGCACCCGACTCTGGCCGGGCGGGCCACGCTAGGCTAGCCGGCTTCGCCGGCGTCGTGTATGGTGAGCCATGTGGGGTCAGAAACCCAACCCAACCTCGAGCCCGCTTGGAATGCTTCCTTACCCAGCGTCGGTTGCGGGCTTCGCCCTCACCCGACTCTGGCCGGGCGGGCCACGCTAGGCTAGCCGGCTTCGCCGGCGTCGTGTGTGGTGAGCCACGTGGGGTCAGAAACCCAACCCAACCTCGAGCCCGCTAGGGTAGCCGGCTTCGCCGGCGTCGTGTATGGTGAGCCATGTGGGGTCAGAAACCCAACCCAACCTCGAGCCCGCTTGGAATGCTTCCTTACCCAGCGTCGGTTGCGGGCTTCGCCCTCACCCGACTCTGGCCGGGCGGGCCACGCTAGGCTAGCCGGCTTCGCCGGCGTCGTGTGTGGTGAGCCACGTGGGGTCAGAAACCCAACCCAACCTCGAGCCCGCTAGGGTCCCCACAACCCAGCGTCGGTTGCGGGCTTCGCCCGCACCCGACTCTGGCCGGGCGGGCCACGCTAGGCTAGCCGGCTTCGCCGGCGTCGTGTGTGGTGAGCCATGTGGGGTCAGAAACCCAACCCAACCTCGAGCCCGCTAGGGTCCCCACAACCCAGCGTCGGTTGCGGGCTTCGCCCGCACCCGACTCTGGCCGGGCGGGCCACGCTAGGCTAGCCGGCTTCGCCGGCGTCGTGTGTGGTGAGCCATGTGGTGTCAGAAACCCAACCCAACCTCGAGCCCGCTAGGGTCTCCACAACCCAGCGTCGGTTGCGGGCTTCGCCCTCACCCGACTCTGGCCGGGCGGGCCACGCTAGGCTAGCCGGCTTCGCCGGCGTCGTGTGTGGTGAGCCATGTGGGGTCAGAAACCCAACCCAACCTCGAGCCCGCTAGGAATGCTTCCTTACCCAGCGTCGGTTGTGGGCTTCGCCCTCACCCGACTCTGGCCGGGCGGGCCACGCTAGGCTAGCCGGCTTCGCCGGCGTCGTGTGTGGTGAGCCATGTGGGGTCAGAAACCCAACCCAACCTCGAGCCCGCTTGGAATGCTTCCTTACCCAGCTTCGGTTGCGGGCTTCGCCCGCACCCGACTCTGGCCGGGCGGGCCACGCTAGGGTAGCCGGCTTCGCCGGCGTCGTGTATGGTGAGCCATGTGGGGTCAGAAACCCAACCCAACCTCGAGCCCGCTTGGAATGCTTCCTTACCCAGCGTCGGTTGCGGGCTTCGCCCTCACCCGACTCTGGCCGGGCGGGCCACGCTAGGCTAGCCGGCTTCGCCGGCGTCGTGTGTGGTGAGCCACGTGGGGTCAGAAACCCAACCCAACCTCGAGCCCGCTAGGGTCCCCACAACCCAGCGTCGGTTGCGGGCTTCGCCCGCACCCGACTCTGGCCGGGCGGGCCACGCTAGGCTAGCCGGCTTCGCCGGCGTCGTGTGTGGTGAGCCATGTGGGGTCAGAAACCCAACCCAACCTCGAGCCCGCTAGGGTCCTCACAACCCAGCGTCGGTTGCGCACCCGACTCTGGCCGGGCGGGCCACGCTAGGCTAGCCGGCTTCGCCGGCGTCGTGTGTGGTGAGCCATGTGGTGTCAGAAACCCAACCCAACCTCGAGCGCGCTAGGGTCCCCACAACCCAGCGTCGGTTGCGGGCTTCGCCCGCACCCGACTCTGGCCGGGCGGGCCACGCTAGGGTAGCG
The DNA here is from genome assembly GCA_947359475.1 of Heligmosomoides polygyrus bakeri. Classification (NCBI taxonomy): domain Eukaryota; kingdom Metazoa; phylum Nematoda; class Chromadorea; order Rhabditida; family Heligmosomidae; genus Heligmosomoides; species Heligmosomoides polygyrus. Next base: position 28,773,620 of record OX375866.1, on the reverse strand, counting down.
GCTTCGCCGGCGTCGTGTATGGTGAGCCACGTGGGGTCAGAAACCCAACCCAACCTCGAGCCCGCTTGGAATGCTTCCTTACCCAGCGTCGGTTGCGGGCTTCGCCCTCACCCGACTCTGGCCGGGCGGGCCACGCTAGGCTAGCCGGCTTCGCCGGCGTCGTGTGTGGTGAGCCACGTGGGGTCAGAAACCCAACCCAACCTCGAGCCCGCTAGGGTCCCCACAACCCAGCGTCGGTTGCGGGCTTCGCCCGCACCCGACTCTGGCCGGGCGGGCCACGCTAGGCTAGCCGGCTTCGCCGGCGTCGTGTGTGGTGAGCCATGTGGGGTCAGAAACCCAACCCAACCTCGAGCCCGCTAGGGTCCCCACAACCCAGCGTCGGTTGCGGGCTTCGCCCGCACCCGACTCTGGCCGGGCGGGCCACGCTAGGCTAGCCGGCTTCGCCGGCGTCGTGTGTGGTGAGCCATGTGGTGTCAGAAACCCAACCCAACCTCGAGCCCGCTAGGGTCTCCACAACCCAGCGTCGGTTGCGGGCTTCGCCCTCACCCGACTCTGGCCGGGCGGGCCACGCTAGGCTAGCCGGCTTCGCCGGCGTCGTGTGTGGTGAGCCATGTGGGGTCAGAAACCCAACCCAACCTCGAGCCCGCTAGGGTCCCCACAACCCAGCGTCGGTTGAGGGCTTCGCCCGCACCCGACTCTGGCCGGGCGGGCCACGCTAGGCTAGCCGGCTTCGCCGGCGTCGTGTATGGTGAGCCATGTGGGGTCAGAAACCCAACCCAACCTCGAGCCCGCTTGGAATGCTTCCTTACCCAGCGTCGGTTGCGGGCTTCGCCCTCACCCGACTCTGGCCGGGCGGGCCACGCTAGGCTAGCCGGCTTCGCCGGCGTCGTGTGTGGTGAGCCACGTGGGGTTAGAAACCCAACCCAACCTCGAGCCCGCTAGGGTAGCCGGCTTCGCCGGCGTCGTGTATGGTGAGCCATGTGGGGTCAGAAACCCAACCCAACCTCGAGCCCGCTTGGAATGCTTCCTTACCCAGCGTCGGTTGCGGGCTTCGCCCTCACCCGACTCTGGCCGGGGCGGGCCACGCTAGGCAAGCCGGCTTCGCCGGCGTCGTGTGTGGTGAGCCATGTGGGGTCAGACACCCAACCCAACCTCGAGCCCGCTAGGAATGCTTCCTTACCCAGCGTCGGTTGCGGGCTTCGCCCGCACCCGACTCTGGCCGGGCGGGCCACGCTAGGCTAGCCGGCTTCGCCGGCGTCGTGTGTGGTGAGCCATGTGGGGTCAGAAACCCAACCCAACCTCGAACCCGCTTGGAATGCTTCCTTACCCAGCGTCGGTTGCGGGCTTCGCCCTCACCCGACTCTGGCCGGGCGGGCCACGCTAGGCTAGCCGGCTTCGCCGGCGTCGTGTGTGGTGAGCCATGTGGGGTCAGAAACCCAACCCAACCTCGAGCCCGCTAGGGTCCTCACAACCCAGCGTCGGTTGCGCACCCGACTCTGGCCGGGCGGGCCACGCTAGGCTAGCCGGCTTCGCCGGCGTCGTGTGTGGTGAGCCATGTGGTGTCAGAAACCCAACCCAACCTCGAGCGCGCTAGGGTCCCCACAACCCAGCGTCGGTTGCGGGCTTCGCCCGCACCCGACTCTGGCCGGGCGGGCCACGCTAGGCTAGCCGGCTTCGCCGGCGTCGTGTGTGGTGAGCCATGTGGTGTCAGAAACCCAACCCAACCTCGAGCGCGCTAGGGTCCCCACAACCCAGCGTCGGTTGCGGGCTTCGCCCGCACCCGACTCTGGCCGGGCGGGCCACGCTAGGCTAGCCGGCTTCGCCGGCGTCGTGTGTGGTGAGCCATGTGGTGTCAGAAACCCAACCCAACCTCGAGCCCGCTAGGGTAACCACAACCCAGCGTCGGTTGCGGGCTTCGCCCGCACCCGACTCTGGCCGGGCGGGCCACGCTAGGCTAGCCGGCTTCGCCGGCGTCGTGTATGGTGAGCCATGTGGGGTCAGAAACCCAACCCAACCTCGAACCCGCTTGGAATGCTTCCTTACCCAGCGTCGGTTGCGGGCTTCGCCCGCACCCGACTCTGGCCGGGCGGGCCACGCTAGGCTAGCCGGCTTCGCCGGCGTCGTGTGTGGTGAGCCATGTGGGGTCAGAAACCCAACCCAACCTCGAGCCCGCTAGGGTCCCCACAACCCAGCGTCGGTTGCGGGCTTCGCCCGCACCCGACTCTGGCCGGGCGGGCCACGCTAGGCTAGCCGGCTTCGCCGGCGTCGTGTGTGGTGAGCCATGTGGTGTCAGAAACCCAACCCAACCTCGAGCCCGCTAGGGTCTCCACAACCCAGCGTCGGTTGCGGGCTTCGCCCTCACCCGACTCTGGCCGGGCGGGCCACGCTAGGCTAGCCGGCTTCGCCGGCGTCGTGTGTGGTGAGCCATGTGGGGTCAGAAACCCAACCCAACCTCGAGCCCGCTAGGGTCCCCACAACCCAGCGTCGGTTGCGGGCTTCGCCCGCACCCGACTCTGGCCGGGCGGGCCACGCTAGGCTAGCCGGCTTCGCCGGCGTCGTGTGTGGTGAGCCATGTGGTGTCAGAAACCCAACCCAACCTCGAGCCCGCTAGGGTAACCACAACCCAGCGTCGGTTGCGGGCTTCGCCCGCACCCGACTCTGGCCGGGCGGGCCACGCTAGGCTAGACGGCTTCGCCGGCGTCGTGTGTGGTGAGCCATGTGGGGTCAGAAACCCAACCCAACCTCGAGCCCGCTAGGGTCCCCACAACCCAGCGTCGGTTGCGGGCTTCGCCCGCACCCGACTCTGGCCGGGCGGGCCACGCTAGGCTAGCCGGCTTCGCCGGCGTCGTGTATGGTGAGCCATGTGGGGTCAGAAACCCAACCCAACCTCGAACCCGCTTGGAATGCTTCCTTACCCAGCGTCGGTTGCGGGCTTCGCCCGCACCCGACTCTGGCCGGGCGGGCCACGCTAGGCTAGCCGGCTTCGCCGGCGTCGTGTGTGGTGAGCCATGTGGGGTCAGAAACCCAACCCAACCTCGAGCCCGCTAGGGTCTCCACAACCCAGCGTCGGTTGCGGGCTTCGCCCGCACCCGACTCTGGCCGGGCGGGCCACGCTAGGCTAGCCGGCTTCGCCGGCGTCGTGTATGGTGAGCCATGTGGGGTCAGAAACCCAACCCAACCTCGAGCCCGCTTGGAATGCTTCCTTACCCAGCGTCGGTTGCGGGCTTCGCCCTCACCCGACTCTGGCCGGGCGGGCCACGCTAGGCTAGCCGGCTTCGCCGGCGTCGTGTGTGGTGAGCCACGTGGGGTCAGAAACCCAACCCAACCTCGAGCCCGCTAGGGTCCCCACAACCCAGCGTCGGTTGCGGGCTTCGCCCGCACCCGACTCTGGCCGGGCGGGCCACGCTAGGCTAGCCGGCTTCGCCGGCGTCGTGTGTGGTGAGCCATGTGGGGTCAGAAACCCAACCCAACCTCGAGCCCGCTAGGGTCCCCACAACCCAGCGTCGGTTGCGGGCTTCGCCCGCACCCGACTCTGGCCGGGCGGGCCACGCTAGGCTAGCCGGCTTCGCCGGCGTCGTGTGTGGTGAGCCATGTGGTGTCAGAAACCCAACCCAACCTCGAGCCCGCTAGGGTCTCCACAACCCAGCGTCGGTTGCGGGCTTCGCCCGCACCCGACTCTGGCCGGGCGGGCCACGCTAGGCTAGCCGGCTTCGCCGGCGTCGTGTGTGGTGAGCCATGTGGGGTCAGAAACCCAACCCAACCTCGAGCCCGCTAGGGTCCCCACAACCCAGCGTCGGTTGCGGGCTTCGCCCGCACCCGACTCTGGCCGGGCGGGCCACGCTAGGCTAGCCGGCTTCGCCGGCGTCGTGTGTGGTGAGCCATGTGGTGTCAGAAACCCAACCCAACCTCGAGCCCGCTAGGGTCTCCACAACCCAGCGTCGGTTGCGGGCTTCGCCCTCACCCGACTCTGGCCGGGCGGGCCACGCTAGGCTAGCCGGCTTCGCCGGCGTCGTGTGTGGTGAGCCATGTGGGGTCAGAAACCCAACCCAACCTCGAGCCCGCTAGGAATGCTTCCTTACCCAGCGTCGGTTGTGGGCTTCGCCCTCACCCGACTCTGGCCGGGCGGGCCACGCTAGGCTAGCCGGCTTCGCCGGCGTCGTGTGTGGTGAGCCATGTGGGGTCAGAAACCCAACCCAACCTCGAGCCCGCTTGGAATGCTTCCTTACCCAGCGTCGGTTGCGGGCTTCGCCCGCACCCGACTCTGGCCGGGCGGGCCACGCTAGGGTAGCCGGCTTCGCCGGCGTCGTGTATGGTGAGCCATGTGGGGTCAGAAACCCAACCCAACCTCGAGCCCGCTTGGAATGCTTCCTTACCCAGCGTCGGTTGCGGGCTTCGCCCTCACCCGACTCTGGCCGGGCGGGCCACGCTAGGCTAGCCGGCTTCGCCGGCGTCGTGTGTGGTGAGCCACGTGGGGTCAGAAACCCAACCCAACCTCGAGCCCGCTAGGGTCCCCACAACCCAGCGTCGGTTGCGGGCTTCGCCCGCACCCGACTCTGGCCGGGCGGGCCACGCTAGGCTAGCCGGCTTCGCCGGCGTCGTGTGTGGTGAGCCATGTGGGGTCAGAAACCCAACCCAACCTCGAGCCCGCTAGGGTCCTCACAACCCAGCGTCGGTTGCGCACCCGACTCTGGCCGGGCGGGCCACGCTAGGCTAGCCGGCTTCGCCGGCGTCGTGTGTGGTGAGCCATGTGGTGTCAGAAACCCAACCCAACCTCGAGCGCGCTAGGGTCCCCACAACCCAGCGTCGGTTGCGGGCTTCGCCCGCACCCGACTCTGGCCGGGCGGGCCACGCTAGGGTAGCGGCTTCGCCGGCGTCGTGTATGGTGAGCCACGTGGGGTCAGAAACCCAACCCAACCTCGAGCCCGCTTGGAATGCTTCCTTACCCAGCGTCGGTTGCGGGCTTCGCCCTCACCCGACTCTGGCCGGGCGGGCCACGCTAGGCTAGCCGGCTTCGCCGGCGTCGTGTGTGGTGAGCCACGTGGGGTCAGAAACCCAACCCAACCTCGAGCCCGCTAGGGTCCCCACAACCCAGCGTCGGTTGCGGGCTTCGCCCGCACCCGACTCTGGCCGGGCGGGCCACGCTAGGCTAGCCGGCTTCGCCGGCGTCGTGTGTGGTGAGCCATGTGGGGTCAGAAACCCAACCCAACCTCGAGCCCGCTAGGGTCCCCACAACCCAGCGTCGGTTGCGGGCTTCGCCCGCACCCGACTCTGGCCGGGCGGGCCACGCTAGGCTAGCCGGCTTCGCCGGCGTCGTGTGTGGTGAGCCATGTGGTGTCAGAAACCCAACCCAACCTCGAGCCCGCTAGGGTCTCCACAACCCAGCGTCGGTTGCGGGCTTCGCCCTCACCCGACTCTGGCCGGGCGGGCCACGCTAGGCTAGCCGGCTTCGCCGGCGTCGTGTGTGGTGAGCCATGTGGGGTCAGAAACCCAACCCAACCTCGAGCCCGCTAGGGTCCCCACAACCCAGCGTCGGTTGAGGGCTTCGCCCGCACCCGACTCTGGCCGGGCGGGCCACGCTAGGCTAGCCGGCTTCGCCGGCGTCGTGTATGGTGAGCCATGTGGGGTCAGAAACCCAACCCAACCTCGAGCCCGCTTGGAATGCTTCCTTACCCAGCGTCGGTTGCGGGCTTCGCCCTCACCCGACTCTGGCCGGGCGGGCCACGCTAGGCTAGCCGGCTTCGCCGGCGTCGTGTGTGGTGAGCCACGTGGGGTTAGAAACCCAACCCAACCTCGAGCCCGCTAGGGTAGCCGGCTTCGCCGGCGTCGTGTATGGTGAGCCATGTGGGGTCAGAAACCCAACCCAACCTCGAGCCCGCTTGGAATGCTTCCTTACCCAGCGTCGGTTGCGGGCTTCGCCCTCACCCGACTCTGGCCGGGCGGGCCACGCTAGGCTAGCCGGCTTCGCCGGCGTCGTGTGTGGTGAGCCACGTGGGGTCAGAAACCCAACCCAACCTCGAGCCCGCTAGGGTCCCCACAACCCAGCGTCGGTTGCGGGCTTCGCCCGCACCCGACTCTGGCCGGGCGGGCCACGCTAGGCTAGCCGGCTTCGCCGGCGTCGTGTGTGGTGAGCCATGTGGGGTCAGAAACCCAACCCAACCTCGAGCCCGCTAGGGTCCCCACAACCCAGCGTCGGTTGCGGGCTTCGCCCGCACCCGACTCTGGCCGGGCGGGCCACGCTAGGCTAGCCGGCTTCGCCGGCGTCGTGTGTGGTGAGCCATGTGGTGTCAGAAACCCAACCCAACCTCGAGCCCGCTAGGGTCTCCACAACCCAGCGTCGGTTGCGGGCTTCGCCCTCACCCGACTCTGGCCGGGCGGGCCACGCTAGGCTAGCCGGCTTCGCCGGCGTCGTGTGTGGTGAGCCACGTGGGGTCAGAAACCCAACCCAACCTCGAGCCCGCTAGGGTCCCCACAACCCAGCGTCGGTTGCGGGCTTCGCCCGCACCCGACTCTGGCCGGGCGGGCCACGCTAGGCTAGCCGGCTTCGCCGGCGTCGTGTGTGGTGAGCCATGTGGGGTCAGAAACCCAACCCAACCTCGAGCCCGCTAGGGTCCCCACAACCCAGCGTCGGTTGCGGGCTTCGCCCGCACCCGACTCTGGCCGGGCGGGCCACGCTAGGCTAGCCGGCTTCGCCGGCGTCGTGTGTGGTGAGCCATGTGGTGTCAGAAACCCAACCCAACCTCGAGCCCGCTAGGGTCTCCACAACCCAGCGTCGGTTGCGGGCTTCGCCCTCACCCGACTCTGGCCGGGCGGGCCACGCTAGGCTAGCCGGCTTCGCCGGCGTCGTGTATGGTGAGCCATGTGGGGTCAGAAACCCAACCCAACCTCGAGCCCGCTAGGAATGCTTCCTTACCCAGCGTCGGTTGCGGGCTTCGCCCTCACCCGACTCTGGCCGGGGCGGGCCACGCTAGGCAAGCCGGCTTCGCCGGCGTCGTGTGTGGTGAGCCATGTGGGGTCAGACACCCAACCCAACCTCGAGCCCGCTAGGAATGCTTCCTTACCCAGCGTCGGTTGCGGGCTTCGCCCGCACCCGACTCTGGCCGGGCGGGCCACGCTAGGCTAGCCGGCTTCGCCGGCGTCGTGTGTGGTGAGCCATGTGGGGTCAGAAACCCAACCCAACCTCGAACCCGCTTGGAATGCTTCCTTACCCAGCGTCGGTTGCGGGCTTCGCCCTCACCCGACTCTGGCCGGGCGGGCCACGCTAGGCTAGCCGGCTTCGCCGGCGTCGTGTGTGGTGAGCCATGTGGGGTCAGAAACCCAACCCAACCTCGAGCCCGCTAGGGTCCTCACAACCCAGCGTCGGTTGCGCACCCGACTCTGGCCGGGCGGGCCACGCTAGGCTAGCCGGCTTCGCCGGCGTCGTGTGTGGTGAGCCATGTGGTGTCAGAAACCCAACCCAACCTCGAGCGCGCTAGGGTCCCCACAACCCAGCGTCGGTTGCGGGCTTCGCCCGCACCCGACTCTGGCCGGGCGGGCCACGCTAGGCTAGCCGGCTTCGCCGGCGTCGTGTGTGGTGAGCCATGTGGTGTCAGAAACCCAACCCAACCTCGAGCGCGCTAGGGTCCCCACAACCCAGCGTCGGTTGCGGGCTTCGCCCGCACCCGACTCTGGCCGGGCGGGCCACGCTAGGCTAGCCGGCTTCGCCGGCGTCGTGTGTGGTGAGCCATGTGGTGTCAGAAACCCAACCCAACCTCGAGCCCGCTAGGGTAACCACAACCCAGCGTCGGTTGCGGGCTTCGCCCGCACCCGACTCTGGCCGGGCGGGCCACGCTAGGCTAGACGGCTTCGCCGGCGTCGTGTGTGGTGAGCCATGTGGGGTCAGAAACCCAACCCAACCTCGAGCCCGCTAGGGTCCCCACAACCCAGCGTCGGTTGCGGGCTTCGCCCGCACCCGACTCTGGCCGGGCGGGCCACGCTAGGCTAGCCGGCTTCGCCGGCGTCGTGTATGGTGAGCCATGTGGGGTCAGAAACCCAACCCAACCTCGAACCCGCTTGGAATGCTTCCTTACCCAGCGTCGGTTGCGGGCTTCGCCCGCACCCGACTCTGGCCGGGCGGGCCACGCTAGGCTAGCCGGCTTCGCCGGCGTCGTGTGTGGTGAGCCATGTGGGGTCAGAAACCCAACCCAACCTCGAGCCCGCTAGGGTCCCCACAACCCAGCGTCGGTTGCGGGCTTCGCCCGCACCCGACTCTGGCCGGGCGGGCCACGCTAGGCTAGCCGGCTTCGCCGGCGTCGTGTGTGGTGAGCCATGTGGTGTCAGAAACCCAACCCAACCTCGAGCCCGCTAGGGTCTCCACAACCCAGCGTCGGTTGCGGGCTTCGCCCTCACCCGACTCTGGCCGGGCGGGCCACGCTAGGCTAGCCGGCTTCGCCGGCGTCGTGTGTGGTGAGCCATGTGGGGTCAGAAACCCAACCCAACCTCGAGCCCGCTAGGGTCCCCACAACCCAGCGTCGGTTGCGGGCTTCGCCCGCACCCGACTCTGGCCGGGCGGGCCACGCTAGGCTAGCCGGCTTCGCCGGCGTCGTGTGTGGTGAGCCATGTGGTGTCAGAAACCCAACCCAACCTCGAGCCCGCTAGGGTAACCACAACCCAGCGTCGGTTGCGGGCTTCGCCCGCACCCGACTCTGGCCGGGCGGGCCACGCTAGGCTAGCCGGCTTCGCCGGCGTCGTGTGTGGTGAGCCATGTGGTGTCAGAAACCCAACCCAACCTCGAGCCCGCTAGGGTAGCCGGCTTCGCCGGCGTCGTGTATGGTGAGCCATGTGGGGTCAGAAACCCAACCCAACCTCGAGCCCGCTTGGAATGCTTCCTTACCCAGCGTCGGTTGCGGGCTTCGCCCGCACCCGACTCTGGCCGGGCGGGCCACGCTAGGCTAGCCGGCTTCGCCGGCGTCGTGTATGGTGAGCCATGTGGGGTCAGAAACCCAACCCAACCTCGAGCCCGCTTGGAATGCTTCCTTACCCACCGTCGGTTGCGGGCTTCGCCCTCACCCGACTCTGGCCGGGCGGGCCACGCTAGGCTAGCCGGCTTCGCCGGCGTCGTGTGTGGTGAGCCACGTGGGGTTAGAAACCCAACCCAACCTCGAGCCCGCTAGGGTAGCCGGCTTCGCCGGCGTCGTGTATGGTGAGCCATGTGGGGTCAGAAACCCAACCCAACCTCGAGCCCGCTTGGAATGCTTCCTTACCCAGCGTCGGTTGCGGGCTTCGCCCTCACCCGACTCTGGCCGGGCGGGCCACGCTAGGCTAGCCGGCTTCGCCGGCGTCGTGTGTGGTGAGCCACGTGGGGTCAGAAACCCAACCCAACCTCGAGCCCGCTAGGGTCCCCACAACCCAGCGTCGGTTGCGGGCTTCGCCCGCACCCGACTCTGGCCGGGCGGGCCACGCTAGGCTAGCCGGCTTCGCCGGCGTCGTGTGTGGTGAGCCATGTGGGGTCAGAAACCCAACCCAACCTCGAGCCCGCTAGGGTCCCCACAACCCAGCGTCGGTTGCGGGCTTCGCCCGCACCCGACTCTGGCCGGGCGGGCCACGCTAGGCTAGCCGGCTTCGCCGGCGTCGTGTGTGGTGAGCCATGTGGTGTCAGAAACCCAACCCAACCTCGAGCCCGCTAGGGTCTCCACAACCCAGCGTCGGTTGCGGGCTTCGCCCTCACCCGACTCTGGCCGGGCGGGCCACGCTAGGCTAGCCGGCTTCGCCGGCGTCGTGTGTGGTGAGCCATGTGGGGTCAGAAACCCAACCCAACCTCGAGCCCACTAGGAATGCTTCCTTACCCAGCGTCGGTTGTGGGCTTCGCCCTCACCCGACTCTGGCCGGGCGGGCCACGCTAGGCTAGCCGGCTTCGCCGGCGTCGTGTATGGTGAGCCATGTGGGGTCAGAAATCCAACCCAACCTCGAGCCCGCTAGGAATGCTTCCTTACCCAGCGTCGGTTGTGGGCTTCGCCCTCACCCGACTCTGGCCGGGCGGGCCACGCTAGGCTAGCCGGCTTCGCCGGCGTCGTGTGTGGTGAGCCATGTGGGGTCAGAAACCCAACCCAACCTCGAGCCCGCTAGGGTCTCCACAACCCAGCGTCGGTTGCGGGCTTCGCCCGCACCCGACTCTGGCCGGGCGGGCCACGCTAGGCTAGCCGGCTTCGCCGGCGTCGTGTGTGGTGAGCCATGTGGGGTCAGAAACCCAACCCAACCTCGAACCCGCTTGGAATGCTTCCTTACCCAGCGTCGGTTGCGGGCTTCGCCCTCACCCGACTCTGGCCGGGCGGGCCACGCTAGGCTAGCCGGCTTCGCCGGCGTCGTGTGTGGTGAGCCATGTGGGGTCAGAAACCCAACCCAACCTCGAGCCCGCTAGGGTCCTCACAACCCAGCGTCGGTTGCGGGCTTCGCCCGCACCCGACTCTGGCCGGGCGGGCCACGCTAGGCTAGCCGGCTTCGCCGGCGTCGTGTGTGGTGAGCCATGTGGTGTCAGAAACCCAACCCAACCTCGAGCGCGCTAGGGTCCCCACAACCCAGCGTCGGTTGCGGGCTTCGCCCGCACCCGACTCTGGCCGGGCGGGCCACGCTAGGCTAGCCGGCTTCGCCGGCGTCGTGTGTGGTGAGCCATGTGGGGTCAGAAACCCAACCCAACCTCGAACCCGCTTGGAATGCTTCCTTACCCAGCGTCGGTTGCGGGCTTCGCCCTCACCCGACTCTGGCCGGGCGGGCCACGCTAGGCTAGCCGGCTTCGCCGGCGTCGTGTGTGGTGAGCCATGTGGGGTCAGAAACCCAACCCAACCTCGAGCCCGCTAGGGTCCCCACAACCCAGCGTCGGTTGCGGGCTTCGCCCGCACCCGACTCTGGCCGGGCGGGCCACGCTAGGCTAGCCGGCTTCGCCGGCGTCGTGTGTGGTGAGCCATGTGGTGTCAGAAACCCAACCCAACCTCGAGCCCGCTAGGGTCTCCACAACCCAGCGTCGGTTGCGGGCTTCGCCCTCACCCGACTCTGGCCGGGCGGGCCACGCTAGGCTAGCCGGCTTCGCCGGCGTCGTGTGTGGTGAGCCATGTGGGGTCAGAAACCCAACCCAACCTCGAGCCCACTAGGAATGCTTCCTTACCCAGCGTCGGTTGTGGGCTTCGCCCTCACCCGACTCTGGCCGGGCGGGCCACGCTAGGCTAGCCGGCTTCGCCGGCGTCGTGTATGGTGAGCCATGTGGGGTCAGAAATCCAACCCAACCTCGAGCCCGCTAGGAATGCTTCCTTACCCAGCGTCGGTTGTGGGCTTCGCCCTCACCCGACTCTGGCCGGGCGGGCCACGCTAGGCTAGCCGGCTTCGCCGGCGTCGTGTGTGGTGAGCCATGTGGGGTCAGAAACCCAACCCAACCTCGAGCCCGCTAGGGTCTCCACAACCCAGCGTCGGTTGCGGGCTTCGCCCGCACCCGACTCTGGCCGGGCGGGCCACGCTAGGCTAGCCGGCTTCGCCGGCGTCGTGTGTGGTGAGCCATGTGGGGTCAGAAACCCAACCCAACCTCGAACCCGCTTGGAATGCTTCCTTACCCAGCGTCGGTTGCGGGCTTCGCCCTCACCCGACTCTGGCCGGGCGGGCCACGCTAGGCTAGCCGGCTTCGCCGGCGTCGTGTGTGGTGAGCCATGTGGGGTCAGAAACCCAACCCAACCTCGAGCCCGCTAGGGTCCTCACAACCCAGCGTCGGTTGCGCACCCGACTCTGGCCGGGCGGGCCACGCTAGGCTAGCCGGCTTCGCCGGCGTCGTGTGTGGTGAGCCATGTGGTGTCAGAAACCCAACCCAACCTCGAGCGCGCTAGGGTCCCCACAACCCAGCGTCGGTTGCGGGCTTCGCCCGCACCCGACTCTGGCCGGGCGGGCCACGCTAGGCTAGCCGGCTTCGCCGGCGTCGTGTGTGGTGAGCCATGTGGTGTCAGAAACCCAACCCAACCTCGAGCGCGCTAGGGTCCCCACAACCCAGCGTCGGTTGCGGGCTTCGCCCGCACCCGACTCTGGCCGGGCGGGCCACGCTAGGCTAGCCGGCTTCGCCGGCGTCGTGTGTGGTGAGCCATGTGGTGTCAGAAACCCAACCCAACCTCGAGCCCGCTAGGGTAACCACAACCCAGCGTCGGTTGCGGGCTTCGCCCGCACCCGACTCTGGCCGGGCGGGCCACGCTAGGCTAGACGGCTTCGCCGGCGTCGTGTGTGGTGAGCCATGTGGGGTCAGAAACCCAACCCAACCTCGAGCCCGCTAGGGTCCCCACAACCCAGCGTCGGTTGCGGGCTTCGCCCGCACCCGACTCTGGCCGGGCGGGCCACGCTAGGCTAGCCGGCTTCGCCGGCGTCGTGTATGGTGAGCCATGTGGGGTCAGAAACCCAACCCAACCTCGAACCCGCTTGGAATGCTTCCTTACCCAGCGTCGGTTGCGGGCTTCGCCCGCACCCGACTCTGGCCGGGCGGGCCACGCTAGGCTAGCCGGCTTCGCCGGCGTCGTGTGTGGTGAGCCATGTGGGGTCAGAAACCCAACCCAACCTCGAGCCCGCTAGGGTCCCCACAACCCAGCGTCGGTTGCGGGCTTCGCCCGCACCCGACTCTGGCCGGGCGGGCCACGCTAGGCTAGCCGGCTTCGCCGGCGTCGTGTATGGTGAGCCATGTGGGGTCAGAAACCCAACCCAACCTCGAACCCGCTTGGAATGCTTCCTTACCCAGCGTCGGTTGCGGGCTTCGCCCGCACCCGACTCTGGCCGGGCGGGCCACGCTAGGCTAGCCGGCTTCGCCGGCGTCGTGTATGGTGAGCCATGTGGGGTCAGAAACCCAACCCAACCTCGAGCCCGCTTGGAATGCTTCCTTACCCAGCGTCGGTTGCGGGCTTCGCCCTCACCCGACTCTGGCCGGGCGGGCCACGCTAGGCTAGCCGGCTTCGCCGGCGTCGTGTGTGGTGAGCCACGTGGGGTCAGAAACCCAACCCAACCTCGAGCCCGCTAGGGTCCCCACAACCCAGCGTCGGTTGCGGGCTTCGCCCGCACCCGACTCTGGCCGGGCGGGCCACGCTAGGCTAGCCGGCTTCGCCGGCGTCGTGTGTGGTGAGCCATGTCGTGTCAGAAACCCAACCCAACCTCGAGCCCGCTAGGGTCTCCACAACCCAGCGTCGGTTGCGGGCTTCGCCCGCACCCGACTCTGGCCGGGCGGGCCACGCTAGGCTAGCCGGCTTCGCCGGCGTCGTGTATGGTGAGCCATGTGGGGTCAGAAACCCAACCCAACCTCGAGCCCGCTAGGAATGCTTCCTTACCCAGCGTCGGTTGCGGTCTTCGCCCGCACCCGACTCTGGCCGGGCGGGCCACGCTAGGCTAGCCGGCTTCGCCGGCATCGTGTGTGGTGAGCCATGTGGTGTCAGAAACCCAACCCAACCTCGAGCCCGCTAGGGTCTCCACAACCCAGCGTCGGTTGCGGGCTTCGCCCGCACCCGACTCTGGCCGGGCGGGCCACGATAGGCTAGCCGGCTTCGCCGGCGTCGTGTATGGTGAGCCATGTGGGGTCAGAAACCCAACCCAACCTCGAGCCCGCTAGGAATGCTTCCTTACCCAGCGTCGGTTGCGGGCTTCGCCCTCACCCGACTCTGGCCGGGCGGGCCACGCTAGGCTAGCCGGCTTCGCCGGCGTCGTGTGTGGTGAGCCATGTGGGGTCAGAAACCCAACCCAACCTCGAGCCCGCTAGGAATGCTTCCTTACCCAGCGTCGGTTGCGGGCTTCGCCCGCACCCGACTCTGGCCGGGCGGGCCACGCTAGGCTAGCCGGCTTCGCCGGCGTCGTGTGTGGTGAGCCATGTGGGGTCAGAAACCCAACCCAACCTCGAGCCCGCTTGGAATGCTTCCTTACCCAGCGTCGGTTGCGGGCTTCGCCCTCACCCGACTCTGGCCGGGCGGGCCACGCTAGGCTAGCCGGCTTCGCCGGCGTCGTGTGTGGTGAGCCATGTGGGGTCAGAAACCCAACCCAACCTCGAGCCCGCTAGGGTCCCCACAACCCAGCGTCGGTTGCGCACCCGACTCTGGCCGGGCGGGCCACGCTAGGCTAGCCGGCTTCGCCGGCGTCGTGTGTGGTGAGCCATGTGGTGTCAGAAACCCAACCCAACCTCGAGCGCGCTAGGGTCCCCACAACCCAGCGTCGGTTGCGGGCTTCGCCCGCACCCGACTCTGGCCGGGCGGGCCACGCTAAGCTAGCCGGCTTCGCCGGCGTCGTGTGTGGTGAGCCATGTGGGGTCAGAAACCCAACCGAACCTCGAGCCCGCTAAGAATGCTTCCTAGCGTTGATAACGAAAAAGTGCAGAAAAGAGTAACCGGCCGTGTGGGGTAATGGTCAAGGTAAGGCTGTAGACATAGAGGAAATTTGAACGGAAGAAATGCCATCTGCGATGCAAAATAATAGTAAAAATGTGCGAAAAAGAGCAGCCGGTTGTCATACTGCACAGTGGAAAAGGATTCAATTTATTATGGAGTCGTAGCTTCCCTGGTAGTGGAGTAGTGGTAAAAGTATGGCGGCAAACATAGAGGTAAATTGAAACAAAAAACGGCTTATGTGAGGCAAAATAGCAAAAGAAAAATGCAGAATCCTCTTCCACTGTTCAGTATGACAACGGGCAACCCGTTGTCATACTGAACAGTGGAAGAGGATTCAATTTCTGTAGTAGCAGCAACCCTGGTAGTGGTAAAAGGTAGTGGTAAAAGTATGGCGGTAAAAACAGTGGAAGGTTGCACCACACAGGAGAGCTGGGAAGGAACACTGAGGTATGACCACTAGACACGTATTGGGAAGAGACCTCTTTCGAAATCATCCTACGTCAGGCAGTCGATGGTAGTCGATCGTAAACAACAATGGTGGTTGGGAAGAGACCTCTTTCGAAATCACCCTACGTCAGGCAGTCGATGGTAAACAACAGTGGTGGACAACTGTCAAGCGTCTTCGTTTGGACAACTGGCGACCGCACCGCGTACTTGGGTGATTAAACCGGCTAGCTAGGCAGTATACGAATTGCGGGTGGCTAACATCGGACAAAAAACCCTTCCTCTTTTATATATGGGGGGATACTTAGGTAGCCAAGACCTCAGGGATAGGATGCTTGAGCATATGCGATCGGGAAGGCAATCGCTCACAAAGGACTACGTGCATTCGTACGCTAGAGCTGATTACACCAGAGAGGAATTGGATTACGACCGATCACTGAGGAGAAAGGCAGGTATAATGAATAGCCATGAAGGTAGGCTTCTATACATTGTTCGAGGTCTGGCTATCCATAAATTGAATAATCCCCGCGAGTTACCAGCTCGACGTAACCTTCAGCCTACTTCCTCGATGGTTGGATCGGTGCCAGCATCCCTCCCACCTTCTTCGCCGCCGGCTCCCCCTCACACATCTTTGTGCTAGGGTAACAGAATTGCCAACACGTCAAGCGGAACCCCTTCCTCAAATTCTCATCCCCAATTACACTCCGCTCATCACGATTTCATCATATTTAACGCGAGGTCAATCGTTAACAAAATACCAGACCTTAACTTTCTCATGCACAAAATGCCGAGTGGTGTATTTATATCAGAAAGCTGGTGCAAACCAGATAACATCCATGGTGCTATTTTAAGTATGATTCAAGGTACGCCGTTTATCGCTGTGACCGCAAAGGTGTGCGAGTAGGTGGTGGAGTACTGGCACTTATTCACAAAAAGATTCGTCACAGACTTATAGCAGAAAGAGATTTCTTCTGCGAAATTCAGGTGTTAGCATTGCAGATCGAAACAAAGCATGGAAATATTTTGTTTCTAATGTGCTATCGCAGTCAATCATCTGCAGCTATCACCTTCACCGAGTTCATGGACTTCCTCCACAATCTCTGCGATGACTGGAATGGTCATATCCTCTTAATGGGCGATCTAAACTTTCCAACGATTGACTGGAGTGACATGAAACATAGAGGAAACATATCAACCCGTTCGTCAAGTGATTTTCTGAATTTTACCATATCATTGAACCTAGAGCAGTTGGCGAAACAACCTACCCACGGCCTTAATGTTTTGGATATCTTATTAGCCTCACAACCTTGTATAATTTCAGCGGTACGTGTTCTTCCTACTTTCAGTACTTCGGATCACAACAGTGTACTTTTTACAATTTCTGAGGTAAAGGAAAATGTAGTACGAGAACATAGGGAGAGTAGGAACTTTTTTAAAGGTGACTACATATCTATAATCTCCGCTCTTGCTAAAATAGATTGGATTGCAATAAGTAATTCTTCCCACAATGTTGATGCTTTGAATACGAAAATTATTAGCATATTCCATCAACTTATATGCAAATACGTGCTTTTATTGAGGCGTGGTGCAAACCGTGAAAAATACCCAAGAAGTCTGGTCCTGCAGAAGGCTAAAGTTGAGAGGCTGCACTATTCCGCTTGTTCTGTAAGAGACATTAGATACTCTAAATTCTCTCGGAAGCTTAAGAGGGCGTTAGCTAGATATCAGATAATCAAAGAAAAAGGAATCGCTTGTTGTGGCAGCCCAAAACGTTTCTTTAACTACTGCCGAAAGAAGTTAAGGCTGACTGAATGTATCCCAGACCTTATCAATGACGGAGGGCACATTCGAGATGGTAGCGGTAAGTCCCAATTGTTTGCTCACTATTTCAAATTAGTTTACACGCAACCAAGTGATACGAGTGATAGACTGCCTCCCGTAACCGACAGCGAATTGAACTGGATAGATATCACAAGTGAAACAGTTTACAGCGAAAGCTACCAAACAGAGTTTCTACATCGCCCGACCGGATTCCTTATGTATTCCTAAAGAAGGCAGCTCTAGGGCTCGCCTCTCCTCTGACGATGCTTTCCAACCGACTTCTCTTACATGGCGAAGTACCGAACTGTGGAAAATTGGTCTTGTACGTCCAATCCTTAAGAAGGAACCAAAAAACGACGTCACTAATTATAGACCCATATGTCTAACCAGTTCAATTAGTAAGGTTATGGGGCGCATTTTGTGCAAAAAAAAATTACCGCTTACCTAAATGAAAATCATTTACTTCGAAATTTCTTCGGGTTTCTTGAGCATAAATCAACTACTTCTACCCTTATTTCCACCATCCCCTTATGGCGCAGAGAATTAGATAGAGGCAACTATGTGTCTGTTTAGGGGCGCGTGTAGGGCAGTCGGAGGAGGCGCCACTGCAGCGTGCACCCGATACCAGGTTCCTGGTTCGGATTTCCCGCCCAGGCCAACCAAGCCTTCCATCCCTCCGGGGTCGGTGAATTGGTACCAGACTTGTCTGGGAAGGATAAAGCGCTGACTTGTTCATCGGCTGGCCACCGCAAGTCATTGTATGGCCAAATACGCATTCATGTCGCCTCCACGACATCCCGTAGAAGTAGAATGCGCTGGCACATCCCAGAAGGGATTGAGTAACGCCGTCCTTTATCCTTATCCTTTATGTGTCTGTCTGCTACCTAGATTACCAAAAGCTTTCGACACTATCTCCATACCACTGCTGGTTAAAAAAACTGCGGGATTAAAGGTCAACTTCTGATATTCTTGAGTTCTTTCCTTTCTGACCGGGTCCAATCTGTAGTAATAAACGACAGCTTCTCAAGGAACGTGTTTGGGCCCCCTTTTGTTCATAATCTTCATTAACGACTTCCCCCCGTTCTTCCGCCCGGTTGTTATTGTAGCAATTGTGCCGACGACACCAACATTTTTGCGATCAACGACTATCAGAAACTTCAAGACTCAATAGATACCATTGCAGAGTGGTCCAAGGCGTGGTCGTTAGAGATTTCTGTTCAAAAAACCGCTGTCATGACTTTAAGACGTTACCACCTGATGTATCGTTTACCTTACCCTAGGGAGTGCTACCCTAACCTGCGTTCAAAAGATACGAGACCAGGCATTACCTATGACAAAAACCTCAGTTTTGAAGATTATATCCGCGAAAGTGCTAGCAGGGCGTTCAGATGTTCGAACTTTATTCTAAGATCTTTCAGAATGCGAGATCCAGCGATGCTTTTCAGACATTTGCCTTAAATGTAAGGCCGCTGATAGAGTATTGCTCATCGATATGGTCACCACAAAAGAGAGCGCATATAGCTGAAACTGAAAAGGTCCAGAAAAGTTTCACATATCGCTGCTTTAGTAGGTGCGGTCAATTAGGCCTTTATTACGAAGAGCGGTTGTCTAGACTTAATGTTGATACTTTAGAATTCCATCGTAAGATTGCAGACTTTACACTGATGTATAAGCTGACAACAAGCGAGATTAATCTTAGCATTTCCGACCTTTTTGAGACCTCGCAGACCATCGGTAGATTGAGGGGCCACCCATTCCGTATAAGACCAGAAAAACCTAACTCGACTGGCTATGAAGGCTCCTTCCTTGTTCGAGGAGTTGCATAGTGGAATAATCTACATCCGGATCTGTCCATACATAGAAAGTCTTGCACATTTCAGACCCGTTTGGCCCAGCAACTAAGACAACTAAGGGATGATGCCTCTACATTGACTAATGATGTGCAGTGAATTGAGATCTCAGTAGACCTCACGAGCAGCACAGCTATACTGTAGTTGGTGAACCCTATGTCCACTTGAGTGCCTCCACACTGACTGCCGTCCCGTGCACAATGGCGCAGCGTGCGCGCGCTGTCTTGGCGCGCTATAACGGGAGCTCAGTCCCCTATGCTAACAATTTATTGACATGGGATATCGCAGTGTCTTTTCGCAGCTTCTTCGTTAAATCCTCAGCGGTCGAGCGTTGCTGCTTGGGGTTCGATGTCGATCGTGTCGCTTCCGTGGCTGTGGTGGTGGTCCGGGGTCGTGGCGCTCCGCCTGCGGTCCAATGTGAGAGGCGTGGTGAGAGACGATGCAGCAGACATACGGCATCCTACTTGACGGCCCTTATATGCTACTGCAGAAGATTCTAGATGGCCAGTAAAAGATCATTGGCCAAGTGATAGGGTCATAGGTCAAAATGTAACGTCCTTGGGGCCAACTGTGGTAGTAGTGTTGTGCAATTACCATTCCATTCCAGATATGAGCTCAACCGCCAAGTTGCCAGATGCTTCAGCCAGACGTTTCAGCGATGCTGTCTTCCGGAGCACGTCAATGCCATTCTTTCCATTGAAATATCCCACTTCTCGCTGCTTCTCGCTCATAAGTACCGAACTAGCTCAGCTGTATCTGATCTCTCAATGTATAGCGTAGTGTACCTCTTTCTCTCGATATCGCTCCCTATAACCTCTCCAGCCTTTGCTGTTGTACAAATTGTGCACTGTGGAGCATTTTTTATGAACTTTAGTGCCTGATACACTGGACTTTTCGAATCTTATGTCGACCACCTTGCGCGAGTTGGTAAGGGCTTATGAACTCCCATCAGAGTAGCCTACTGGGGTGCGTACCATCTCCCCTGTCGACACTTATAAGGTCCACCCCAAATAGGCTACAGCTAGTCTGCCACCTATGGTTCTAATATCGTAAGCTCTTTGCTTCGCCTCGCAGTATTCCTTTCTTCACGCGCACGGTTTATTAACTTTCTCACCACGTACAAGCTCACCAAGTACAAGAAGCCACCATTTTCCACAAGCGCGATGTGTGCATCAGTAAAGTCCTCAGTTCCCCCATCTTCATGAATTGCCCGCGAATCCTGCCCACTTTTCTTGTTTTTTTTTCTCATCTTCCCTTTTCTCTTATTTCATGTCATCTTTCAATAGCCAATTTAATTTGCTTTTTTTGCGATTTTCTCCCCTTGTAGTGAGTGGCTCAAACTGGCAATAAATAAGTAAATAAATAAATGCGGAAAAACTCGATTCGATTAAAAAATTGTTAACGGTCTGTGGCTTTTTTATTCTCTGCTCCCTTCTAACAAAAGAAACCATTCTGAGTTTGTAGACGATCTGTGAACTTTGTAAATATCTCCGAAGACGAAGTGAGCCGAAGAATTAATGACCACTGCCTAAAATAATCTTAGGCTGTAAGAGTCAACTTAGCGAGCGCAAGTACTGTAAATTGGTACCAGACTTGGCACCACTGTCTAAACCCTAGTGTATGTGCAGAGTTTACAACACTACATCAGTCAGTGGTATAAGAAATTTATTGTCCTTATAATCCTACAATGGTTCATGATATTCGTTTGTTTGCATCCCTTTAGTTGGGCATCCTTCCTTGTTTGCTTGGTTGGAGTCCTTTGTCGAGGCGGCGTGCGGTTGTCATGAGCAAGAGCGAGAACCGAGATCAAGTCGATCGGCAAGCTGCAAGCGAACGTTAAATGAGCCAAAGTGCTGCCTCGCTATCTCGTGCCTCGCACCGCCTCTCACACCTCTCAGGCTTGAGCATCGTGCTGACGTCACGACACTCCGGCCAGGCCAGGTCTGACATCTAGCAGACCGATTGAACGAGAAGTGGACTGACGTTTGTCAGACCGATTGAATAAGACGTGGATGCAGAATCGATAAAAGGGGTACAAGCATCGACAACACAACATGACAAATTTCATCTACTATACAAGCGGAGACAAGCCCTCCGGGCCAGGGCGTTGAGGGTCGACGATGATGCACAATGGCGCTGACCGACGGCGGACGTTGAAGTCGTTGACGTGAGCGATCACTGATCCCGATGGAACTACAGTTGAATCCACGTACACGATGAAATTGAAAGACGACAACGGGTTCGACGGGTGATGATCGACCTCGAACAAATTCAATTAAACCACGATTTCAAAGCTGTCCTTTGTTGGATGTTTATTGTTTTCTTCTGTAACTTTTTTTGTTCAAGAGCAATTTTGTTCGCTATTGTCGTTTATTTGTCGCCCAATAGCCCAAGGTTAAAGCGAATCGACCATGTGAGAAGAACAAAGAACTTGGCATGGTGAGAGAAGGCGAATGAAAAAATTGTATTGTTTGCTACGATTTGAAGATTGCCAACGATTCCTTTGAATTTTGTTCTCACAACGGTTTTTCCTTTAATTTCTGTATTGATATGGGCACAGGATTGAGGGGTGTTGTCTCATAATGTGAAGGCTTGTTTGCAATGTAAGCAGTAGCTTCATGATTAGCAGACAGACCCTATGTGAGCGGCAGGCCGTAGGCACCTTCTACAACGTTGGAGATAGCCACGTCGCATTCTGTGCGGCGAGAAAGTGGGATGGTATTGACAATTAGTGGACCAATGAGTTTCGTCGCAAAATACGCATGAAGATGGTGGCGTGCCAATTCGTATTTCAGAAACTTGCGTATCGTCTCCTGCGGAGTCTGTTGACGCTGTACGGCGACGTTGGCGGCGTCCTTCGCACGGCAGCTATCGCGAATGGAGAAGCGGGTACTGGTGCGGTAGCAAGAGCTGGTGCAGGAGCTGGTGATGCGGCTAGCAGCGCTGCTGGTATGGCTTTTAGTTGGCTCGTCTTTCTCCTGGGCTGCGGAAGCGGCCTGTGTTGCTGCGCGCGACTGTTCAGGCATCTAGTTCCCGACGATGCAGCTTTCCATGTGGTTGATCAGAACTTCTACGGCTTCCTGAAATAAAGGGTATTGCATTTATTTATGATTGTAACTTTGAGTAGGCATCTTTGATTTTTTGCTATTTTTCTTGGGTTCGAGAGATGCTTTCGATTTGCGTTTGCGCACGGTCTTAAATTGGAATGTATGAGGAAACTCTAGCTAACGTTTGATTTTTGATGAAGTTGAATTTGGACTCAATCTTCCTTGCGAAGATCGTTGATTTTGTGGCGGATCGCCCTTAGCGCAACCTCGATGCACCTCATAACGGGCACGTTACTTGTGGTGGCGCGCAGAGGTGGGGAGATACGACTATCGTGCGATACGATGGCCACTGGGGCGTCTGCTGTGGCTGGGCCATCGGCGGCGACTGAATCATTGGCGGCGATTGGCCCATTGGCAGCGATTGCGTTATGAAGTCGTCGATTTTGTTTGTTCGCTGCGCCGAGTAGCTTCGTTCGACTTGGCGCGTCCTCGCTGCAGAATTTCTGAGTGGACCCGAGGAGCCTATTTCGGTAGTCATTTCAGCCTCTTGCTGCGGAAGTGGCTTGGGATCGGACATCTGAAATGTCTGTATGAGTGTTTAAACGTTTTTGGAAATAAAAGTATGATCGCCGATTCTGCTAGAATTATATGGCGCGAGGGCGACGTAAAACGAGCTTGAGAACGAGTAGTGGTACAAGGAAAGTATCATGGAGCAGTGAACGCTTGCCTCGAATGAGGAGAAGCGAAATCTGAAATGGGAATTGTAATGTTGAAAATGGAAAGCTGCGGCGGCTGCGCATTCCTTGGGTAGAGCCTTTCTGGCAGATTCCTAGTAGCGGCAGTGAGGCTACTATCACTGTGACGTGTGTTAGTATGGCGACCATTGTTTGATGACTGTCCGGAATTGTTCGAAGTCTGGTAGCTCCAGATGAAATGCATTGCTTAGATTCGAGCTGCAGTTTTGTTCTGCTAAAGTGTTTGAAGTGGGTTACCGCCACTTGTGAAATGCAATTGTCCTGTAATTGAAAAATGTGCATTTGAGTGCCGCAGATAGCTTGACAGGTCTCGTGGAAGTTTGCTTTGTTTGAGTAGAGGCAGATTTTATTAAAATGTCCCTGTTGTGAGCAAAGGTGAAAGATTGAGATTGAAAAACAATGGCGGCAAATACTTGTTTGATATTTGAAGTCAGGTAATGATGGTTTTACAACTCTGATGCACTTGCTACATCCCGTAATGCACGTGCTTGATATGCTGCAAGTGAAGTCGCCGATGTTTAGATTTACACTAGAGATAAGGGTTTTGATCCATAGAAAGAGCTCTACTGACGCTTCTATAGTTCTCGTTGTGACAATGTAATTTTTACCTTCTCGTTTAAATCGGGCTTTGGAAATTTGATGGGTGAAATTTGGTTGACTATGGCCATTGCTAGACGTTTGTTGCGTGAAAGACGTTAGACGTTGGTAAAATAAAATTAGGTTAACTATGGCCACATTGAAGACGTTAGATGTTTGTTGAGTGCAATAACACATCAGACGTTGAAGTCCTCAACTCTGCTTCGACTTTATTGGCTCCTTATAGAACGGAAACATGGAGATGGTACAACCATCATATACTGTCGCTGAACACGGTCTGCGAATTATCTCCACTTTATAGGCAGCAGCTCTTTTAGACTTTGAAAACTGCTTTCCCTACTTTGCTAAATGCAACAGTATTGACTCTTCATGCTCTCGACATAGATGCACAAAATGGTTAGAAATTCTATGCTCTGGCGGAAAGGTTAGTTTACCGTTAATGTAAACCTTGTTAATCCTCAGTGCATCGCTATGGCAGCGGTTCTCCAGCACGAACGATAAAATGTACATTTTCTGTTTGACAACTGGGTCAATCTCAAAACAGTGGGAGAACCTTCCATGACACTTCACACTTAAGCAAATGTTATAGAAATTGGATCAATGAAGAAGATCAGAGTGGAGACTCCACAAAAAACTTTAGTGCCACGATCTAGGGCGCTTTTTAGTCATGAACAGGTTTGTAATGGAATATGTATGCAAAGGATAAAGCACAGAAACAACATGATGGCTTAGGCTTAGAAACCTATACAATTAAGAAACGTGAGTACAAATTAAAAGACATCTGCTGAGATGAGTGCGGCGGCGAGAGTATTCTGTTTTGACGGGATCGTATATGATGATCTTTAAACCAAGTGTGTTCCCTTTGGAATAATCGTTTGCGTAAAGTCTGAATAAATGTGATTAAGGACAGCATAAAAAACAGTTGAAACAACAACCGGCGCTAAAATACATAGACATCAAATTATTAGAAAAAGCCTTCAAAGAAACATCACGAATTTTTCTTCTATAATTTGTGAAAAGAGAAGAAAGATGTTTTCTAACTGCTTGGAAACCAGTTTTCAAAAATGAGCTCTTCATACTAGACGTGCGTGGGGTTCGATTTCTAGTTGATTTTTGCCAAAAAATCTACCAAAAATCGACCCCCTGCCCCGTAGAAAGCGTATCTATTTGTAAGATTTTATAACCATTGAAGAACGCTCTTTCTTTTAGTTTTTGAAACCCCATCGAGATTTTCGAATTTCGACAAACGAACCGAGTTATGCTCGTTTTTGTGAAATCCTTCCAATGACGTCGGTGGTCGATCGACCGATTCCTCGGCCACCACTTCACGAAATTCTTCATAACTCGGTTTGTTTTTTGAAATTTAAAAACTCCTATAGCTTTTTGAAAAATATAAAAAGTGCTTTTAACCATATTCGATTAGTTTTCAAAAAAGAGGTCTTCACACGGGGTAGGGGGTTCGACTTTCATCACGTACTTCGGCAACAACGGTGACGACAGCTGGTTCGTAGTAGCTCCAGAAGATATTGTAGAGGAGGATGGTCCGACTCCGACTGACTCGACCGTTCCTTGGCTTAGCATTTTTACCCTCTGCTCCCCATCGGAATGAAAACATCTCATACATCTTATCATCTGTAAAACGGAAACATTTCTGCCGCGGAATTCCTCAGATCAGCTAGCTGATAACAAAAACCGTACTGAACCTAATCAATGAACGTATAGAAAACTTTTCTGCAGAAATAATCTATGGTAGCGTTTCGCTGCAAGGATTTTCCCCTCGAAAGAGCCACACGGCACAATGTGTGTTAGAATCGTAGAGGATCCCACTTACATCTCCAGTAATCAAGTCTTCCAAAAGCTCCTTTTGGGGCAGGCACAGGGGGCGCGACTGACAAATGGATGCCTGTGTGATCCGCATGCTATCGACTAGGGCATCAGAAATATATCGACTCAACACCTTTCTGTGGTCGAGGGACTGGAGGCGATTGAGGACTATTGGATGGCTACATCCAAGTCTCCTCGCAAACCAGCGGGTGCTAACCTGCGGATCTCTTTGGCAGCATCGAGAATGGCGGAGTCTTTCACTGCTTGAGGGCGTCCTGACAAAGGATTGTTTTGAAGTACGGATCTCCTGTGAAGCGACCGAACCAGAACTTGACTCTACAGTTGGAAGTGTCTTCTCCCAGCGCTGTTGATGTTACCAACAACTGCCTTCTGTTCAATGCCAAGATGCCACTCATAGGATACGGCTCGAAGGTAGCCTTGCAGAATTCACATCATGACTAAAGTTATAGAAGGCAACGTTGTGTATGTATATACCTATCGCGGAAAAACTTCAATGGTGATCTACATGTAACACGTGTTAGATCATAGGCATCTATCAATACTGGAGAGCTGACGACTTTACAAAAATTATGCCAATACCTTTTTGCCGTCCTTCGAAAGCCTTAGTGGTGCGTGTTGAGCCACGTTGGATGCTGAAAGTGATTTGAAAGACATGGCGTAGTTTCATGCACTGCACAAATCTAATCATCTGTACTTGTGAGAACTTCAGATCTCCGCAGACGTTTCAGATCTCCCATGAGGATCTCTTACTGATCTCCGCAAAGAAATAGTTGGGGTACTACCCATACACACCTCCTTCACTATGATCGAAAGCACTGCAGAAGAAATCGTAGCACTATCGACGGACCACACGACCCTCATGCACTCCTGGAGAATGGTGCGTACGTTACTAACCAACGTAAAAATCCATGAAATGGAAGGTTGCAATTGTTGTACTGAAGATGCGAATGTAGCGCTTTCGGCGACTCACTGATGGATCACTCTACATTACGATGATCCAGGTCTTCACCATCGAATGGGGACCGAGAAACATCAACGCATATCTCTTAATTTCGATGAGGCAATAGTACCACAAGAATGCTACACTAAATGTGATGATAGTGAACCAACTCTCGATCTACATGGCACGCTAGTTTATCATCCTGCGTGCAGGCGAGTTTCCATTTTTTGGAGGAAACACTGGAGAAGCGGTCGAAGGCGACATTCTATTTCTGAAACCTTTCTGATCTAACACCACTTGTAACTTACTTATTTAATTACTTATCCTTGAACGTTTGTTCCAAATCGAGGCGGGTCCGCTTGCTTATAATGTCATTTATTTCCGTCGGCTGTCTCGTCGAGCTGGAGACCTGCTCCTTCTGGTTTTTGAGTCCATCCAGCGTAGCCTAGTTCTTCCAGGACTTCTCTTACCTTGAACTTCCAGCTGCAGTGTTCCCTCCGCATTGGGCTCTGCGCACACAGAGTGTGACCGAACCATATTTGACGGTTCTTCATCTCTACTTGAGTGGGAACGATGCAAAAAAGTACATAATCGTTGCGGTTGAGATTCATTCGTGTGGTGCCTACACTCCAGTGCAGTATCCATTAGAGAGCGTTTAGTACGCACCCGACGCGTGGCGCGATGTAATGACAAGCGTCCGTATCGATTCATCGCGTCGCCTGATCGATACGGACGCTACCATTACATCGCGTCGCACGTCGTGTGCACACTAAACGCTCCCTTACACTTAGTCGACGCTCCATTATCCAGTTTCACATTCATATTCATAGTGCCACCGGTCGAACTACGATATGCCCAATACGCGATATGTCCCGACTTTAAATTATCGCTGAATTTCCAGCCAGAATAACCCGGCAGTGTTTCCCCACTTAAGCCAGCCAGAGCTTATGCGAAGGCCAACCTAACACCACTGGTAGATATGATGGAAAACGAGTGGAATTTAGTGGCCAGAGTGAGGCGCTTCCTACTATGATTGCAAGTGCCACGTCTGTTTTCTATTTTCTACGTAATCAAACGGCTAGTTAAGTTAGTCTGCTCTGTAATACCCAAGACCATGAAGACCTAAATAGGATTTGCGGGATGTTAAAAGACATAAAAAGGATGTTACCTCATGGAAATGCGCTCTAATCTAAGCATTAACTGCAACTCATCTATAGCAATCTAGTAAGATAGGCAAAGATGCTGCTATAATGTCGACATCCCAACCAAACACTACGCCAAGGTACTGCATTATTGGTCCGCGACTGAAAGGCTAGTCACCACTTACCCATAGGTAAGACGGTGACCTATCAAGTGGTCTTATCCTTCCACCTCATCCATATCATATCAATGCATATACGGGAAAGATAGACCTACATATCAGCACGGGTCAACCGGCTGTACATATGCCACTCAACACGAGCTACTTCCCTGCCCCTCTTGCTGAACTGGAGAAGTCGTCAGCCCCACTACCGATTATTCGTGCACTGCAAGCCATGTCGTCGAGCAGAGGGAGGTCAGACCGCATGGATAGAAGGCTGGCCAAATTGATGCAGCATTGCGAGCCTTTCAGGGTCGCTCTGCACCAACCCCGGTTTCGTTTTCTGCCCCAGGATTCGTACACACTTCCTCTTGCCGCGATGGACTTGCAGCGATGACCTTTGCAGAGCAACGCGAAGAGACGTGGAGTTCTTAGCGGTCGTCGCTCACCATCGGGCATCGCTCATCACTCTGCAGCGGCGACGGCGATCCGCCCGGGACCAACGCTAGACACGGCGCGCGGCACGAAAAGCTATGCCATGCCCGCGATAGGGGCGGAAGTTATCGCGCATGCTGACCGCCACTGTTGCGGCGGCCGCGGCGAAGTTTCCTTCGACCAGCCGCGGACGGCAGAGTGGGCATGAACTGGGCGCCGCTATTGTATAGCGGCGATGGAAGTATGCCCCGGGCCAGGCTCAAGCCTGAGGTTCGGGAATCGAAGGGGGTCGTACTGTAGCCTCGACTGGAGGGGGGGGGGGGGGGTCGTACTCTCTCGGTTTTGGCAGAGGACTCTCTCCAAATTCAGGTTTTTAGATGATGTTTGCATCTATTAATAAGTTGTTTTTTCCAGGTGTGATTACAACAATGCGAAGATATACAAACACGTGTTTCCTGGAGTTAAAAAATACGATTAAATATCAAAAAAATTTTAATGCCGATTACTGTGCAGTGAAAAATAAAGATTTCCTGTCTGCAGATTTAGAGTCAATGAGAGATTTTCATTTTTTCAGGTTTTCCCAGGACGTCATGGACACGGTAGTTTTCTGCCTGATGAGCGACATCTACTTCCAGAATTGCACTCTATAAAATTTCAAGTGTTAATTACTGAGGACGACCTAAGTGCTTTCCCTACAAGATTTTTGAAGCGCTCTTCGAATCGATGACGGAATGGCAACCGAAAGACGGGCTTGCTCGAAAAGTAATTTCTTCCCTGCAGGAAACAGCATCAGAAAGTGAAATCGTACCCTATAGAATTTTAAGCCCGTTTGACACACAGTGATAAAACTATGTTTCTCTGAAACAATATTCTATATGATCAGACGTCTCGATTTACCGAAAAAATATCGAAACACTAATCACATGGAAGATGTTACTTTTAGAACCTGCCTTTTAAAGCATAGAAAACACATCTACTAAAGCTTTATGGATTTTCCAGGAGCCCCAAAAAATCTCCGAGTTACGGCAGTTTACATGCGGCTACTGCGTTCTCTGACATGATCGATCGCAATTGAGATATGGATGGACTCCTCGCTGGAAAAATTTTTCTGCCTTCTGAAGGACAGGACGACAGAGAGTGGAATTGTAGCATATAGAATTTCAAGTCGTGCTTACAGTAAAAACTAAGCTTCTCCGCTGCGATGAATCTCCGCTGAGGATGGATCGCATAGAAAATTCTCATTTTTCATGAAAATATTATTGTTTAGCCGAAGCATAACACCCATACGGATAAAAATTGCCGAGTTATGAACCTTTTCGCGAACGTTCAATTCACAAGAATCTCGAAGTCTTGAAAAATTCACTGTGAAAAATCGTGATTTTCTGGATAGAACAGGTTGAAGCGACCTCTGGTCGACTTTGCACCAACGTCATCGGAGCATAAAATTGAACGTTCACAAAAAGATTCATAACTCGGTAAGTTTTTCGCATTTTGAAAATTCTTTTAGCCCTTCATTAAGAAGATAAAACGCCCTTTCTCACCGTGTAAAAATCGTTTTCCAAAAAAGGAGTCGTCACGCGTGGCGGTTCATTCGATTTTTGAGCGAAAAAAAATTGAAGTGGCTTCACAAAAATATTCATAACTCGGCCAATTCTTCGAATTTTTAAAATCCCGCTAGCTTTTCAGAAATTAGAAGAAGAGCTCTTTTTGCTATATAGAAACCAGTTTCCGAAAATTCGGTTTCATGCGCGGCGGAGGGGGGTTCGATTTCTGGTCGATTTTTGGCAAAAATCGACAACAAATCGAACCCCACCCACCCCGCATGAAGACCCCTTTCTTGGAAATAGATTTTTATATGGTAAGAAAGCATACTTGCTCTATTTTTTGATGGCCGAGTGGGATTTTTGATTTTCGGAAAAATGGCCGAGATATGATCAATTTTCGGAAGTCGTGAACTGAATCTCGGATCGACCCTTCACCAACGTCATCGGAGTGATCTCACAAAAATGCTCATAACTCGGTAAGTTTTTAGAAGTTTTAAAATCCCGCTACCTTTTCTGAAACTAGATGAAATGCGCTTTCTTACCATGCAAGAATCGATCTTCAAAAAAGGGATCTTCATGCGCGGCAGGGGGTAGGATTTCGGGTCCATTTCGCAAAAATACGTACCGAAAATCGAACCCCCCCCCGCCCCCATGAAGACCCTTCTCTTTGAAATAGATTCTTATATGGTAAGAAAGCATACTTGCTCTATTTTTTGATGGCCTAGCGGGATTTTCGATTTTCGGAAAAATAGCAGAGATATGATCAATTTTCGGAAGTCGTGAACTAAATCACGGATCGACCCTTCACCGTCGTCATCGAAGTGATAACACAAAAATATTCATAACTCAGCTAGTTTTTTTTTAAATTTGAAAATCCTGCTAACTCATCAAAAAGTAGAGGAAATGTGCTTCTTTATGATTACAAAAACGCTTTATAAAAAAGAGGTCTTCATGCGGGGCGGGTGGGGTTGGATTTGTTGTCGAAAAGTGCTGAGAGTGCTTGAAGCGCAGCAACATTGTCTACATTGGTATACAAAGCAGTCACATCAAAAGACTCGATCACACAATCCTGTTGAAATCTGCAAGAGCGTAAGCGGTCCAGTAATTTTTCCATGTTCTCCAAGTGTGAGGGTTGAGGATTAGTCTATGGAATAGTCTATAGACTAATTGCGAAAATAACTCAGAATGAGAGAGGAATGGAATGTGAAACATTATATTGTGACTGGTAATGATAATGGTAGTGATATGCTTCAACTCAAACGTTATTCTCATTTTATTGCTATCTTTCGCGGGAAGTGGTGAGTTTACAATTAAAGAATATCGTTTTATATAAAAATACAAAGATTAAACATTTAAAAAAATAGAAATGTGTATATAAATAAATATAAACATAAAATTTTTAAAATAAAAAATAAATAATAAAAAAATTAAGAAATAGAAAACAATCTATATAATAGATAAATAAAAAGTAAACAAAAAAATTTTGAAATATATAAATATAAAAACAAAATTCAAGAAGTAAAGTAAACAAACAAGTGAAATTAAAATAAAGTTTTTTGTGTGTTTTGTGTGTCTTTTCATTTGTAAAACTTGGTTGTTGGTACATAAAGCACACTAATGTATTACTTTGTAATGTACTAACAACCAAGTTAATTAGTTACCCTCTTCACTGAAGAGCCTCGGGGTAACTAATTTTAAACATGTTTTGTATGAAGGTAGAGGCGAAACAAAGCATGTTTAAGGTTGTGGTTGTCGTTGTTCTCGTTGTTGTCTTTCGCTTGTGATCGTTGTGATATTGAGTTTTTGTTGTTGAGGAAATTTAGATACAGTTATGCAACTTATTCTATCTAATTCTATTTGATTGTTGTGGCTTTGAATTTCAAACTGTTAAAGAGCTGTGAGATTTCGAATAATTTTGCATATCGATTTGTAACTAATTCTATTGAGGAGTTGACCAACGATCATGTTAAGAAACCAAGAAATCCGGTCGGTTGGTCCATCTACACAACTTATTATGGGTCGAATCTTGCATGTAGTTCAACGAGCGTTCATCTTCGTCAGATAGCTTATGCGTTTTAATCAAGCTGTACGATAAACACTGGTGTCGGAAAGCTGAAGCATCGTGATTTCTTTGTCCAAAGTCCGTGGACAAACCAAGAATTCACCCCCTTTATCGCTAACAGATAGTCGTATTTCACTACGCCTAATCTGGTTACGAACTTGTCTGAAACCTTCCCATTGGTCCTTCGTCAGGTCCGTTGTTCTGTCTCGACCAAACGTGCTGAATCACGCAGAACCTCTGAAGAAAGAATTCTGAACCTAACATCGGCCTCCGGTAAAGACTCAGATTCCTTATAGAATGACCTAGGAAAAGGGATAGGTGTCAGTGTTCTTCGTAATGATTCATCATTTGCACTGCGTTCGGAATCTCCCCTTGCTCTAGCTCTAAGTTGGTCTCTAAGCCTATGCAACCCGCACACAACTTTACGAAACGTTGCAGCACAGATGTCCTGCGTAATTGAAAACGACGGGCCTAAGCTAAGAAAATCCAACGCTTTCGTAGAAACGTGTGCATCACCAACCACAGTGACCCTTGCCTGATCTACGACTGTTATGGTGCTTCCGAGCTGAACCAATCGGTCTTCAGACGCCTGAGGAATAGATGTGGAAAGCTCGTTACCAGAATGACTTCTCATCCTTTCACTCCTAAGAAGGGTAAACTTTTCGCAAAGGGTGGATTTTGTTCTCGACCGAACGGCATCACAGATCTCTTTCGATCCGCTTTTAATCCTTCTCCAGATCTGTCTATGAAGCAGCCGGCGGCAGGATTCTTCTTTCGTCGTACACTTCAGCAGTGTGGAGTATAATATATACTGCTTCTGTTTGATTGCGGCTCCCAGAAGTGACTTGTAGATAGCCATGATTCTGGGATGATCTTCTGACAAGCAGCATACTGCTCCTAGTTTCATATTCTTGATGAATCGTGGCACTAAGCCGGTCGCTCTACAGCGCTGGAGGAAGAGCAGTGATTGTCGTGTGACGACAATCTTCTGGCGGAGCGATAGAGCTTCCCTGACAAGGTCGAACAGTTGTGGCGGTACGTCATTTAGTAATCTCCAAGTTCGGCGTTCTTAAAACCTAGGCATTATTCTTATCAATAGGCTATTCTTTTGTGCCTTCCAGGTTTGTTATAAAATTATTTATTACTACGGCCGACGTTTCGACTAACTCGTCTTCTTCAAGGCCTGAAAGAAGCTCGAAATGTTCCCGTCTGTGAAGCTGTATGGGTCAGAAACATCGTATCTCCCCCTTTGGTTAGTATCAACCAGTCCTCGGAGAGTCAGGCAGAGAACCAAAATCTAGTGAGCCAACCCACTAATACTCCGCCAGCGCAAGAAGACCGACTCAGCTGGCCACCATGGAGCAAGTGAGAAGCACTTTGGCGGCCAAATATACTGCACAGTGCGCTAGATGTCGAAAAAAAGCACATGGCAGTATATGCGAAGCCATCGCAGCTCGCACAACCTTGCTCCTTGGTGGCCAGCTGAGTTGGTCTTCTTGCGCTGGCGGAGTATTAGTGGGTTGGCTCACTAGATTTTGGTTCTCTGCCTGACTCTCCGAGGGCTGGTTGATACTAACCAAAGGGGAGGATACGAGGTTTCTGACCCATACAGCTTCACAGACGGGAACATTTCGAGCTTCTTTCAGGCCTTGAAGAAGACGAGTTAGTCGAAACGTCGGCCGCAGTAATAAATAATTTTATAACAAACCTGGAAGGCACAGAAGAATAGCCTTTTGGTAGGAGACAGAGTTTTCGTAAAACTGCCGCGAGGAAAGACAAGTAAACAATATCCTAAGCTGTGCGACCCATGGGAAGAGGAAATTGAAACAAGTGAGAATTCGGCTTTGTTGGCGAGTCTCAACGAGAAAGTTGACCCCATTAGAGTCCAGCATGATATGCTAATTGTGCTGCCGCAAGAAATTGACGACTCGCCTCTAAGAACACCTACTAAGAGGAAATCAAGACAAAAGAGTATTGGATCATCTAAGGTCAGTGCAAACTGTTTCAGGGCCACCAAGAAGGGCGATGGCGATACCAGTGCACTAAGTATGTTCTAATGATGTCCAAGACGAGGCCGCCAAGAAGACATCGATTATGTGTTTCATTGTTCTGTTAGAGAAATGTTATTCAAGCATGTCGTGCCAGATGCGGACGAAACAATAGGCAGACTCTGCTTCGAAAACTTCTACTCCCTCGCCAGGCTGATCTCGATATATGAATGTGAACGCAACGCGGATAAGAAGAGGTTGAGGATGAAGAATACGAAATACTCGTTCGTTACCGTCAGTGAAGTTGAAAAGGCCTTTACGTTCTTCAAACGCTATTGCGACCACGTCTTCGGAAGCCCCGCGTTACACGACGGAGCCCCCAATATGCTGCCCTATGTTGAAACGGCCGAAATTCCAATAGAGCAGCTCAATGATCTCAACACGCAGGGAATCAAATTCGCCATGACTCACGATTGGAAGGATATTGTTGTTGCCGAAGCGGTGCAAAAGACGTTAATACTTCTGCCTGATGGATTCCGCGAAATTCAGTCATCGGATGAATCGACAGAGATTCGGACCTACCACAGACTGTCAGAGACTGCGGAAATACTGAATAATGTGGATGCCCGTCACTTAGTGTTTGTCGGTCCGACAATCAACAAAGCTCCGCATCGCTCGTCATGGTTGAAACTAGCATCTGCATTCACAAAAGCTGCCCTTGGAAGAGTGAAAGTGGTGGCTGTGGCACCACCAAGAGGAGAGCTGGCCTGGAAGCAGTCGCGGATCGACACAAGGGAGATGATGGATGTAGCCAGAACGTCGGCGATGAGTATGAAAAATAACATCATCTGCATGATACCCTTATCGAGTCGACAGCGGAACCATTTCAAACAGTAGGACTACACCCTCGGCCATCCAGCGAGGACCCGTATCCGCGGGTAGTCGTTCAAGACTTCATAGCTGCCTTACAGGAATTCCTGCAATGCGAAATTCCCATTTCGGAAACAGTGCATCCAAAAGTGAATTCAGAGTCTCGAAGAGGCAAGGACCGTCAAGTGACGAAGGCCTACTTAGCCGTGAGCCAGAGGCCTGGCATTCATAAGCGACCGCACGGAAATTCTCGTGGAGCTTTCAGTCCCTATGCCACAATGTTCCCCAATCCCGCCGTCATGATGACCCCGCCGTTTCCCTTCATACCCCAGTTTGGTCCCAGTATTCGCCAAGGCAGAGGAGAGAGAGGGGAACGAGGCAGGGGAGGTTATAAGGGTAAAAAAGGGTTTAAAAAAGTGCAGGACGTCACTTCCCCGGAGGGGCGGTTGTAGTAAAAGCTAGACAATAAGCTAAACAACCAAACAAAATAAAAGACCGCAGGTTTAATGCGAGTGCGTATGCCGAGAAATCAAAATATCGATAAGTCAATGGCGGGATGGCCGCAAACGGCGGGAACACGCGCCCTCATGACTGCGGGCGTCATTCAGTGAGGAGTTTTTGTTTTGGTGATCCGTCGTAAGTCCCTACCAGGTCGCTGCTGAGGGAGCCTTCGTCGCCTCGTCCCCGTCGGATCGTCTCCCTCTGTCGATTCTTCCTTCGCCCTCCCTCATCGCCGAACGAACGACTCGACCGCACTCGGATTCGCCCCTGCGTCCTAGTTTTTATGTCGTGTTTCTTTTGTCGTTCATAAATAAGTTGTTACGTTGTAATAAAAGTTTGTTTTTGCTCAGAGAAAATCTAACTGACTGGAGGTACAACATCGCTCGTGTATCTAAGGTTACTATAATAAGATTTTGAAAAGCTTGAAGAGACAGTCCTAGGATATCTTCTTCTTCTTCACTAAGTAACTTGTTGAACTACGGAAGGTTTCTATATGTGATCAAATTTGACCTAATCTGGGATTTTGCCACAGAGATATAAAGACTGACCAGGAGACTATCTCAACGGTAGGTCGGAACGGCCCAAGTGTTGTATATGGGCAGAATCGCCTCTCTCTGGGAAACAACAAAATGTAAATACCTCGACCCCAATACAACCTGCGTAGAGTTAGGGACGACGGAATATGGGCCGTTGGCGGCGTTAACCCTATGCCTGTAGGCGGAGGGCGGGCTCAACTTGGCTGGAAATAGCGATGACGAGCGAGCGATGGTGGCGCAGTGGATAGAGGGGCGGCGTAACCCACGTAATCGCTGTTTCCAGCCAACTTGAGTTCTCCCTCCGCGTGCAGGTATAGGGCTAACGCCGCCAACGGCCCAACTTCTGTCGTCCCTAACTCTGCGCAGAGCTGTATTGGGGTCGAGATATCTGCATTTTGTTGTTTCCCAGAGAGAGGCGATTCTTCCCATATACAACACTTGGGCCGTTCCGACCTACCATTGAGATAGTCTCCTGGTGAGCCGACCGCTTCTTGACGTCGTCAGTGGTGCGCCAAAAAGCTACTTGACCAATTGAAACTCTTTTTGTCAGGATCTCAAGCTTCAACATCATAATCAGATCTACTTTCCTACGTCTGTTCTGGAGAGTTTGAAGGCCAAAGTCTCTTACCCTCCTAATCCTAATTTGGAACGGCTTTATAATCTCTCTCAAAACATCTCATATATAGCTTCCGAGTGAAACTATTTTGGACACTTTCTAGCAGCTCTATGTCTTTCATTTTAAATGGGTTACATACTGTTATTCCAAACTCCACTATAGCGCGAACGTAGGATTTGTAAGCTTGTAAAAGTAATTTGGGTTCATTCATACGCAGAATCTTGAACAACAAATAGGTCTTATAATTTGCTTTCTTCACGAGTGCACTGCAGTGGTTTTTAAAATCGAGGTTGTGCG
The DNA here is from genome assembly GCA_947359475.1 of Heligmosomoides polygyrus bakeri. Classification (NCBI taxonomy): domain Eukaryota; kingdom Metazoa; phylum Nematoda; class Chromadorea; order Rhabditida; family Heligmosomidae; genus Heligmosomoides; species Heligmosomoides polygyrus. The sequence goes on along the minus strand of OX375866.1, from coordinate 28,737,818 downwards.
ATATCAAAAAGCCTAAGTCGCGAACGTCCTTGACAGGTTGTGGAGTATATCCCTGTAAGTTGTATAATATCGTGTGATCTTTGCCTCGGGGTGTAACTATGGGATATTTGGTTCTTTCCGCAGAAAGGGGTAGTTCCCAGTTCCTAGACCATTGATCCATGTAGTTAATTGCTGCCTGTACGGAGTGTGAATCTTCTTTCCTTTTAATGGCCTTATAAATTTTTACATCGTCAGCATCAATCTTGCAGGAGACACCAAATAGCGAAATTTCGACAGGGAGTTCATAAGTATAAATAACAAACAGCAATGGAGACAGAATTCCACCTTGTGGAACGCCACTGTAAGTTGAAAAGATCGACGAGAATTTGTCTTTTACCCTCACTTGGAACGTTCTGCCCGATAGAAATTCTTTCCCCCAATCTGACAACCATTGGATGTATTCCTATCATATTCATCCTTAAAAGTAGTTTAGGTATAGGAAGCTTATCGAATGCTTTCACAAAGTCAAAATAAACTACATCAGTTATTTTTGCTAATTTCAATAGTTTTTTTTTTCAGGAACAACCTTAATCGGGAGGATAAGACCTGCAACATTAGAGAATACTAAGCGTAAATGTGATAAGCTGACTGAGAAAAAGTCCGTTAAAAATTCCGATAAATTTCTAAAAATTCCCGTTAACTCGTTAAGCCAGATTTTAACGAAAAATGCGTTAAATTCGTTAAATCCTTAACCGTTAGATGTGCACCCCTGCTCTAGATCCCCGCCGTGAAAGGCTAGAGCGCGGACAATCTTTGCCGGCGCTGAGTCGGCGCGAAATCAGCGGTGGTGACAGTGATGATGTGAATCATTATCGCCGCCGCCTCCGGGCGGCGCCGCTGAGCTCTGCGTCCTTGCCCTATAGTTAAGCATAGGACAGCGACAACGCCGCAATGGTGTGCGGAGCCCTTTAGCGATAGGGCCGCGGCGTTACTGCAGAAGTGTGTGGGGGCCTTGAGGCCCCTTTTCTACTTCCAACGTCGATCGACGCGATGGCATCTATAGTGGCCAATTTGATCGAAAAAGTGCAAACGAGCTCTAAAGGCGAAGACAACGACGAACACAGTGGTGATTGTGAGGTAAACTACAACAAGTGCAGGCTGTCCCATAACGACGTACTGTACCCTACAGAAAGCATCTCCCGTGTTGCAAACGACGAAAACCATGGTTGGCTTAATTTTTTCATATCTAATTGTAGCCAGCATCGCCTCGAAGTGTTCATTCGGTATGAAGTTAATTCCGGACTCACGTTGTGAATTTTGTCTCGATCAGCACAACGAACGACAACGACTGCTGTGGAACGTCGATTGAGATCTCATCTAATATAATATCTCGATAACCTCGCTCTAAGATGTTTTGGGGTGCAAAGAGTATCCTCAGCGTGACCCCTACTGTGTTCGCGTATCCAAGATATAAGACACCCCATGGTTTAAAAGATGGGCCTGTAATTGATATGGGAGTGGTACCACCCGGTCGCGTAAATAGCTGGAGAGCCAGGAAAAAAATGGTATGTACTCTTTCCGCGTGGAGCGCGTGGAGCGCGTGGAGCGCAGTCGGAGTAGGCGCCGGCTGTCGCCTGCACTCGATACCAGGTTCCTAGCTCGGATTTCCTGCCCAGGCCAACCAAGCCCTCCATCCCTTCAGGGTCGGTGAGTTGGTATCATACTTGTCTGAGAAGGATAAAGCGCTGACTTGTTCATCGGCTGGCCACCGCAAGTCATTGTATGGCCAAATACGCATTTAACTCGCCTCCACGACATCCCGTTGAAATAGAATGCGTGGCGCATCTCAAAGGGGATTGAATAACGCCGTCCTTTATCCTTACTCTTTCCGACGTCTAATAAATATTTAAACTGAAATGTATTACATCACCAAGTGGGACAACCAAACACGCGAACAGAGCCCCGTACCAGTTCAGATGACGACAGCGCTGTCTTCCAACTTCACTTCCAAAAAATTCCGAAGAATTCTTTGCAAAAGGATATGCGCAAGACCGTAAAGAGCCAGTTGCTCAAGAAAGGTCACCATGTATAGTAGCCCTTTAGGACGCTTTGTGTTGCACGGAACTAAAATTTTACAGAGCTCTGGTGTGTCTTGAACGCGTGGAGCGCAGTCGAAGGAGGTGTCGGCTGTCGTCTGCAGCCGACACCTGGTTCTTGGTTCGGATTTCCTGCCCAAACCAACCAAGCCCTCGTACCTCCAAGTCGATGAATTGGTCTGGGAAGGAGACAACACCGATTTGTTCATCGAGTGGCCACCGCAAGATATTGTATGGGCCAAATGCGCATTCAAATCGCCTCCACGACATCCCGTATGAGTAGAATGCGCGGCGCATCCCAAAAGCGATTGAGTGACGCCGTCCCTTATCCCCTATCCCGGGCGTCCCAGCCCTGTGGTGAAGGGGGTTGGCCACATCAGATGTTGTTCGGCATCCATGCGCCTTCCTACCAAGGCGTACAGCCACTCAATACAGGTGACCCCTAGCCACCCTGCGCCGGCCGCTGCCCCCCGCCCCGCAATGTTCGTACCGTCGCTGCCGTCGGCATGCGTCCTTTTCGCAACTCGCGCTCTGCATCGTCAGCACAGGGTCGCGGCTGCCGCCAGCGGTTTCGAAACGCTCGCCCTGCTGCCCGTCGTCGCTCCCTTCCTGGAGAAGTGGCGGCTTGTCACCATGTCGATCGTCTACTTCAACGAAATCCTGAACGCCGTCGGCAAGTCGGCGGTAAGTCACCTCTTCTTCGCAGTTTTCTTGAGTTTCATTTATCAGATGCCAGAATACGCATGGAGTTAACCAGTGCTGAGGGTGATTGCTGGAGTTCTGTGAGAACAGGGCAAGAGAGAAGGAACCCTACAAGACGTTCTTACTAGAACACCACGTTTTCAAGCCTTTATCGTAAGAATAGTCGTGAATGGACCGCTACGAGATCAGACCGGTGCTGAAGCCGTGCCAGCCTCATATACATATATTGGATCCGATACTGATTCGGGCGGATAGATCGGATCCATCGGATCCCTCAGTTTTTTCAAACCCTGGATAAATGGATCTTGCGGATAATATCATGTTTGAAAAGCCCGAACCCTAGGATGATTCAGATAACAGGATGATTTTAAGCCGCAATATGGGTTGGGGATGCACTCTCCGATCACTTTTCTTGCCTTTTGCATACTAGAGTTTCTATTGTAGCACAATCCTATTACGGATGGGCCTCTGTTAGAAGAGTGAAAAATTCTATCCTACTGTAGGCAGTATATCGAAAATAACCAGGGACTGTACTCCTCCCAACCCGTTGCGCCGATTTTCGCTGGAACGGATTTCCCGACGATTTAAGTGATTAACTTTGTTTGTTAATATCAGATATCCAATTCCGGTAGGATATTAGATTTCTGATCAAAGTCAGTTGTCTGACCCATCAGCAAATCTTCAAGTCATTCAGTTCACGTCGAGCGGTCATTGAGTGCGGTCGGTGCTACTTATTCTCTGATACCGATTCTTCTCCGTGATATAACGTTCAAGATGGCGTCTCCCTCTCTGGTCGACCCTTCGCTCGAAGCCTCAAGAAGTATGAAGAACGAAGAAGGAGCCGACTTCAGCGCAACACCTTCGGCAGAAATCGCTTCGGCTCTCGAGCAACTACGAGTCGACAAGAAAACGCCGACGTTCTTAAAGAAGTTGGTCAGCCACATTTTCCACGTGCAAGATCATCTTTCTACTCTAGTGGCCAAAAACCTCGAGCTGCATGAGGAGAATTCTCGCCTTCGTGCTGAAAATGCGGCTCTAAAGCAGGCTCTTGCTAATTCTAAGTCGGTTGCTGCCCAATCTTCTGTTCAGCCTTCATCTGTTGAAGATAGTTTCGAAGAAAAGGAACGCCTTCGCTCAATAGTCATCAGTGGCGTATCTGAATCTAACTCTCCTTCATCTGTAACTCGAGCTCTTCATGATGTTGATGCTGTAAAACAAATATTCGATCACCTAGAGATTGAGTGTGTACCACAAGTTGTGTTCAGGCTAGGTAAACCTTTTGAGGGTAGATCGCGTCTATTGAAGGTTGTTTTGCCAAACACATATTATCAGAAGTTATCACTCAGAAGAGCTTCTAGGCTCCGATCCTTTTCCTGCAAAGGGGTGTATATCCGCCCTTCACTTACTAAACAGGAAAGGGATCGGATCAGAGAGAGCAGACTTGCTACAAATAGGCCCGCAATAGACATTAAGCTCACTTCTCAAGCAACCCAATCATCTGCGGTAAACTAACGAGTCTTCCTCGGGTACCTGCAACGAGCCTAAAATGTTTTTATTCTAATATCAGGTCTCTTCAGAAAAATATTTCGTATTTGATGTTTGCTGCAAGACGCTCCAACTATGACCTTATAATGCTTACTGAAACTTGGTTAAGTGATATTAATGACCTTGTACCAATTCTTGGGCAGATGAATTCAACCTATTACTTTGTAAGATGTGACAGAGCTCAAAAAAGGGGTGGTGGTGTTGTTGTACTTATTAAGCGTTCCATAGCATTTGAGGTTGTCTGGTGTGAATCTTATCCCAATGCTTTTGAAATTATCTCCTGTGATCTGAAACTGCTTCAATCCACTGTCAGGACAATTGTGGTCTATAGGACGCCTAGTTGCACCACTAGTGGTACGATACAGCTTATCAAGGCTTTAAGTGATTTAACCGCATTTGAAGGGCAATGCATTATAAACGGCGACTTCAACTTTCCAGATATTGACTGGGTTAAGGTTCCTCTGCATGCCACTTCTTTTACATCACAAATGTTTCTCAATTTTTGCAACTCTAACATGCTTGTACAAAAAGTTCACAAGCCAACTCGCGGTAGTCATACACTTGATCTTGTTCTTTGTAGCGACACTAAGCTAATACGTGATGTACTTGTTTCTGCACCAACTGGGTCAAGTGATCACAACAGCCTCTCTTACAATGTAGAGACTTTCATAAATCCAATATACTTCCGCCTCCGGAGGTCTTTCCACAAAGCCCCGTATGACTTCATTTGCCGCTACCTGTGTTCCTTAGATTGGAGATTTATTTTGGAGACACTTCCTGATATCAACGATAAGTATGAGTTTTTTCTATCAATTTTGCACGCATCAATTCAAGAATTCGTCCCTTTAGAGAGGCAGGTCCTAAATAGAGGCAACATTCCACCGCACCTGTCCAAGCTCTTTGAGATTAAAGAAAAAGCATGGCTGGACTACCAAAAAAATCCATGTCTTCAGGCTAGTGAACGCTTCAGACTTATTAAAACTAAATTTGATCGCCTTATCAAAAAGTACAATAGCTACATCGAACGAAAACTTTTGGACAATCCAAAAAAATGCTCGTTATATAAGTTGTTGAACTCAAGGCTGAAGCAGTCAACTAAGATCCCTACGCTAGTTGATGATGAGGGTAACTCAGCTGTCAGTGATTTTGAAAAAGCCTCCATGCTAGCCGCACATTTTAAAAAATCATACTCCATTGAGGCTGATAATGAAAGCTGGTCTGAGTTAGCCTTTTCCACTCAAAGTGCCTCACCTGATAGCTTTGTTTGGTTTCACAAAGAGGACATTTTCAAGCATCTGAGTAACTTACCGCTATCTTATACCACTACTCCTGATGAAATACCTGCCTACTTCATCAAAAAAGTAGCTGTAGCCTTAGTAGCTCCTCTCGAGCACATTTTCAATTTTAGTTACATGCATAGCGAAATTCCAAATCGATGGAAGCATGCATTTGTCACTCCTATCCCCAAAAAACCACCACATGGCTTAGTATCTAATTATCGTCCTATTAGTATCACATCAGTGTTTTCCAGAATATTTGAGAAAATTCTGAAAATGGCTCTTGTAAACCATATAGAAACACATGAGGTTATACCTAAGAACCAATATGGTTTTAGAGTCGGAAGATCGACTGAGACCTTGATGCTATCTACCTTAGATGATTGGACCAAGTCACTGGATGATAACACTGATGTTGATGTGGTCTTTTTTGATTTCAGCAAGGCTTTTGATAAGGTGCCCTTCAAAGAACTTATTTTCAAGCTTCAAATTTTTGGAATTCATCCCAGAATTGTTAAGTGGGTAAAGAACTTCATCACAAATAGATCCTTCCAAGTAAAGGTGAATGACAAATTTTCGCGCACGTACTCAATAACAAGTGGCGTACCCCAGGGGGGTGTATTGTCACCGATTCTTTTCATCATCTACACTTCCGATTTACCTGTCTTAGTTGAAAGGCGTGGCGTTAAGTGCAAAATGTTTGCAGATGATATAAAAGTATACAAGAATATTACCAGTGAAGAGGATCACCTTGCCCTCCAATGTGCTGTTTCAGATGTTGCCGATTGGTCGGACAGGTGGAAATTACCTATCTCAGCTCAAAAAACTCGGGTTTTTCACCTAGGCAATTCAAATTCGGTTAAACACATTTACAGCCTTGGTGGTTGCAACCTACTCAGTGAAAACAGTCTGCGTGACCTGGGCTTCATCTTAGACAAAAAACTTAGTTTTTCAGAGCATTGCGAAACAATTGCAAAGAAAGCTGAAAGAGTTACTTACAACATTTTTAGAGCATTGTCTACAAATTCAAAAACTCACTTGCTTCTTGCATACAAATCATATGTTCGCCCAATACTGGAGTATGGCACCACTGTGTTCAATCCTCACCTTAAGCGCTGCATACAGAGGCTAGAATCCGTTCAAAATAGCTACACTAGAAAGCTATGGTTACGCTTAAATGGCTACGACTATACCTCCATTCCATCAGCGCCTGATCGTAATAAAATATTCGAGCTGGAATCACTTGCTATTCGTAGGAAGCGAAACGATCTAATTATGATTTTCAAGATGATGACTGGAAAAGTTGCACTTCCACTTACTGATCTTTACACAGTCCATCATTCTACCACTAGGGGTTGTAGATCTAAAATTCACTATTCTACGGCCAAAAGTTGTGTTCGTGCCTCCTTTTTCACTCAAAGGGCCGGTTCTGAATTCTTGATGTTTACCAAAAAACATACTTTGCCATCTTCGATTAACCAATATAAAAAGCTCGTTGGTAGTTATCTTAAGACTCGCTAATTCGCCGTTTCTTGTATTTTTGTGTTTATTACCAATGTGTTGTCTTGCTAGTCTTTATTTCGTCGCGTGTTGTCATACACGTATAAATAAATAAATAAATAAATAAATAAATCTGGGCCAGATTCATCAACAATTAAACCCGTTGGTGTACGGGGTATAAGGGATAGAGATAAGGTAAGAATCAGAGACGCGGGCTTCACCGTGGGTATCTCTACCCCATATACCCGCGGGTTAGCCGTTGAGGAATCCGCCCCTGGTCTGATGAAAATCTCCCTTATGTGAATTATCTTACGATCTGGGGGGGGGGGGGGTTAAAACGCCATTGTTCGCGTAATCTTTTGGAAAAAGAATTACATGCGAATGTCGACTGTTAAGGAGACAGACAGAAGTCCTTTATCTTTTGCAAGGAAAGGAATATCCAACTGATATGGAACTAGAGGATCATGGGGCAAATAGCGTCGGGGGGGGGGGGGGGGGGTTACCCACAACTCAGAGGTTGTACGCCTTGGTAAGAAGGCATGTGTATGTCCAGTTACATCAGATATGGCCTAGCATAGTTCACTGTAGAGGTAGAACACACCAGATCATGCGCCGGATCATGTTTTTGCAAGGCATTTGTCTATGTTAATGGCATATCTCTTCATAACGTAAGCCAAGTGTTCCTCATAAACGAATCGCTTAGTTATGGCAGCCTCATCAAAAAGATTTGCGCTGCAGCACCCTCCAAGGTTGCAATCTATTTACACAGGATTATAAACGGTGGATATCAGGACCGGCTCACCGTAACCTTAGGCGTCGTATGAGACGTCCATTGTGCAATCGCAGAACAAGGCTAGAGAAGGGACTCCATGGTGTGCTATACAAGCTGCTCGTATGGAGACTGCTTTCTTCGCTCAGAGGGAGTTCGCGGCTGGGTTCTGCGCTCTTCGAGCTCAGAGCCAGGCTAGGGAAGGGACTCCAGGGTGTGTGCCATACAAGCTGCTCGTATGGAGGCTGCTTTCTTCGCTCAGGGAGAGTTCGCGGCTGGGTTCTGCGCTTTTCGAGCGCAGAGCCAGGCTAGGGAAGGGACTCCAGGGTATGTGCCATACAAGCTGCTCGTATGGAGACTGCTTTCTTCGCTCAGAGGGAGTTCGTGGCTGGGTTCTGCGCTCTTCGAGCTCAGAGCCAGGCTAGGGAAGGGACTCCAGGGTGTGTGTCATACACGCTGCTCGTATGGAGACTGCTTTCTTCGCTCAGAGGAGTTCGCGGCTAGGTTCTGCCAGGCTAGGGAAGGGACTCCAGGGTGTGTGCCATACAAGCAGCTCGTATGGAGACTGCTTCCTTCGCTCAGGGGGAGTTCGCGGCTGGGTTCTGCGCACTTCGAGCGCAGAGCTAGGGAAGGGACTCCAGGGTGTGTGCCATAATACTGCTCGTATGGAAACTACTTTCGTTGCTCAGGGGAGTCCGCATCTGGATTCTGCGTTCTTCGAGCGGCGAAGCGCATACGGCTAAAACAATGCACAAAAAACTCGCAACGTCCTGTAGACGTCGAAACCTCCCAGATCTCCGATACTCAGCTGAAGTGGAAGAACGCCGCGGCGCCCTGGAACCGAACCCCCGACATCCCTCGCATGAAGTAAACCCTCTGCCTACTGCACCACGATCCACTTGCCCACGGCGCCATCGCGGGCGCACAAGACATCGATCGGACGTCGCAGCGTAGACGCGGACGCGCGATCTCTGAGCTAGGAGGGCGCAGACAGCAAAGTCTCGGCGCGACCCGCACTGCGTTACGGTGACCCGGTCCTGATATCCGCCGTTTATAATCGTCTGTATGAAGCTACTACTTTCTCCCCAGTAAGAAGTGCTGTAAACGAGCAACGGAGAAAGTCCAGAACAGTTTCACTCGGAAGCTACTAATTAGATCTGGGAGTTCTGACTACATGTCACTCTCTAACCCTGCATATCGTAATCGAATGTTTGGGCGTAGAACTTTGGATTTTAGAAGGACGAATGACTTGATTATGCCCTCTAAACTACTACGTGGACTGATCTTTATTGCCAAGAATGCGCTCTTGGGGCACGGTGATCAGTAATCGCCCTCAGCTCCCCATTTTCGGCAGGCGGTCCGTATTCTCGAGAACAACCGATAAGTGATATTGGTTAGCGTTAATCAATTGAACTCAGAGGTTCTACTCCTTAGGGGTGTCGGGAAGGCCATTGAAACGTTCTTTCGGTCTCTGTAATGAATGACTTGTGGTGGGCAGGTCAGTGTTTTCCTTCCTTGACAAGAGTGGTATAAAGTCACAAACTATAGAGGTACAGAAGACTTTACCTGTGCAGGATCCAAACCTTCAGCCAATTTGGGAAGCTTGCGATATTCGGTGCCTTCCAGACAACACCACCTTAGCCGATATGTATACAGATAGGCAGTGTTAAACATAGGTTGGTAGGTTCGTGTTTAGTAACACGATATGTCCCCTCCAAACTCAGTTTCTAGTAAGATCGTGTCTCTCAATACACCGATAATCGTCATCCGGCTATTATTATGTACTTGTGGCGTTCACCATATTAGTTGACATTGTAGGCTTCGCCGAGAAAACTCGGGTATTCAAGGCTATTTTCCTAGATACCGCCAAAGTAGTGCCCAGCGCGAGAGCTGCTCAACTGTGTAAGAGGTGAAAGATTGAAGTGCTTCTGTGGAACGAACCGTTTACAATCTGTTTCCAGCAAATTAGAGTGGTTCGAGGCGACGAGATAATCCAGCTTAGATGGTCTATAACCAGTTCTTTCGTTGTTTTCAGTCCCTTTTCATGATTTAAAAGATGGTTGGAAGAGTCCGTGTGATGAAGTAGTCAAGGCTCCTGTAGCGTAAGACTTCGAGAACAATTGTGGGACTGTGTTGTCTAATATAGGTCTGAAAGGGCGTTCCCTCCATAGTGCGACGCCGACAAGTCGTTGTCGCAGACTACGAATAGTCCTCAGGAATTACCAAGTCAGAAATACCATTGGCTTGGAGTTTTTGGAGTTCCTACGTGGAGTCAACGGCATAACGAAGTAGTGTCTTTTCACGGTTATTTTGTTTGTTCGATGATTTCGTTGGTGTTGTTGTGCACCTTCGAGTGCGAATAAATAAATAGATAAATGGCTAGGTTGAGGTTGAAGCTTAAGAGCTGGATTTGTGCGTCTTGCCGAAGCTTGAATATTTTCTGAAATACAGCCTCATAGACAATTAGGCATGACTTCCTAGGGCCGGATTCATCAACGATTAAAACCACGGATATGCGGGGTGTATGGGGTAGAAATACCCACAATGAAGCATTCATCTCTACCACTTCTACCTCGAATCGGCTGGTTTGTTGGTTTAATTGTTGATGAAACTGGTCCATAATTATTTCTGCGTAACACTGTGCAAAAAAAAAACTCACAGCTAATGCAGTATTCTACCCTAAAGGGACAATTTCTTCCTCCATCTCGCGATGGGACCCTGCTTATCACATGAAGTTAGAGCGACAGCTGCACTGGACTCATTACTTCTGAGATCGCACCTCCCTAGACGTCCACGAAATCCTTCCCTAAGCTTTAAAAGCAAAACCATTAGTATCTCCTCAAATATCACATATCACTATGCTTATTTTTCTTAAAATTTAGTATGTCAAGCGCAGCTAGCAGAAGAGTGGATGTATGGAAGGAAACTTCTTTTTTTATAGTGCTCTAGACTCCTTGATGACTGTTCTTAAATATCTACTCTATATGAACGAATTCCAGAAACTTAAAAACACCATCTCTGGAGTGGCCAAGCAAACCGGATGTGCAGCAGCAGGTACCGCAGCCGGAGGACTCATTATGGGACCGATCGGAGCTCTGTTCGGAGGTGTCATGGGAGCGATTTACGGCTATCAGAACAGTGGAGACTATGACGTGAGTATCCTTCTGCTTCCTACTTTTCTTTTGAGGTGCGCCGGGTCTACTACATCAGTCTGATATCATGGACCCATTTGGGTCGATTTCCGATCGGTAGACTTCAGCTAGCCTTCTATGAATAGGCCTCGTATCCATCAGTCGCGTGGCGATTGAGGGCCTCGTTGGGCTGCGCGTGATCCTATCTTAAAGGTGGCTCGCAATGCATTCGAAGGCGACGCCTTCTGTAGGCTTACGCCTCGCTCTGCACCTTCGTTTAGAACAGCCTGGAAAGAAAAAACATTTTTTTAAGATTACTCTTTACTTCTTCCCCGTTTTCACGAAGTTTTTATAAAGCATCCAATAGAATGTCCTCCCACACAACCGCGGTGTGTCAATCAGAGACCTTCATTCGGACCCTATTGAACTTTTATAGCAGTTTTTCACTCATTCAGAAAAAAGTACTGTTTAGAACATCGTGACTTGCCTCAGCTCCATGTCCGACGACGAAAAGCGTCAAGTCGTCGCTCGGGTAGGTATAATTCGTACCGTCCTAGCCCCACTCGAATCATATTGTTATCTAACAGCTTTTTCTCCAGGTGCAACGCCTAGTTGGATCTGTCTCTATCGAGGAACTCGTACGTTACTTATCAACAGAGGCGCACCGAGAGATTCTGATTGGCGTTCTATCAGACTTCGTCAGCCAGAAGATGAGTTCTTGATAGCAGGAATTCGCGTAGTGTCCTGAGATTTGAGAATGGATTCACCGACAGCGCTTTACTTATTTCAACTCTCGTCTTATCACTACTTCTGAAAAGGTTTCTTTGTACAGTTTTCACCGATCCTGCATTCTTTTAAACAAACACCTTCTCTTGACCGGTGCTGTAGCTCATCGTTTCACCGGTACTATCAGTCCAGTTCTTAGCCTCATTAATTAATGTCTGGGCAGTTATCCATAGCTATCATATCTATGCATCATCTGTTGTTTGCACAATGTACGATTCTACGATTTCATGGAATAAACGATCAGATCGATGCTCGTTTACCAAGATTGGGAGCTAATCCAAATAGTGACGATCTGTGTCTAAAATGTTATAAGGTGCAATTTACGTTAGATGGGACAAACTCGAGTGGACTTATATTGCTCGTGGGAAGGTCATGCTAACGTAGGCCGATATCAAACGCTTCATCTAGGAACGATTCAAATCAGTTTCTTTAAGCCTCATGTGGCTAGTATCGAGGTTGTAAGCTGTCATAACGATGTTTTGTTGCGATCAAAACTTCTAGCGCCAGGCGGGACTTGAACCCGCACCTCCCTCTGACCGGGCGGGAATGCTCTACGCCTTTACACCACCGGCGCCGTTTGATCGAACACACCCGTATATCACGATATACGGGTGTGTGCTGATCGGTCCCACGAGGTGTGGATGTTGCGTTCGATCAAACAGCACCGGTGGTGTAACATCGTACAGCATCCCCGCCCGGTCGAGGGAGGTGCGGGTTCGAGTCCCGCCTGGCGCTAGAAGTTTTGATCGCAACAAAGCGTCGTTGTGATAGCTTACAACTTCGTCTAGGCTCTGATGGCATCGTTATAACCGTGTCTGTGCACCGCTCGGTTACTAATTGGATTGTGTTCAAAAAGAATTAAACAAGAGCACCTAAAGGTGCGTTTCCAGTGTTTCTTCGGTGTTCAATGATATAGAAAACGCAATGAAGGAAAATCAGAACAAGAGGCGTCGCAGATGCTTACTGGGCCATGTGAGAAGTAACAGACTAGTAGATGTGCCTGACTAATCGAGCAAATCTGTTCCACTTGTCAGCTTTCTCCTCGCTCTGCTTTACGGTGCAAAATTAGCTGGCGTCGTTTGTATCATACGATGTGTTCCGAAGTCGGACAGCAGTACCGACGTGTGAAGACTGTTCTCACGCCCTGAAGGATTGTGTAACGGACGAAAAATAAATCCTGCCCGACTCAAAGGAGACGCCGTTCCTCCGTGGATTTTAGGAACAATTGGGAAACATTACAAAACACATTGAAATGCACATTTTATCAGCACGTACAATTCGACAACGCCATGGGTGCATAAATAGGTTAGCGGAGGGATCATTGGGGAACGGGGGGGGGGGGGGGGCAGGAACCGCTTAAGGCGATCCCAGGGACGGACGGCTGGGGCGCCGCCAGACTCAGACCGGAGCCGACCGCCAGAGGCGGATCAGCGGGAGGGGGTAAACAAGCCGCTAGATTCAGCTTGATCCTTCTTTTATAACCAGTGCCGTTACCAGTGTCGCTGTTATTGACTACGGAGCATCGGCAGGTCTGTGTGAAAACGCGGGTATCGGCTCTCTTGAGAAATGACCTTCCGTTTGTTACTGACTTCTCTACAATTGGGCGCAGCGGCGTTGGGTGTGTACTGGTAATATTTAGCGATGATAGGATGACTGAGATTTCTTCTATTGCTTAAAGCGTCAAACCAGTGACCACGTGCTCAGTAGACTGCTAAAATGTTTGCACCCTAATAATAAACCTAGAAGAACAGATGGCGCCATTGCGAGTGTTCGTAGAATGTTACAAGCACAATTTAGCATGACTGCGGCTGCAGACATCACGTCGGATACGGTGGCTGCTGCACCCGCGGCGAGTAGACATAGATAGGCTCCGCTCCCGTCTATGGAGTGAGGGATGAACATGCCAACAGACAGAGCACACGTCCCCGTATGATTGCGTGTACAAGATCAGTCAACAGAGTTGATGAGGAAAGAAGTGAAATAATAGGAGAAAGGGTGACTGTGGCGGACTCCCAGTTGTTCATTCCTTGGTAATTATAATGTTCTATGGTGTCGGAATGTGAACATCCAAGGGTATTCCAGCTTTAACTCTATTTTCCGCACTACAAGCAAACCCATTGCTAGACTAAGGCCTATGGTATACCATCGTTCACCCGAATGATGCCTAATGATAAGCCTCCATATCGATCGCGCGGCACGATGAATCGATATGGGTGTTTATCATTAGGCAAAGCTCGTGATGAGCTATGGAGCGATGGTATAACATAGGCTCTTCTGACGATCAAATTTACGACAATATTGTAATCGAAGCTTCATGGGTCCCATATTCGGGATTTATGCTTCAGTCGTGCAGTGGAGCAGCGCTATGAAGACTGCCAGTATCGACCATTTGCGTTGCCGAATCGGTAGATCTTAGGTTTGTAACACCGTACCACCCGGCTGTAGTATAAACGTCACCTTAGTCAACAAGAACTCATCGGGTCATCTTGATACTCATCACGCACCACTCGAAAATTTCAAAAGCACCAGCTTTAATCGACCGGTAACGTTCGTAACATTAGTTCGACACATTAAATAATATTTATGCGAGCTTGATTATTACAACCTAAGATTAAGTATCACAGTCGAATCACACTGGTGTACGAATAGTAAGCAAAATATGATAATCTGCACTGCTAAACATGAATGAATCCTCGACATAACCTGAATATAGCATCCGTCGTCTCATAAAAGTTCATACAAAAATGGGCTGTCGATAACTGCTGCTCCTATAGCGACGCCTCCCTGAAAGTCGATTCATTAGCACGGAGAAGAAGCGGTTATTACACTAGAACTAGAACCAAATAACGAGAGGCGATAAACGCCACAGAATCAGAATGCCCATCCCCAGAGGACTTTATACTATTTGGGGAATACGCCACGCACTCTAATTCTGCGGGATGTTGTCGAGGAGACTTGAATGGGTATTAGCCCACCAATAAAAAGCCAATGGAAGAGTCAGCGTTTTGCCTTTCCTAGATAATTATGGTACCAATTCGCCGAACTAAATGGGATAAAGGGTATCCTTGGCCCGGGAGGGACCCGAAGCAGTAGCCTCGAGACAGCCGGTACCACCGTCGACCGCGCTACTGTGTCCCTTTGTCAAGGATACTAATAAAACATTGTGTCCTTTTAAGGATTTTGGTCAAATCCGTTGAAACTAAAACATTATGCGTACTCTTGAAAGCTTTCTTTATTAAGGCAACATCTACAATATTATAGTTCAGTTCCGCTATGTCTTATACATAAAAGGTTAAAGCGTTTATATTATTCTTCGTGAGCTACGCTACGGGTCGCAGTGTAATACGCACGGACCAGATCTGCCCTCTCACATAGGGCCCATCTATATCTCTCATCCATCAACTAAAAGATATTAACCACTTGTGACTGAACGCTAGCGGACAGCACTTATACGACGTTCTATAGGCGCCTCATAATGTTCACTATCTTTACCCTTGGATAGAAAGTTTTCATTCAATGAGCTTTATCCATCCGCGTACGACACGACATGCGCTGGACTAATTCCGCAGACTGCACAGGAGAGATGTCTCCTCGCTCAAGAGGCACCAAAAGATGTGATGGCTTCTGAATTTAAGCATCTACAGAACGGAGCACGACGAAAGATTTCATATAGTCCCCTCTCGTTATAGCGGGTTTGAAGGGACCGGAGAGAATCCGCGTTGTAACGGGAGTCGAGTTCTAACCGGAGCTGAACTTTTTAGACTTTTTTTGCGCGTACATTTATTTGGAATCGCATACCATGGCTAAATGTGGCTATAGTAATTAAATATGTGACCATAAGGAAGTGTGGATGCAAAGAACATCCTTAGGTTATTAATGAAGTCTTGTCCTCAGAGATACTCTCTGCTCTATGCGCAAGTATGACAAACATATTTGGGGAATGAGTACCAGAGGAAATTTAGAAATGATCAACAACAAAACTGTGCAACCTGATGTTACAATATTTTTTCTGTCATCAAAACTCTCGTGCCATGCGGGACATGAACCCGCACTCCACTAGTCAGGCAGGATGTTTGCCCATTGCTCTATTAGAGCTGTTAAATCGCGCGCCGCATCCACCATGTCCTCGTCGCAGTGGCGTCTCAGCGCTTTTCAGGATATCAGGATGCTGCGTGTGATCAAACAGCTCTGTTGCTGTAACCCTGCACTGAAGGCAGAGGTGCAGGTACAAGTCCTGCATGGTGTGAAAGTTCTGATCGCACCAAACCGTAATGTGACTGCACATAGCCTCTATACCAGCTGCTCTAGGCTTAAAACAAATGTGTAGAATGTTGTTGTGATTAATCTGAGCTTTAATCCACACCTTCTGTCGTTCCCACGGAGGAAACCCTACAATTTAGGGTAGCCCTAACGACTACCGTGAGTCTTGTACTGTGCTCGACATATTGATGACTATAAACACTTTTGTGGGCTGCACACACATGAAAAACGTCTACATGCATCTAATTCGTTGTCGCATAGGTGCTGGTTGCGGCATCGAATGAGGCAATAGAAGGGTAGACCTGATCGCAGACACGGTCAGCATCTTGCTCGTTGTCAGTTTCTGTATGAGACCGGAACTGGGCCCGGGTCGCGTTATAACGGGAGTCATTTTGAACGCAGAGTTCCTCCCAAAACCGCGCTATAATGGAAGTAGCGTTGAATCCGACGCGTCCTAACCGGAGTTGGTTTGTATTGGCGTAAAGGTAAGCTGACCGGGGCCGGAGAAAATCTACGTTATATCGAGAGTCGCGTCTTATCCGGAGGCGTTATAACGGGCGGGGACTGTATTTATAAGAGGCAGTACTTGTGTACCCATATGGGTGGTTACTTAAGAAGTGCACATCTTGCATTAGTCAACTCAAGCGGTACTATTAACGATCCTGTTATGCACTGAGAACTTTCCTTTAAGCCATACGTAGCTCTACAGCCCGAGATATTCCGTTGTCCACCAACCTCATCCACTTTTTCGCCTTTGGTGCGAAGTAGGTGGCCACCCTGACGAACCTCCGCTATGCCGCGGTCTCCCAGGGCATAGCCGTAGACCCCTAGCTCGCTCACAACACTTGACAGTTGCACTGGTTGCAACGCACGGACGAGATAATTCTATAACGAAAACTGCTAGTTTCTGTTACTTTTTTGAAACGCTATAAGCCATCAGCACATTCAACTAAAGCTTACCTCAGCTACAATTGGTTGGATGCGTTCCATGAGAATGTGAGCAGACCGCTCATCATCGGTCATTGTTCGAAGTTTCTCCACCATCTGCTCGCCGTAGAAGTTTCCAGCACCGCCCTCGAGCTGCGGTTTTAGAACAAATCGTGAAGGATGCGCTATTGCACTCTGAATACTTCGTGCGTAATCAGGAACATCTCGAAAGGAAACTGCGGAACTCACTTTCACCAGTTTCTCTGTGATTGGGCTGCGGTCGTCAATTGCCCAGAGTCCAGCGAAGGTTGCCCGAATTGCTGCGGCTTCACGTGGATGTCCAATAAATCGCTCTACTACACCATCTTCCGACAGCACCTTAATTTTTAGGGTCGGACACATTTCACAAGGGCTTACTATATCTTAGCATAACAGAATCGCTTGTTTCATTTACACTGGTCGAAGGAAGAAGGGCGCAGACGCGCAGTCGAAAGAGGCACTGACTCCCTCGTCCAGATTCTCGGTTCGGATCACTCACTACCTGTCATTCTCCACACATGCTTTCAAATTGCCTCCACAATATCCTGCTAGAGTGGAATGCGTGGCGCCACGAAGATTTGTTCTTGTCATCCTTTACTCTTTATCATTTATACTGCTTGATTACAGAGTGAAATAACTGGAAAGATGAACTATTCTAAAGACGAAATTGCTAGGGCTGAGCGGTACTTGATAACAAGTCAATTAATTTTCCATTAGTTCACAAATAAGGAAGTCGTGCAAGGCAGTTCTGAGAGCTTATAGAACCCGACAGAAGCGCTAGATAGCGGTAGTGACCCAGCTGTACAACCTCACATGCTCACTAGCTCTGCTATTGCAATAGATAAGTTACTAGATTAGTGATTCCCATGTAAGCTTACTGACAGGCGAACGGCAAACGATCCGTTGACAAGGTAGGCACATATCCTGCGCCTTTAAATTACTGTCACGAAATCTCTCGCAAGTAGATTATCACCTAGTTCTCAAGACGATGCCAAACACAGTTATCGTCACTTTCATGATTAGGATTTTCCATGAATCCCCAAACGGCATCACAAACCTGTTGTGTCTTCTTCGTGTTTGCTACTTGGAGGCCTATCCATGGCGATTTTATCGCATCCGACCTTTCCATTATGAGGCGAGCTGCCCATTCTAAAATACAGTTGCTATGTATTGATGATGTAAGCCACTACTAAGGAATCTGAACGAAAGGCTACCTTTCTCGGTGGGATAATTGTCTGGCACGTATCCAGCTCGAAAATAAACGACAGCCACACGTGAGCCTGATAGCAGAAGGTGCCGGTCAGATGATAAGGAGAGACTGAAAATGAAACATAAATACCTAGCGCAGATAGGTGCACACAGGAGAGACTAATACGAGAGCTATAATCAGCTCTTTGGAGTTGGAGACATGAAGCTCAACACTGTTAGTTCACCACCAAGGGCCAGATTCATCAACCGCTTTCCGGCCGGTAACGGTATGCCGGTTATCGTATCTGTACCTCTATCACTATCTCTCTGTGTCACTTACTGCACAGGCCGATATGGTGAACCCGCCGTGAGATGGTACAGGCGGTACCATTGATGTATCTGGCCCTAGAAGGGTCGGTAGTAACATGTAACGCCAGCTTATCTATCGGCCGTGCACTTTATTTGTAGCTCAAATAAGCATCACTAAAATGCCGTTGGTGTTTCTGAGACAAGGTGGAACAGAATGTGTCGCCCAGCTCACGCGACAGCGAAAATCTCCCTGAATTTTGCTAAATATCAGTTAGTAGTAAATCGATGAGCAGTGCAGCAATAGTAGGAGCTGGTCCTCTTTTTTGAATCGACTCGCGATCCTTGTGCTCGCGTACCATTCTGATCAGGCAGGTTGTCCATGCATTAGGAATTCGCTATTGGCATCCAGTTTTTCTTGCGAAAATTAAAACGCCGACATATTTACAGGCTGGCCACCAAGTGTTATTGTTTAGGCCTAATTCACATTCAAACTGCCACCGCGGTAAGCTATAGAACCAGAATGCGCCGCGCGTACAGAAAAGGGAATGTTTGACACTGAACACAACCTTTACCTTTTAAATACCGACTTCAGCCCAGGTACAATCCTTCCACTGATTGTGATTTGGTTGCGCATCTGTTGGTAAGAATAGAAGAATGGACGCCTGATCATTTGAAGGTAAGAACAATAGCCTCGCCTTCGGAATGCTCTGCTTTCTACTAGAGCAACCGGGTCTGTATGTAGATAACCGAATACAAGGTCCCAATGATGTAGCAGCAACTTTTCGTCGCACAGGATAAGGTCGCCTGAGAATTCCTTTCGCACAAAGAGGGCGAAGACCTACAGGAATCTGAATACGTTGGGTAATTTGGTGATTAAGGTAAGTCTGAGGCTACAGAATGCTACTGGTGTCCACCCTGATCTACCGCTAGATTGGGAAACGTGGTGTCATGACATCAGAATAGCGGACCCCGCTATGAAGCGGGACAAACGCTGAATAAGAAGAAGGAAAAGAAGAAGAAGAAGAAGAAGAGGAAGAAGAAAGTCAGTCTGAGGCTTAGCTGTCGTTGTCGCTACAAACTTTTCTATAAATAGTAGAATCGCTGTACAGAGTACAGAAGACCAATTACGAGTCGGGATCGAAAGTCAAGATTGAGGTTTATCAACCCGTTCGTGAGATGCGCATCGCACTTTGCTTCTAAACAATGTCCTCGGAATTTTAAATGGTATTCGGCATACGAAATGACTTCCAGTGAAAACCTTTTGATAAGTAAGAGCACTTTTGACCAAGGCACGAAAAAAATTATAATGACTCCTGTTGCTAGGCTCTTAGGCCCCGTTTGTACTTCGTCGCCGAGCGACGCGACGCCACGTATAGTGGCCAAATTGATTGAGCGACGCGACCGACCAATTTGGCCACTTTACATGCCGTCGCGTCGCTCGGCGTCGAAAGTATAAACGAGGCCTTACTTACTGCATCGCCCGTGCCTTGTAGGACAATCAACTGCTCCGCCCATGGGGATTAAGACTCCCGTTGAAGTCGACGAATTGGTAGCAGATCTGTCTGGTGAAGATGAAGTGCTGACTTGCCCAACGAGTAGCATGTCCATAAGCATATCTCATTACATAAACCAAATCAGTGCTCAAATTTTCATTTTGTAAATAAAATAATAATATGTAGAAAAAATAAAACAACAACAAAAACAACACGTTGAAGTACGCTGCATTGTGCATCTCTCATGAGCTGAATAATGACGCCCTTACGCTTTGATCACAGCAGCCATCAAGGCACCCTTTGAGAATGAATCTTCGGTGAAAAACCATACTAAACTACTTCTTCAAGCCCGCCGGTTAGAGCACAGATACCCGTAAGGTCCTCCTATCGCAAAGATGAGCAATTACGAAACGACCACTTCATTATCACGAAGAGCTGGATAGGTCCAACGAACTTACCACTGTTCACATTCCGTCAGGGTCCTGCGGACTATTTGATCTATTGGAACACCAAGTTCTTCGAGCGCGTACTCCACATGCCTCTGATCGATCTGATTTTGGTTTTCGTCTTCGACAACTACTAGCAAGACGCTGTCACTTGGAAATAGGCTCCTAAACACCAAATCAGCAACTAGGAGGCTTTAAAGAAAGAATACACTAAAAGTCTAAACCAACCAGGCTTTGAATAATCCTTCCGCGATCAGCTTTATTGGTTCGTTCTTTGGTATAGCCTTCTCCACTGTCTCTTTGTCATACCCAAGTTCAAGCATTGTTCTTCGATGCAATTTCGTCACCTGGAGGGAAGCAAAACCTGCCAGGCAACGAATCAAAAGGACTGCAACTAACCCTCTCAGCGTGTGCTCCCATACTGGATGCAATATTATTGACTTCAATCTAAAACAAACTCGTTTGAGGACGAAAATCACTCGAAGATACTAAAAGGCTGCTACGGTAACGGTAGTAAAGCTCACCTGCTTCAAATGGTACTCGCAAGTAAACGGGTCCTTGTGACACATGTAATCAGACCGTTGTAGTACTAACGTCTTCCTTTGAGAAAGTCCTTGAAAGTACAGGCATTAAACTGGACAGCGAGAGTCGGCTTATCACAGCAAAGTCCAGAATCGTCCCTTGATTTAGTTCAGATGACCCACCTTCATCCCTAATTTGCTTCAAAATGTCAATTAGACCTCTTGTAAAGGCATCGGTCTTCACCACATCCTTATGGCATTCTATTAAGAAATCGTAGTCATAGGCTATCTCGTGGTAAAGAGAGGCCATGAGCTGAAATTTCTTCGTAATGGCAGTAGTAGGAACATTTTTGAGGATTGTGGTAGTATACATGAATTGAACTCACATTCTGAACATTTATGGCTTGTTCGAAGAGCTTACGCGGAAATGGGGTAGGAAGAAGGGCGAACGGGGCCGTCTGACAAATATCACTACGGTCCTTATGCTCCTTGGTCCTCATGACAAGACCATGTGCCTAAACAACCACTAAATAGGGGATCTTTAGAAAAAGCCTGCGAAGCATAAAACACTTATATCTTCAGATCATAACACCACAAAGGCCAATTTTCCAGACTGGAAGAGGTGATAAAGTGGTGACGGATCTATGACGATGTAAGAACTTTTTTCTTGTTGAAAGCCGGTTGTCGATAGTTGCCAATGGGATACACCACGCATTCCTCTTCCGCGTAGAATCAAGTTTTACCTTCGATGTGTGCTTGGACAACATGGCGCACTGGGGCACCCTCATGAAAATCACAGCGGTTAATGGCCGCAGGCGGTTGGGGGGGGGGGGCACTGTGCCAATGCGATATGTTTTAGTGTTCAACCATGAGCAAAGGTGTTTTATCCCTCTTACACTCGTCAGATTGCGACTAATCGATCCGCGATGGATGAAGGGATTGACTGACCAGAGGACCCAATCCTACGACGTTGATTCGGTAAGCGCAAGCCTCCCGCATCGACTGCACTACCCGCACTTATGGTCTGAATAAACGATAAAAGATGAAGAACGGAATTAATCAGTACCTGACAGGAATTCTTCACACATACGACCTTCACGGAATGTCTTGGAACGACGTTGAGCATGTATTTGGCTTTTGCTATGACTTGCTGAAGTCACAGCACAGACCAAGTACGCGTTAAACTTCCCTCCACGACATCCCCTACAAGTGGAATTCGTGGCACACTCCAATAGGGACTGACTAACGCCGTTCTTTATCCATTTTCATCTACATTTATTGTGCCAATTACAGTTGACAGTATAGATAGTGACGAGATTAGGCGTAGTTCTCGGCTTGACTATCCTTTATTAGATATGTCAATGTTCCACCGAACCCATAAGACAGCGCCGCCAGTCGCTCACGCTTTCAAATATCTCGTAAAATTACAACTAATTATTTCTCTTCCCCTTCTTCTCCCTCCATTTTCAGCGAGCTATCAAGTAAGTTAAGGAATATAACAGCGTGTGAACATTTTTTTGTCGGCGCATTCCCAGCGCTGGAGAGAGTTAACGGTAGGAAGTCGAACCAAACTGCTATAGCTATTCGGCTAACTGTATTGTCCCAGTATACAGGGTGCGCCATAAATATGGTCACTTTTTTCGCGCGTCATTCCTTTATTTATTTGTAAGCGTTTTTATGTTTTTATTGTTGTTGTTTTTTTTTCGGATTCTACGTGTAATCTTAACCACATAGTGTTTTTTGAATCTCCACGTTACTTTTTTCGGAAATGGTAGTCTTGTTCTCAATGAGGTGCAATCTTAGATATGATAGCTACGAGCAGCCTTCGAAAAATCTTGAAAGAACGAATCAAGCGGAGATCAGGCCGCAGCATGAGAAAGATGGCATCCCAGCTCAACGTACCGGCTACGACAATGAGCCGATTGTTAAGTATGAACTTGGACTATACCCCTACAAGTTCCGTCAACTGCACGGACTGACGCCTGCACAGATGGAAGGAAGAAAAAGAAAATGTAGAATACTCCTCGAACGGCACGACCACTGCACGACGCTCTCCACCGATGAGAAACTTTTCTCAATTGAGCAGTCTTTTAACCACCAAAACTCGCGGTTATTGGCTGAAAGTGGTGAGGATGCAGATAGGAAAGGAAGAATCGCTCACAGAAACTCTCATCCAGCTTCTCTGATAGTTTAGGCCGGAGTTTGCGCCACAGAATGAACACCATTGGTTTTTGTTGAGAAAGGAGCCAAGATCAACGCCGAAGTCTACGTGAACGACGTTTTGAAGATGTTTCTCTGGGCTCAAGAACACTTTGGAAATACAACATGCACCTTTCAACTCGACGGCACACACGCTCAGAAGTCCAAGATGACTCAGGATTGCACAAGTTCGGCTTTCAATAAATCTTGGCATAACGTTGTCAATCTATAGATGAGATTGTTCAGCTGTTGACCAAGATTGTCATCAACTTTATTACGGCTGACGTTTCGGCGTCGTCGCCTTCCTCAGAGCCTGGAAAAGTCGGAGACACTTGTGGAACTGTTCCCCCAAACACCATTTCTTACTACAGAGTACTCTTCCCAAGGAAAATAGAGGCAGGATCCGATATCCGAGATACAACTAACCTTAGAGGTGGATGACGTTGGACCACCAGACACCCGTAGCTGGAAGGAATCGTGGGTGAATGAGCTGTAGCTGTAGAGTGTAGCCGACTTAAGTACCCGGGGGTCAGATCGAGCAGATCAAAACCCATAGAGCTCTACAAAGGGTGCCAGTTCTTGAGTAATTGCGATGCACTCTTCCTTGCGATTGATTCTTCACCGCAATCCAAAGTGCCTCTAGCGTCCTGCGTGCCAAATGTCACTTTCGCGCGCCAGGATCGAGACAGACACCTGAATCATCGTGCCCCCATGGCGCAGGACCCTGTGTTCTCTTCAAGGAGTGCGGACATTGGCTTTCCCAAGGCCGTCCAGATGCTCCCTGATCCTGACACAAAGGGGTCTGCCCGTTTCCCCTATATAGTGCTCCCCACACTCATTGCACGACACGAGATAAACTATCCCAGACGTCATGCAATCCCCCTGTTTCCCATTGGGGCAAACTACGCAGGACGAGGTTGGGTACGTCCGATCGTAGATACGGTTCCGGACCAACTGTGTCTTCAAGGTTGTAGGAGGGACATCTACAACCCTTACAACGTCTTGGAGGTCCGCTCTGCGTATGCATCTGCGTATCTCTGCACTCCCTTCGTCTGAGATGAAGGGCACGCAGAAGGGTATCTTGCTTCTTTCTTCTCCTCGACGGACTAGCGCTGTAGCACGCGCCCTACCTCCCGTCTGCCAACTTTGGGCTGGATACACGTTACTTTCTGCAATGTTGTGTGCCATCTTAAATGAAAGCAATTTTTGCTCACTGTCAGACGATACCAGAACATGTTTTTAATAATGCCCCTTCTGGTACTGGAAGGGTGAGTAGAGCAACAGTGAACAAGGAGTTCATGCTACTGGGTTTCCTGTACCATCTAGTTTTAAATTCACTATGAGAAAGGTGTACCTGGACATTCAGGAAGGCCAGCCAATTTTCCGTAGGTTTTTCTCTCGTAAGCTTTATATGTTCCGACTTGTTATTCAGCAGTTCGAAACATGTGTCCACCTCATTTTGAGTGGAACATATGATAAAGCAGTCGTCGATATACCTACAATAAAGTGTTGGCAGGCGTTCCAGCACAGGATTTTCCACCTTAAACATGAAGGCGACTGCCAGTACAGGAGCCAGTCTTTGTCCCTTGCCAGCCCTCTCATCTGCATATAGTACTCTCCCGACCATTTGAATACGGTACAGATTAGGCACTCGTTTGTCAGACTCATAACCTGAGCCCCACTGAGTCCATATAGGTTCACATTTCCCTCATGTTCGGTAAGGATCTCAGCAACAGCCTGTAATGCCCGTTCCTTTGACACGTTGGTATACAATGAACTGACATCAAAAGACTCCATAACGTATCCTTCCTCCGCCTTGATAGCGCGGAGTTCTTGCAGGAAAGTAGTGGTATTGGGCAGGTGAGAGGGTTGAACCCATCAAACTCGCCAGATCTGAAATGATGTTTGGAGGAACAGTTCCACAAGTGTCTCCGACTTTTCCAGGTTCTGAGGAAGGCGACGACGCCGAAACGTCAGCCGTAATAAAGTTGATGACAATCTTGGTCAACAGCTGAACAATCTCATCTATAGATTGACTCAGGATTGGCGCGAGGAATCTTACCAACTTCATCCCTGCTTCTGAATGGCCATCAAACTCGCCAGATCTGAATGTCATGGACTACTGGATTTGGTCTATTATGGAGGAAAAGCCTGCGCTCAAGGACATCCTACGGCAAAAGGTCTGAAATTCTCACTGGAAAAAGCATGGAAGGAAATTCCGCAACCCTGCGTGCCGCCGTTGACTCCTATCCTAAGCGTCTGCAGGCTGTCATTCATGCTCAGGAGGGTCATATTGAATGATATCCACTCCGTTTGTTAGTTAAATCGTTAACAAATTGTTTACGAAGTCTCGAAGTTTCCTGATAAACTCCGCTTGAGTAATTCGCTTTTTATTGAGGACCATATTTACGGCGCACCCTGTACGTAGCCTTGAAGATTAAGCCATTCTGCTGCACAACTATCTCGATTTCTAATATTTTTCGAGGATGAAAGGCTATGGAATCTCTCGTCTAGAAAAAAAGGAGGAAAAGGAGAAGCAAAACACCCGGTTCTATCGTAATCAGAGAGGGCATATAGTGATTGGCGTCTTCAATCCTTTACTTGAGCATCCTCGACAGCCTCAGCTGCTGTCACATTATGCGAGGGTTTTTATTAGAATCCAGGCGCATTCTACTTCTACGGGATATCGTGGAGGCGACATGAATGCGTATTTGGCCATACAATGACTTGCGGTGGCCAGCCGATGAACAAGTCAGCGCTATATCCTTCCCAGACAAGTCTGGTACCAATTCACCGACCCCGGAGGGATGGAAGGCTTGGTTGGCCTGGGCGGGAAATCCGAACCAGGAACCTGGTATCGGGTGCACGCGACAGTCGCGCCTCCTCCGACTGCGCTACATGTGCCCTTCCGGCTAGGATAGGTTCAAAAACCCTTTCTGGCAGAAAAGCGAACAACGGGGAAATGGAACGGCAACACCCATTAGACTAGGACTGCTCATTTTTACATTTTGGATTGAGCAGACCGAGAAGAACACTTAGCTCCTCCATCCACCTGCTTTGGTTCGAGCGAAACCAAAATAAAACGACACTTACACTTACTGTTAGATATGGGAACAAAAACAAAGCAACCTACGTGCGCCCAGTCGACTGAAGAAAGCACGAGCTCGTCCACCCGCTCTTCAGGAAGTGGCAGCTTAGGATAGTCTGCGAGCAGCACACCATTGCTCTTCTCCAAAACCATGCAAATTCTGGAAACCTTCGCACTAATTAAACGCCAAGTGAAAAATGCACGGGCGAAAAAAGGGGTCGAAACAGAAAAAACGAAAACGTCAGCGTAAACGGTGATGCTTCTTATGGAACAGGTGCCACTTGCAGAAGTCTCTAACGGCCATCCAATCCTCGTAGCCAAGTTGATAAAAGGGAGGACACAACCAGTTCCCAAAAGGTCAGAAACCACTCTCGGGAACGGTCGCTGTTGATTACGCGCTCTACTGCTAAAGCCACGCTCCGCTTCAGATTCTACTGGTAACTGAATTCTGGAGCGAATTCTCAGCGCTCAAATCGTGGTGAGCATCTACAGTGGTCGAGTGATGAGGAATGAAGGCTCGACCGGACAACAACTCGGGGAGTCTTGAACCTTGCGAAGAGGAGACGAACGCTGTGGTCTTGGAATGCGTCAGGAGTGCTAGTCCTTGCAACATAGTAGCGGCTCTCGACCAAAGAGAGGTAAGCAGTCTACCCCTTGCCCGTATTTCGTTCTCATGAGGTGATACAGATGTGTCTGCATACCTCATCCATTCTTCTTTGTGATGGAAAAATTCGTTCCCACATCGATTGTCACGAGATACGTCTAGTAACACCTACGACCACGGAGACATACTGTAGTTCCAGAAGCAATAGAGGAACCGGAGGAACCACCGGTGCAACCCCAATATGGGGCTCCACCTTATACGCACATTTAAATAATAATTGAAATGGCAATACATGCAACAGATGTACAACGTGAGGAAGCCACTAGACTCTCGAGGAGCCCAAGGGTTGAGGGCGGACACGCCAAGAGAACGAGGGGTAGAACGCATTTCCCGTTATAAGGTGGACCCCCTCTTTGGGGTTGCACCGAGCCACCCCTCGTATGAAACACCTCATCGAGTATGGCTAGATCTGGCCAACGTGCGAAAAATGAAGGCTTTTGGTTGAGTTCTGTGCTCTCTCTTGCTGATGCGGAGGAGAGAACAGGCTGAGCAGAGGAAGGGATTCTGAGATGTGGCCAATTTTGACGTGGGTGTAGTAGGTGGAGCTCATCCCGGAGTTTTTGTGTCCATGGGCCCTACAGGAACTCTATGCATTTATATTGTTATATAATGTAATAATGAGAAGTAGGTTCTAGACATTGGATCCGACGCCGATCCCGATTATTCGAATCCATCATTTTTCTCCAGACTCTGTTCAAAGGATTTTGCGAATAAATGCATCTTTGAAAAGCCCCGTCCAGGGGGGCAACATATTGCTGATGCTGCACGTTTGCATCGACTATTAGTAATCTGCTTGTGGAGATCTCACGCGCCCTGTCAAATCTTTCATGAGGCTAGCGTGTTTCTGGTTGTAGGGGAGACGACCGAGTGGTTGAAAACTGCGCAGAATTCCATATCCCGAAACATTTTCGGGAAGTCGTCGATGTGGTCCTCAAGGGGGCGCGAACGCGGGCGCGGACTATACGTATGCTGAGCCAGCAAGTGCACGGGGGCGTGCACGTCCCATCCGAGTGGCATTACCTTTTAACGTAAACGGCTGTCTTCATTTCCATCTGAGATCGTTAGAAGGAACAGCTGGTTTCGTACCTTCGCCTTCTTTAATGGAAATGTGTCGCTCATCTGCGCACGCCGTAGGTTGGACCAATTCGCCCTATCCAATGAGAGACCTGTATTTTCGAGGATCTGCACTTCTTCATTGAATTCAAGTCATGTTCTTTAATCCTCAAGCGGCTGTTGCTGAGGTTGTAAGCTCTCACGTTTTCTTGCGATCAAAGCTATAGCGCCAGGCGGAAGACGAACCCGCTAACCAGGTGGGAATTATAGGGCATTACGCCATTACACCATCGGCGTCTGATCGTAGAAGATGACTTGAATCATTTCTGGCAAGACCATCTTCTTCTTCTTCTTCTTCTTCTTCTTCTTCTTCTTCTTCAGCGTTTGTCCCGCATCGTAGCGGGGTCCGCTATTCTGGTGTTATGACGCCACCTTTCCCGATCCAGCGCTAGATCAGGGTAAACACCAGTAATCTTCAAGTCCGCATGTAACGTATCTAACCAGCGCTGCTTCGGGCGCCCTCTAGGCCGCTTTCCTATTACCTCGAAGTTAAGGCCTATCTTGCGGACGCTGTCTTCCTTTCCACGCAGAACGTGGCCGTACCATCGCAAGCGAGCTTCGCGCATCTTGTCGGCTATCGGCGCGACACCGAACTTCTGCCGAATAGCATCGTTTCGGATGCGGTCCATGCGCGTGACTCCAGCCGTCCAACGCAGCATCTTCGTCTCCATGACGCTGAGGCGCGTTTCAACTTCCTTTGTCGCAGGCCAACACTCAGCGCCGTACATCGCTACTGGCCGGACGACTGCTCTGTATATCTTCGACTTCAAGCGCTCCGGTATCTTCCTATCGCAGAGCACCCCAGTCAACGAGCGCCACTTGGACCAAGCTGCACTCACGCGTGAATTCACTTCAGTCATCAGTTTGCCGTCAGACGTGACTGCTGATCCCAGGTACTTAAAGACCGAAGTGCGTGGGAGCTCGATGCCGTTAACCTTGATGGAGCTGGATTCAGTAACGTCCGTCGTTAGATATTCGGTCTTCTTCACGTTCAATTTGAGTCCAAACCGCTCCAAGCGATCACACCAAGCTTGCACCTCTCGCTCGAGTTCATCTTTATCTTCGCTAGCGAGCATTACGTCATCAGCATAAAGCAACGTCCAAGGGACGGGGTTCTGAAGATCTCGTGTGATGGCATCCATGACGACAACAAAGAGGAGTGGGGAAAGCGCAGAACCCTGATGTACCCCGACAGAGATGGGAAACTCCATCGAGGTTCCAGCTTCAGCTTGAACTCGACTCTTTGGACAAGAGTAGAGAATTCGCACCCACTCTATGAGCTTCTGGCAAGACCATCAGCTTAACTATTTTTATGCTGATATCAGCAGGTGGCTCATCACTATATGCGTACTGATCGGTCGAGGTACTAGTTTCATACTGACTTCACGCTAAGTAGTGTATATGAAGAGTCTTCGAATGCCCATCCTAAGGTAGACACTGGGGCTCTCGGGAAAATCCATAACTATCAGAACTTCCTTATCAGCCAGAATGAAGCTTCGAGAGTGAGTTTGCACGCTTTGAGCAATTTCGCACCCCTGCTACTGCTCCTCCAACTGAGAAAGCGGCTCTTCTTGGATACTATTCCTATCTGAGAGGTCAGGGTTGCAACAAAAATGTTCTAAAAATGCGAGCAAAGCAGGAAGTTTGACGAGAAACCTATTCGTGCCAGGTAATCCACTGAATAGGGTAGCCACAGTGTAGATGGGCTTCTGTGAGGTCTTCTTACGATTCTCTCCAGTGGAGGTTTACCTGCGATTGTAATCGAGTGGGTCACACCTACGTCCAAGGACTGGTTTTCAAGAGCTGCGTATATCATAAACAACATACATCAGTATGCATTTCATTGGACTGTCCGGGCCCTTCAAAGGACCTCTACCTTAGACTTCCACAGTATCGTAGATGTAATCATTTTCTTTTCCGAACTGTAAATGTGCTCTGGTTCTCTTTCAGAAATATGGGCCATTCGGACCACGGATGCGGAGTCGAAAACACGGAGTGTCTGGGAGTTATCGCGCAGTTATTGACGCGAGTGAATTAGACTTTACATCGACGGTAGTTAATTATAACTACAAGCATTCACGATGGCAACAGTACACTCATCGTCAGCCGCATGAGTGAGTTTGACTTTTCGACTCTCTCGTGAACGATGTGCAACCAAGCAACCAAGCTCCTAATCTCCCGCGGTCGGTCGTTGAGTGCCAGTCTTTCCTCACGAAGTTAAACCAGTGGGCCCCTCTATCTCCTATATGACTGCCGTAAATGGTATAGGCCAAGAACGTGTTCAAAGTGTTTTCAGGATTTGTCGATGAAGTATGATAGAATGAGTGAATTGTTTAGTACCTCATTATCTCTACTTCCTTTGATGAATCATGGTAGGATATTCGTGAAATTCTTTCTTTCCACGAGCTTTCTATAAAGGATCACGCCTTCGCATACCAGTGTCTGTTCTGCAGTGTCGGGATTACTAACTAGGAGGGTCCCGATATGTCTTCATTGCGTTCTACGCGATGAAGATTGCTTATTCGAGGAACATCTTTGGCCTGCTGCCGATCTGATGGATCTGCACGATCGCCTTCTCACGACCAGCCTTGCCTCCACCTCGTAGTTTCCACCATCCGACCTTGGGTTCATGGTCAGTTTTGGTTTGTCGGCGAAGGACCCGCTATACTATCGGTATGATGGCTTAGATCACACTCTGGCTTCGCGATGAAGTACCACAGGCAGTCAGGTCGTGGTGGGCAGTCAGGTGGAGAGCTCTTTGTACAGGTTTATCGAACAGGTACCTTGACCTTCGTGGACCTTTTCACTTCCATTTTGCTGCTTCCGATGTTGCCGTTCATGTCTTGCTCTTTGAGGCAGTCCCCCTGATCTGACTGCATCTACGATTACCAAGTAAAAATCGTCTTTATCGTACTCAGAACATCGGGTCTGCAGCGCGTATATCGGCATAATTATCTTTTTGCTTCGCTTTGGTCTTCAGTTTTAATCAGCAGTTAGTGAATCCGTGAGACTTAGTAAATGCCGCCCGACTGTATTCCTTTTGTCATCTCTTGCACAACTCAATACAGCTTGTCGGCTGCTCCAGTAGGTGCTCTAGTTGATTCACGTGGGCTGCATGGTGACTCGTCGCGTCGCTCGCGAGGTATGAATGGATGTTAGACATTTTTGAGCCAGTCGTATACACAAATTGTTTGACATCTGTTCACTGAGCATGCGGAGCGCAAAGGCGGTGGTTCTCCTTCGCAGCCAGAGCCGACACAAAGTGCTGGTACCGAGCAGGACCACCCCACCAAGACTTCCATTCTTTCGAGGTCAGGGGATTAGTACCAGTCTTGGTTGGGAAAGGCAAAACATTGAGAGCAGCCATTCTCTGTATAAGCCGAATACACATTCAAATTGCCTATACGGAAGTTCGTTATAGATTGTGCGGCGCATTCCAGAAATCTGAGAAAGGGACTGAATGACTTCGATCTTTGCCCGCTATTATCCTCGTTTGGTCACTGAACCTTCAGATAATCTAGAAGCATAAAAATGTGACAGCAGTGACGAGGATTGATATAGTTTCAGGATATTCACTGGTGGTGTATTGGGCTTGTCAAGCGATTCCAGCTATATGGTCTCGTTTTTGTCCACTCCATCTAAAGCTTACAGTGTGTTGTATTTTCTTTCGCTTTCACCGACAGTCGCAAATCATGTGAGTCTTTATCGTCACTAACTCGACAGTCGTTTATTCCTCGGCAGCTTATTCTTATTTCAGAGGAACCACGTTATTTTGCGTGAGTTCTCAATGTCTTCACTGTTCAAAATCTATTTTCATCCTTGGAATCGTTTCATTTCTGTGTTTTCCTTTGACGGGTTAGTTACCACATATTTACACACATGCGGTTTCCTAGCGAAACTCGAACACAGTGTTTAGGGTTTCCCTCACCGTTTCCATTCAGGACGCACGTAAGCAATGCTGCAAAGACGGGTCTTTCCGAATCGTCTCTCTTTCGAGTGTATACGATACTACCAAGCTTTTCGCTGTGTATTACGTGGACAGCTACGGCTACTATCGTCTGCCGAAAAGACCAGCAAAGTGGAAAACCTATGAAAAAGTAAAGCTTTCACTTTCATTTCAGGTCTGAGAGGGCAAAACCTCTCTGAATGTTGGGACTAGGTATATCTGATGTTGTACAGCCACTCGGGTAAGTCACCGTTAGACACTTCTTCTTCCATCAACCATCCAGGGTTTGTGAATTGCTGTCCTACTTGTCCGTGAAAAATAAAAATAAAATAATAAATAATATAGTAAAAAGAGATAATAGATATAATAATAAAAAAAGAGAAGAGAGAGAGAATGCATCCCGCAAAGGGATACTTAATGTCGCCCTTCAACAGATATCGTTAGGGGGTTTTATACTCCCTCCATGGCACGGCGCGATTGCTGCACAGCTGTCTGAAAACCGCTCAGCCTCTGGTCATCACGATGCGCAGTGCCCATTTATTCTGCGGAGCCATTAGCCGAACACGAAACCACATAGTTGCGTCAAGTGAAGTGTGTCACGGCGACGAAGTATAGATGCAGTGCGGTGCGAAGTCCGTAGCTAAAGCGGTTATGGTGCCGAGCAGAGCATGACGCAGCTATAAAGTGCACCTTACAGAGATATGAGCTATGAAGAATCAGAGCGCATCAATTTGTAAAAGGCGTTTCTGAAACGTTCAGAATGAATTATTAGTAAAGAATTTCTTTGGAATGGAGAAGAAAGAGATTTGATTTGCTTATGGCCTTTAAGATGCTAAAAGGTACTGCAAATCTCAGGATTTCGGATTTCTTCATACTGGCTCCTTCATCCACAAGGGTCGCCAATATCAAAGTCAGTACAGGTGCTGCCAGTAACTCGGTCAGAGCAAAGTTTTTCAGCTTTAGAACACGGACTAGTTTTATTAGAGTTCTCAGGTCTTCCAGTTGGTCACTGAGTTATGCTTCTTTTAAAAAGCGGGTTGCCAAGTTCGTTGATTGATTTGTACCCTTTCATAATTATGTGGTTTTTACTGTTTCGGTTCAAATTACCGCTTCTCATTTTGTAGTATTGAGTTCACTTAATTCCTAGCATTGTGTCTTAGTTCTTGTTCTTGTTGTCTCGTTTGGTTCTCCTTGAGTTTGTTTTCTCGTGCCGATTTCGGCACCCACAATAAATAAAAAATAAATAATTATTAGCGCGTTTCCAGGGACTATTTACGGATTCACAATCAGGGATTTGTCTTGAACACAGGCGTCTCTCTTATTGTGGTGATTTTCTCCGACAGCATGCCTAGCCAAAGTATGGCCAAACAAAAGGTTTGTCTCATATTATGCTGCACTGTAATGGTTGTATATCGCCACTTCGAACATCTGACCAGTAATATAGCTGTTTAAGATGGTTCATCGTGTTCCAAGAAGCGTCTTTATTTAGGTGTGGAAGGTTGTGAAGCTGCTATCTCGAGGAACCCGATATGCTCAACCGTTTCCTGTCACAATTGATCTTGGCGAGGAAGTTTCTGTTGGATCATCGACGATCTGTGGAGATCAGGCACAGGCGTTGCAGTACATACTGGTCGACTGCACCGGTGGACAACCTAGCGGTTGGACATAGATTATTCATTGTTTTTGGTGCACGGACAAACGTCGCCTTTATGTATATGACAAACTGTAGGAGAGGGTAGTGTCTTATACATTTAAGCTTCATTAAGCTGCCCTTTTCTAGAGAGGAGATAGGGTCTTTGGGAGTGTCGTGGGGAAAACATGGTCATTCAGACCATTCCGTAGCAAGGCGTAATGGTATAATCATGTGCTAGATCACAGCGGACAGAGTGAATGTTCTTGATGATAATCCTTCAGTTTATAGAAACAGTTTAGATGCATAGATGAAAGGATTGAGCGACCTATTTCACATTTCGTGTTCTCAAGAGCACTAATAAGCAGCAGTTCTAAATGTAAACTATTCGTATTTCAGAATGTGCCTCTGGGCTACGTATGCCGCTGTATGTGTCTCGTAACCTCATCTGTATAGAGAGCCTCATCGATAGATTCGTGCCACCATATCTTCGCAGATTGAACGACTTTCGTGGAGCACTCTATCTTGGAAGCCGAGACTATGAAGTCCTGTTTGGTTTCTCTTGGAAAATACTTTTCAAAGATATCAGCTGGGTTAATACTGCATATTTTAGGCGGACGTGACGAGCATTGATAAGGACGGTGCCTGTCTGATATCGATTGTTTGTATCTGCGAGCTCCAAGTTCCTCGCAAAGAAGATGAATCCACACGCAATTGCTTCTATGTTGTGCATTTTAAAACTGTATGGTAGGTATTTAAGCTTTTTAATTGACATGGGAAGAGGCTGAAGCATCTGTCTAAAAGGCGGAAGCGAGTCATATATGAAGAAATTCCGTCCTACAATTAGAGATGAAGTTGCCCTAAAATATTGCTATGGGATTGCGGTAGCAGTGCCTGGGACTGGCTTCTGTTGAACTGCACAGCCGCCAGTTCTGTTTTTGGGAAATTCGATTGAACGAATGAACGAAGAAATCGAACACTCGAATAATTATTTCGAATGGACGAATGACAAAAAGTCGTTTACTCTGATAGAAACTACGTAGCTGTGCTTATAACAAGTCAAAATCAAGATAGCAATTGATTTCTGTGGAATCTACAGGACAAGCTTTTTTGGGATGCGCCACGCATTCTACTAATACATGGTGTGCTCCATATGCGGACAATTCAAAGTGAGCGAGGTTTTGAAGAGAGCCTGTGTGCAGGTGACCGCAGACAGCTTTTTCGTACCTCCCTCTAAGACTAGAGAAGCTTGCACTCTTCGTACTTCAGCAAAGAAGCTGCAGGAAGTTGCTCTCTGGAATTATCACTTGCATTAGTTGAATTCAAGAAAGAATGAGTTACCGATAAGAAGGAAAGGACATTATAAACAGCGGTTCAACGTACAGGACCTTTATGGGCTAGGCTCTTCCACAGTCCTAATCGTGTACGTTATGAACACTTTAGAAGAAACGGTATCACAGCTGGAACTCAGGGCCTGTTTTCAAGTGCAGAATAACTGTTCACCTTCAGGTGCTCTTGTGCTCATCAGAATCTAAGTAGAAGCAGTGATGGCATTCTCCCTGCTTTTACTTTCAGTATGTTTTTCCCTATCAGCTACGTAGAAAGCAAATCAGATATACTCAAACATGTCCAACATTGTCTTTCTCTCTCCTGATCACTCCAGTCCTTCCTTTCATCGGGGTTTCTCGCATGCGCCTTCATTACACCTTCAGGCCTGCCGCCAAACTTGTCGGATGATCCTGCGATATGAGTCTGCGCCGTAGCAGCTGTCCGCCTGCTTACAGTGAATTGGTTTGACTTTCACCGCTGTATTTACATCTACGATACACCTCATCCTAGCTCCCTAAGTCCCATACACATTCTTTTATGAGACTCTCATTTCAACACTCTTTCCTGCGCATTTCCGAAATTTAATTCTCACTAACATAACTTTCAAGACGCACTCTACCACCACTCTGCTCGAAACCTGTGGAGCGGCTAAACAACCTTTCATTGGGCTCTCCTAAGACAATATCGCTTCTATCCTAGTCTCTGCTCCCGCTACTCGTAACCCCTTTCTATTAGCGGTAGCTCCTATGGTACGGAAAATTCTCTGCTGTCATCATTTGTTGTTCAAAATAATTCTGATGCACTGCTCAGTGCTGATGAATTTATATTACTGATAATCAACCATACCATGTCGTCCACCAAAGCTTTCAGCGACAGACGCGCCTTCTATTATAGGCTGAACTGACTGCTTGTTCTAAGACGATGTCGCCTGAGTACAGGATCATACCGAATAGGTAGTTCTGTAATAACCTCATTATACTATCGAGTGGCAGTGGGTCGAGGGACGGGCTCACAGCCGATTCATTTTCAGTGGCCTTTTTAAGAGATCGGGGTATGTCAAATAGTTGCTTTTAACGTCACTCGTCTGTTTTGACCGGAGGAAGCTAGCTGCGCTGGTGGTGGATCTCCATGACAGAATTAAACTACAACAAAAAGATGAATGAAAACGGTTTTCTCTGCCTTCAGTCGACCAATGGTCCTTACTGGTTCGTTCTACGTGAGAGCACTTTGACCTGGTAGTTGAATCACTCAACGAGAGTTCACTTTTGCATTAAGAATAAAGTGAGTTACAGTTTCCGTATACGTCAGGTACCCCTGCTGTGATCCTAATAAGCTACAGTGCGATATTTTTCCACCCCATCCACGGTTCCTGAGCAGTCTACTGGCATAGTATGGCCAGATCTCATCTTCGAACACAATTTCCAAACAGCATGGTAAGCCCCACACACGTGTACAAAAATAGCCTTTCAGTTTGTTGTTGCTGTTACCCGTGCTTATGACAGAACTCAGGATCTCTTAGAGTACCCCCAAATTGAGTAGCGAAGATATTTCACTAGCAGCTAGTGCTAGCACAGTTGCTGCACTGAAAGATGAAGCATCGTGCTTTAGAAGACGACGAGGCGATGGAGACGTCAGGCCAATAAAGAATAGATCCCATCTAATAACGCACAGAAGTATTGTAGACAAGCTTTGCACATTTTTATGTAAACAAATGTCTTCTCCACAGATTTGCAAGATAAAACGGTGTATGCGATAAACAATTTGTGGTGTACTAGCGCTTTACAGCTTTTATGGAGCCAAACGCTTGAAACATCTGGAAAACCCAGGCATTTCCAAATACCACTCGAACGGTGAAAGCGCGAGCAAAATAGATGCGGAAACATAGGTCCTGCAGTGTAACGCGACTATGAATTTAAACACTTGCCAGCGCCCAGTCGTTGCCACCGCGATCCCGTGGTAAAGTTTGAGATCCCTTTATTGTTTGGTTTAATGGCATGGCGAAAACGAAGCACTTCATGCGAACTGAAAAGTGGCGATTTTTCGTACAGACTTCTCTTCTACACTTCAGACATACGACTCTTCTTTTGTGTTGCGAATATTAGCTAGTATCTATTTAAAATGCGCTAAGATCGCACTTCTAGGTCTGTCAACCACGGAGTGTCTCCTGATGCTACGATTCACTGCTTAAGAGAGGTTAAAAATGAGGTCGCAAGCCGTCCCAGTATGTGGTATCCATACTCGCGTTTCCCTGTCGACGAGACCATCTATACTTACAACCTCCCATGCCGTGCAGAGGTCGACGGTACGTTTGGGACAAATATCTGTCTTCAGGTTACATATTTATTTCTGTGAGTTGAAGGTTTCTATAGCATAGCGTCCTCAAGAAGTTGATCTTCTTTATATGAAAATAAAAATGTGCTACTGCTATCATCTAAAATACAGGGTGTCTCAAAAAGTATACGCTGTTTGAAAGGTGATAACTTTGCTCACAGTGAAGGAACTGAAGAAGTTAAGAGCTCATGTAGAAGTCGTTGGAATACGCACAAATTTTGTTAGAAAATCTGCGGGACTGGCCCGAGCACGCGCAGCTGATGAGTGCCCTGCATAGAGTTGAACCATCCAAGGCCTACGAGGAGGTCAAACAGCTCGCACGAGGGTAGAGCACTCAAGAGCCATGCCTGCGTTCAAATCTCCGATTAAGGCAGAGAAGTTGTCTGAGTGGAAAAGGAGATCCAGTACCTATAGGAAAAAGGGATACGGTGACCCAAAGCCCGGACAGGTGGAAATTGACCCAAAAAGGGAGCAAGATCGCATGCTGATGCAGGCGACTTCGCCGTCGATCAAGGGAACCGGCCTGCTACATGCAAGGCAACAGAGAGCACGCAATCAATGGGAGGACAAAAAGTGCTTCATATGTGCAAGAACGGAGAATGAAGAATGAGAGGTGAGAGGAGCATCAATAGGGATGCGCAAGCAAAGGAAAACGTCGCAGTTTCCGGCATTATCCGACAAATGCGCAGATGTAGCGTTAAGCTCACGGCTCAACGGTCGAATATAAGGAGGACCAAACCGTGGGGAAACTGCTAAGAAAAAAGTTGTTGGGTCTTACAAAACCAGCTTTGATCGACAGCGGCTCCATGGTTAGCTTAATATCAGTCGATGTATTCGAGGAAGCCCCTAGCAATGGATTTGATGTAGATATGTTGCCTACTCTCTCAAAAAAGGAGATTAGCTCAATCTTCGATGCGTCGGGAAACGCAATGAAACTTTTTGGAGCTGTCAGCATTGAGGTAGAGCTGGACGACGGAATAAAGGATAACGTGACGTTGAATGAAACCAAACGGGGTGACGAGATTTTGATAGGAATGAACGCACTAGAAAGATTAGGAGTTCGAATTACCATTAGTAGCTCTGACATCAAGAACAGAACTGGAGAGGACCCCGAGCTCCTAACCAACCAAGGAAGAAGCGGATCGGAGCAAAAGTGGTGAGAAGAATGTACGTACCGCCACATACAGTAGGAATGGTCGAAGTCGAACGTTGAAAAGGACGACAGAATCCTGTGGTCCTCCATGACAGGCGTCACCAATGGAGTGTTCAAGATAAGTAGACAACGTGTTACGATCCCTGTCGACAATCATGGTGATACAGCACTATTACTCAAAGAAGGACAGCCCATTGGAGAATGAGGCACAGAGAAATGACATGAAAGCTGGGAAGACATGAACCCGCTCATGCTGGACTCGGGAGACTATCGATTCTCTTCCTAATGCGCGCGCCTTTGGACCATGGCGCCGGCAAAAATGATTTATTCGGACCCAATGTGCAGTGGACACTTCAGATGAGTGACTGCTTTCTGCCAGACACGTGAGCGGTTGTTATGGACGGCAATGTCTTAAACAGAGATACGACTTTGTTGTTGTTTTTTGTCCTAGATGCGCTTTTTATGGCTTCGACACGTCCGCTGATCCTTCCTGTCTTTATTCAAGCTTGTTCTCCTCTCAGGCCTCTGAGCAGCAGGAATTTTCTTTCAAATCTCGCCACTTTTGTCATCGTGACGGGTTGCCAATTTGCTCTGTCATAAGGTCTTTCGCACGCGGGAGTCATGAAGGTGCCATACTCGGGTTCTTATATTCTTATGCTGTGGCGTCCCTTAAGTCTCTGCTCATAGATATGGTGAGGTTGCCTTCTCGGAGCCTTCTGACATAGCGACGAAATTCATTCGAGAACAAAATACACTTCTTCGATCTATCCATGCCTATTTGTGTTCCGGTGGGGAGAACCAAGCTCTGTCGTAGGGTGGGGAGGGCCAAAGCTGAAGCGTCAACGCGTTCTGTGGCGTGTATTTTTCAGGTCATTAACGAGGAAGGTCAAAGAGGTCACCGTGGAGTTTCTCAAAGCGACCTATATAGGGTTTTAGGGCGTTGTCTGGGAAGCACCATAGTGGTTTCCAAATTTCCTGCGGACCTCTGGGTAGATCAAAAATGGCAAAAAACTGTACCGCTTCAGCGCGGGCCTTACAACGCAAAACCGACGCCTGGAATACCCTTGTCGTGCCCACAAATAGTCCTGCGAAAGGTTTGAAGCTTCAATCATTGCTAGAACCTAGGAATTGATTAATTCCTAATTGAAGCGAGACGGCGCATTCAAGGGAGGAGCGCGCCACTAGGGCACCAGCGGTTGGATGGACGAGTGGTTAGCGTGGCGGACTTGAGGGAGGATGGTCGAGGGCTCGATTCCGGCACTGTGGTTTCTGCATTGCTGGGCGCACATCTTGCGTTTTTGCCAACGTAAACTGCTTTTATGACTAGGTGTCATATTCGATTTCCAACCCTGATTTCAACCTTCTGTGATACGATTTTACTTCAAAACACAAGTCACGCTAATGAATATGCAATAAACTGTTTAACAGTTTTGGTAACGTTCTATATAACACGCGAAGCAAGGCAGCTTCTAACACCAGCAGGAACGGATAAATGCCAAGGAATGAGCATCCGGAAGCTTCCTGGCAGGACGCGTCGACAGGCACTTCATCGAAGGCGTAGTCCGCCGGTGTTGAGAAGTGCCCCGAAAGCGTGTCCACATATCCAGCTGCCACCCACGCGCGCTACATGTAGGTGTACGCTGCTCGCCTACTCTGCATGTGCATCTTGTTTGGGAAGTTTTCATGTTATGGACATATGTGTTGTATGTTACACATATACCATATTACTTTTGGAAATGTTTCTTGTCTTGAATTATTGTGAGCATAATCGACATGCATTGGTTTGACCTAGCATGAATTTCCCTGCACCGACTTCTGGAATGTATAAGACCAGTTTCCACCAACGTGCATTAATTGTGAAATGTTTTCTCCATCACGCGTTATTGCTCGTCTTGCTGCCTACTTCCCTCCCGACCACTCTCCCCCTACTCGCAAGGAGATCGCCATTGCACATGCCTTTCTGAGCATACTCCAGAGGCCGGATTCATCAACAATTAATCCGTGGGTATGCGGGTGATAAGGGGTAGAGATAAGATAAGAGTCAGGCAGAGATAAGGCAAGAGTCAGAGACGCAGGCTTCATTGTGGGTATCTCTACCCCTTATACCCGCGGGTTAGTCGTTGATGAATCTGGCCCCAGAACGCCATATATGGGACCCCTAACCATTGTCCTCCTTGACAGCTGGCATGGGTTCAGGGATCACGAGAACCTCGTTTCCGAGGTGCCTGCTGCAAAAGATCTGATGACAATACCGCCAGGAGCGACGAGCCTTTGCCAGCCTCTCGATGTATACTTCTTCCGGCTTTTCAAACGGTTCATCCGGCGATTTCATGAACATGTGCTCCACTTCCGTCCGGATTTCAGCTGCTTCCCAAGAGACAATACTTTGAAGGTAATCATGAATCTCTTCGGACCAACTCACTTGATGTTTAAATTTTTAAGGCAATTTTCAAGGCACCCGTCCTTGCAGGTGGTCAGTCAGACGTATTGGCAATTCTGCGCTGCGGTATTCCGAAGGTGCTTTGCGTACGCGTGGGTGGCAGCTGGATATGTGGACACGCATCCGGGGCACTTCTCAACACCGGCGGAGTACGCCTTCGATGAAGTGCCTGTCGACAAGTCCTGCCAGGAAGTTTCCGGCTGCTGTTCCTTGGCATTTATCCGCTGCTGCTGCTGGTGTCAGAAGCTGCTTTGCTTCGCGTGTTATATAGAACGTTACCACAACTGTTAAACAGTTTATTGGATATTCATTAGCGTGACTTGTGTTTTGAAGTAAACTCGTATCGCAGAAGATTGAAATCAGGGTTGAAAATTGAATATGACACCTAGTCATAAAAGCCGTTTACGTTGGCAAAAACGCAAGATGTGCGTCCAGCAATGCAGAAACCACAGTGCCGGAATCGAACCCTCGACCACCCTCCCTCAAGTCCGCCACGCTAACCACTCGTCCATCCAACCGCTGGTGCCCTAGTGGCGCGCTCCTCCCTTGAATGCGCCGTCTCGCTTCAATTAGGAATTAATCAATTCCTAGGTTCTAGCAATGATTGAAGCTTCAAACCTTTCGCAGGACTATTTGTGGGCACGACAAGGGTATTCCAGGCGTCGGTTTTGCGTTATCGGGCCGCACTGAAGCGCTACAGTTTTTTGCCATTTTTGATCTACCCAGAGGTCCGCAGGAAATTTGGAAACCATTATGGTGTTTCCCAGACAACGCCCTATAACCCTATATAGGTCGCTTTGAGAAACTCCACGGTGACCTCTTTGACCTTCCTCGTAAGTTGAGCGACTTCCATGTCTATTGAGTCCTTCGCGATGATGGCTATTTACTTCCGTTATAAGAACAACTTTAGGACGTGTTGTCAAAGTGCTTAAAGAATGAGTAACGTTCGGTCATTAACCAGGTTAATGATACCCGAGGTTATACACATTTTATTACAAATAAAATATCAAACGAAATAAATGTTATAATCAATCAAAGGAGACGAGATGAGATAGAATCACACAGCAAAAAAACATGTCCTAGGAGGGCAGGAACAGGAGAGAAAAAAATCGAAGAGAACGGAAGCAGGGGAGCCGCGCCAGGAACACGGGACGGCGGCAGCGACCAGGTGTTCGGCGGCAGTCTGTATATATACGCGCGTCCAGGTCGTTGTAGTCGATCGTCATCTCTCCAGCGACGCTGAACAGACTTCGCCCAGCCCCACTCGGCAGTCCAGATGAATCGACCATGGCCTATTGTCTACCGACAATCATTGGTCATAGCGGCTGTTCTTGCGGACTCTTTCGGAGAATGGCGTTCCTGTCACTGGATGATCTTGTGACGCCGGCGGTCGGCTCCCGTCAAAGCATCGGGGGAGACGGGAGAAGCAAGTTATTTCGTAAGTTGATATATAAGCAAACAAAAAATGAACTCACGAGTATTAGTACTTGTGGGGAGAAGAGACTGTTACTTGTGCTGAAGGATGAGCGAACGAAAGCTGAACAAATGAATATGGAAGAGTTAAATTATTAAATCAATTACGACGATAGAACTTACTGAACTATACAAGAGATCAAGTCGACTTTGTCGACATTTCGCTGGCACGGTTTCATTACGGCCACATGCTTTTGATCTCCCTCTGGACTCCAGTCAGTCGCTCGTGCACGACGGCTCTCCTGTCTGGCATGGGACATAGCGCTTTGTGGTGTCCTCTGTCGTAGGGTAGGAGTCCTCCACGATCGACCTTCTATTTTCTTGCAGTACCAACAGGGGTGTTTCGTCCTGAACCTACAACGCTCCGCTGTACAGTCTCCCAAGCAGTAACGGCGTATTCATACGCTGATCACTATAGCGAATCTTTTATCGCCATTAATCACAAATGGACAAGAGTCGAAATAGTGACGAGCCTCGGCCATATGGAAGACACACTGCACCGTTTCATCCCCCGTATCAGAGTCTATCACAGTTCGATATGGGAACTCGTGCAGGATTTCCTACAGAGCTTGTGCTGGGTTTGCAAATGGCCGCCTCTGTCAGCGTATATCCAGGCGAGATGGTTGTCGTGCTGTCGATGCTGTTCGGGATGTCGTATTGTCTGCCATCCAGCCGAACTTGTTCGGGTTGTGGTAGTCTAGGAGGATAGCCGCCACCTGCTTGATTTCTGTCATGATAGTTTGCTGGACGCTGCACTTGTTGTATCAGAAGAGCAGGAGCTTGTTATGTTGAGCACAGCCGCGGAGTTAGTTAGAGAATGTCCTTGTCCACCACCTCTCCATGTTACACCTTGACAGTGAGCACTAGACTCAACACTTCGCCCCGGAGTTACCCCTTTGGTCGAGGGACCTCTCCACCTCAGGCGGTGCCCCCGGATTATGACACGCTCACTCTTCTTGATATCCAAACAGACATCAACATACCGTATTGGTAATATAGACTCTTGCGTGTTTACGAACAACTGAACTACTAATCTCCTCTGTATTGCTCCAATTTTAGTATATGTTCAGGAATGAATGTTGTTATTCAATGTTGTTCAGGAATGTTCATAACTATACTGTTATTACGAATACACAATAACCTAAGAAAGCCTACGTGTTAAGGGAAGAGCGCATCCAAGCCTACTAATGGGGCAAAGCCACAAATCGTCGGCCATGGCCCCCCTCCCCATGGCGTATGCCAAGATGGGAACACT
Organism: Heligmosomoides polygyrus bakeri; assembly: GCA_947359475.1. NCBI lineage: Eukaryota > Metazoa > Nematoda > Chromadorea > Rhabditida > Heligmosomidae > Heligmosomoides > Heligmosomoides polygyrus. The sequence goes on along the minus strand of OX375866.1, from coordinate 28,694,229 downwards.
GGCCTGGTCGGAGGGCCGGCGTTACTTGTCGGTCGACGGAGACGGACGAGACGACGGAGGCTGCAGACGATGGTCACTATGCTTCTCAAACGGGCTAAGATGATGGCAGCGCTCTTCCGTGCTGAGATGGCGATCCTCGATGACCACAAGCTAAGGCGGAGCCCCACGACTAGCGTATTTATTTATTTATTTATTTAGGAGTGTCAAGTACCGACACACAATGGAATTAATAAATAAAACTGAAACCAAACAGAACAGAACAGAATAGAGACTTGGGATTATAATGCCACAAACAATGAGAGATTAAGTGATGAACTCAGCAACGCGCATTTTGAACGTATTATAACTCGATGAGAAATGAGGACAACGAAGGACACGGTTGAAGGCAGTACGAACTCTGGAAGAGAAAAGCTTTGACCTGATCTGTGTATTGGCCGATGAGGTTGTAAATTTTAAGGCTGCTCCTCTGGTGTGGGAAGTTACTGGAATGAAGAAATCAGAAATTTGGAGATCAATTAATCCCTTAAAATTCTTAAACGCTATGAGGAGATCAAAGCGCTTTCTTCTCCATTCCAAAGAGGGGATACCTAAGGCATGGTTTCTAGCAGTAGAATTTGGGATATCGCTATAGGGAAGCCTGAAGCTACGCAGGAACAGTTTCCGGGTGAAAGTGTTTTGGACTCTCTCCAGTGCAAGGATATCCTTCTTTTTGAAGGGAGAAAAGATGGTGGTACTGCTCTCCAGTATAGGGCGAATGTGTAACTTATACGCCTTAAGTAGGGTGTTTTGATCCGAAGTGTGAAGAACCTTGAAAATGTTATAGACTCTGCGGTGACCTTTACTTGAGATAGATTTATAGTGCGTATCGAAGTTCAGATTACTGTCATAAGAGACGCCTAAGTCCTTCACCTCGCTAACAACGTCCAGGGGAAATCCAGATAAAGTATAATGAGGATGTCTAGGAAGTTTTCCAATGGGAAGAACACGAGTTTTTTCAACTGATAACGGGAGGCCATTTCGAGAAGACCATTCATCGACCCTGTTTATGGCCTGTTGAATGATAGAGTCCGAGTCAGTGTCCTGAACAACTTTGAAAATTTTGATATCGTCCGCATACATGCAACAGGTGACATCTAGGTCTCCCAACACAAGTGGCAAGTCCGAGGTGAAGATGTTAAATAATAAAGGCGAAAGGACTTCACCCTGAGGGACACCACTTGAAAATGAATGCACTGGAGAAAGAGAAGTGCCAACTGCAACTTGAAATGTTCGGTTTGAAATGAAGGACTTTAATAACTGAACAATCCGAGGATTGAGACCAATTGAATGCAGCTTGAATATAAGTAAATCGTGGGGAACCTTGTCGAAAGCTTTACAAAAGTCGAAATAGACCACATCGATAGAGTAACTACTATCATAGGCCTTGGTCCACTCATTGAAACAGGAGAGTAATGAAGTTTCAACCGACATACCCGCTGAGTAACTTTTCGAAAACACGGCAGAAAATTGAAGTGAGGCTAATAGGTCTGAAGTTGTTAGGGTCCGAGAGTGGGTGCTTTTTTGGAAGAGGAACCACTATTGAGTGCTTCCATCTGGAGGTAACCACTCCGAGGGTGAAGCAGCGGTTGAAAATAAACTCAAGAGGACCTGAAATTTCAACGAGAATATTTTTTATGACCACGTATGGGATCCCATCGGGGTTGGTTGAGGCCGAGGACTTCCATCCACGAAGGATGTCAATGATTTCTTCGCGATAGAACCAGGGTGCAGTTGGAATTACACTGCGCTGAGAGGAAGGCAATGGATTAGGACAAGAATTAGGCATCGAGTTGTAGATTTGTTCAAAACAGGAGGCTAGCATTTCTGCTTTATCATAGTCAGTAAGTGATCTAATATCATCGTGCTGGAGAGTTCCAATACAAGGGTTATCTGAGAGTCTATGTTTTAGAATCTTATAAAGGGCTTTTAGACCATTCTTTTCGATAAGCTTTTTCTCAATGTAGGAGTTATAGCTGTGGATCTTCTTGTTGTATTTGCTGCTGAGAGTTTTGAAGCTTGCCCAAGTTGTGGGAGAATTTGTTTCAATAGCAACATCCCACAGCCTCTGTAATGCGATTGACATCTTGATGAGATAAGGAGGTAACCTAAAAGTAGCCCCGTATCTGTATCCCAGGGGTATGAACAAATCAATAGCATGGTGAAGGATGGAAATGAACATTTCGTAAACGTCGTTTATATCAGTGACGGTGGAGAAAGAACCAAGTCAGTCAACTTGAGCCAAGTAGGCTCGAAGACCATCGTAATGGCCTCTAGCGAACTCCCTGAAGGGGAGAACTAGCGGAGGTTACTTAACAATGGACAGTGTAAACTTTGCTGTAGAGTGGTCACTAGATCCTATGGGAGGACACCTAGACACAGATCCTAAGAGAGATGAGTCATTTGCGAGAAGGAGGTCAAGGTACGAGTTGAGTATGGTAGGAAAATTAATGAATTGATTAAACCCATGAGAAGTAAAAAGATTACTGAAATTCATACAACTGGTGTCCCCGCAGGGCAAGTGAGGAAAGTGTTGAAGGTGTGGAAGATTGAAGTCTCCGGCTAAGATGCAACTGGTACAACAGGAACAGAAGTCACTTATGGCTTTTATGAGAACGTCGTTGTGGAGGGAAGAACAGTTAGGGGCCCTATAAATAGTGATGATCCGAACCTCGATACAATAGAATAAAATGTCAGAGACCAAGATTTCATAAGCCCCCAAAACCGATTCAGAAAACACAATCTTGGCAGAGTGCTGTTTCTTAACAATGAGAGCAATACCTCCACCTTTCTTATTAGATCTGTCACACCGTAGGCAGGTGTAGTGGGCACCAAGGATTCCTAAAAGAGGAGCAACATCATGTTTAGAGGACAACCATGATTCCGTAATAATAGCCAGATCAGAGTTTTCCTTGCAAATAAAGGATACAAGCGGTTCAGCATTGCTAACAAAGGATCGAATATTGGTTAAAAAACATCGCACTTGTGGACCGAAGGTCCGCTGACCGCTCACAGGTTTCCCTGTGGTCGAGGAGCGGTTACAACATTGCTATGACCAGAATTGGAGGTTTGAGCGGAAAGAGATGAGGGCGCAATGCGTTTGTTGGCGAGGCGCCTCCCGCTGACGCTCCTTCTCCTCCCTTGTGAGGGAGGGTCGGAGGTAGACCCCTGCAGAAGAAAGAGCGTAAACGGGAGGCTCGCCGAAGGGCGGTTTGCTGATGGTGAGAACACGGAAGAACAATCTTTAAGAGCCGCGGGTGTTTGCCATCCGGTCTACCCATGCGGTAATCCGATAGGGGCAGGCATTCGACATTGAGATGATCTAACACAGAATGAACAAATTTCAAATCATGCCAAGATCTTTCACCTGCAGACGGAGAAGAATGTTCAGCAACACCAGACAAAACAAGAGACCGCTTTCTTTCCAGCTCATTTTCACGGTCAGGAGAAGAGTGATCCGGCGAAGAGATTTCTTGAGGAGGGACAGGGACAATAGGACAACTGTGAGAGCTCAATTGTTCTTCTTTAGAACGGAGAAGATCTTTCAGTCTGGAGTTTTCAGATCGTAGAGCAACGTTTTCATTGGAGATCTTCGTGCAAAGATCATTGAGCGATTTGATTTGCTCTCTCGTATCAATAAGAGCATCCAGGATGACTTTGACATAGAACGGATAATCACTCGTAGGATAGTCGATGAGCATGTTGGCCAGCGTTAGATCCTTGTCCGGAGTGACGATGTCGACAAGCCTTCTTTTTGCAGCCGGGACGGATGAGGATCGCAAGGGCGTGTCCATAGTCGATGATTGAACTCTGAGAAGAATGAAGAATGGAGGAACAATAGGAGTTCGTCAATCACAATACAAGGTAACTGGCAAGGATACATTTTTGCGGGTGGCTGAGTCGATGTTAAGAATCGTTCAACTCCCGCCACACGGAGTTTCGCCGAGTGAGACTGAAGGAGCCGTAGAAGAATCCAGGTGTCGAATCCGATCGAAGATAGTGGAACAGGAAAACGACCTGGATCCTGGATGGGTGCCGTTGATAGAAGTCGAAATGCGAGTATGCTGGAGACAACGAGGCACAACCGCTCAGCGGGAGCGGTGTGCCACCCACTGGCTTGTAAGCCGGCTAGAGATCGAGGGCACGCTCCCTCTGCGTCTCTAGCCGGTTCTAGATGCTTCTGCGCAGGCGACACCGACGACTTTTGACGTGTTGATCGACGCGTTTGACCTGTTGACCCTTAGCGTAACCGAAGTCAAGGCAGGTGTGATATCATATGGTATTCAGAAAGAATTATTGTCCTATACGCTATTTACGATTCATCAAGTCGGCAGTTTTATTTATGGTACTGTTAGCGACGGCCTGAGCCACGCCATCTAGGGACAATAGGTATGGAGCGGGAGTGAGAGCACGTATAGTGGGAGTGTGAGTATTAACACAGCCCATCAGGATTCCCATGAGGTTCGCTGTTTTCGTACCACGCACCTCCTGCAGCATATTTTTTTAACAAGTTGGAAGTTCTGCACGTATTCGTTCGATGCGCTGCAAATCTTTTCATCTCTCCTCTGTAATAGGCTCCGTTGGTAGTGAATCGTGCATTTGCCTAGCATGAGAGTGAGAGAACCTATAGCGGGAGTGTGAGTATGGACGCTGCCCATGAGAATTTCCATGAGGTCCGCTGTTTTCGTACTATGCACCCCCTTGCTAATGGATCGTTTGTGAACCAACACTCATACACGCTTCTTTAGTGCTCAGCATCGCAAAAATCAGGCTATTGATTACCAGTTTTTTCGCTAGTTCTAATGTGTCCTTCAATACAGAACGTTGACGAAGTCCAATTAGAATCCTATGCTTCGTCTCCTCCGGCCGTCGTTTACCAGGTGCGCCCTTTACGTCCTTCTCTCGACAAGTCGAAGGCGATGCCACGTAGCTGGTAGAAATACTCAGGATACAGCAGCTCGGTGCGGAAACTGCCAACCCGAACCAGTCAGAGCCGCTCAAACTGCGGTAACAGAGTCGGAGTGTAGTGTTTGAGCCTAACGTCGTTTTCGATCCTGTGTTATCGGCCCGACGAAGATGCACGCTCTTCCCGAGTGAGTACTGAGAAGCGCAGGCGCGTCTGTGAGGTAGCCGTAGACGATAAATGGGACGCCTGACGACTCGTAGATATCCTCAATGCTCCGGACTCCTGCTGGAAGCATTGCGGGCCTTCTTCTAAAGTATATGCTTTTTCAACATCAGTGATACTCATGAGGTAGTGCATCTTATTGAAGTCTTGTTCCCGTAAATGGATGTCATGCAAGCGATAGAGGATATTGAGGAAAATACAGGGCTCACGAATGCACGTCATTGGTAACTTAGCAAAAATCGTATCTCTAACGTACATACTCACGTCGAAACACTACATAGAGATGAATACTTGTAACATAATGTGCCTACCTGAACCCCTACTGTGGCTACTGCAGTCTTCCTCCTGAAATAAAGAGGAAATTTCGACGAAAAAACGCCGAACGAAAAGACGAGAAAAAGGCGCGTCGACAGGTTCACCGTCGCGATATGTACAGGGATAGCCGTACAGTGGCCGTGGGTCGATACGTGGAGCCCGCAGACATCCCTGTACGTATCGCCATGGTGAACCTGTCTACGCGCACACATGCGCTCCGGCCCGAGGCCGCCGTGCCCCCCCCCCCTCATTGGGATTGAACCAGAGAAGATTGAACGAGGTGTGCAATAAATTGTGCGATCCATGAGCTCGTACAGCTGCTCTCATATTACTATTGAGAGTATCGGTTTGCCGCTCAGTACAGCGCACCAGACGCAACAATGCCGTTTTCTCCGTATACTTGCCTAGTGAACGTCGTCGACCTGTTGGGATGGCCGGAGAACAACGTTCGCTGAGAGCAAGGTTTATTCCCGGCTGCTCACGGCCAAGACAGACGTCGAACGAATGACTCATTACCGGGAACTCGCCTTATATGGCTACAGGTTACGGTAGCGCGAGAAGATTTCGCGTGGGAACCTATAGCCTAGGAAATACGAAAGTACAACACACAATTGCATGGGACATCGCTATTACAAGTGAAGTGGTCTTCTCCAACCAAACAACTTGCTCCGCCACGCGGATTTGAGATAGTTATGCGACCAATCGCGAGAAGATCACTTCAAACGTGGGTAATTAAACCTTTATCTTTGAAACACAAATAAACACGCGCAAATAACGAATATCGACTAATAGCACCGATGGTAAAGCGATGGGATGATACCGAATGAGATGAGACTCATAGAAAACATGACTATACTACACGGAACAATACAAGACAAAACTGAACTTGATATGAGCACGAACAACACTATAAGAGGCATAAGTCAGCTAAGTGAAACACAGAATAATGAAGATGTGGCAAAGAAACCCACCTTGGGAAGAGACCAAAACCCACATGAGGAAGTGGCAAGGCAGACCAAGGCAATATAAGAGCACATGTGATCAGAATACAACACGACAGCAGAATATATGAAGAACAACGAGACATGTGACATAACAACAACGGATAGCACAAAAAATACATTAGAAAAATCACATATGCACAAAACACGAGGCCCACAAGAACACACGCAATAGGCATAAGAGGAGGAAAACTCCAAAGGAAGAAACCACGAGGCCCAACATCCAGAGACACGTGCAGCACAGAAACCCCCTTTCGAAGAGAGCCCAAGGCTCTCCAGGCCGCCAGACTCTGAGATTACCGCGGAATGACCAGTCCCTGTTGAGTCATTACTCTGAAAACTAGGCCCTGGGGAGAGAGCATGCAAGGTAAAAAGGGCCCGAGAGGGTTCCCGCGGTCGATTGGGGTGCCAAATCTACTGGGACGATTTGTCGTCAACAACACTCTTTACATAGAACTGAGCATAATCACTCTTTAACAGCCTTTTATAGACGGGGCAAGCTACGCCTTGCGTCTCCTGTTGGATAAATAAATAAAGTCAACGTTGTCGACCCGCTGGGATGGCCGGAGAACACGTTCGCTTGGAAGACGAGTTTATTTCCGGTCGCTCGGGCCAAGACAGACGTTGAATGAATGACTCATTACTGGGGACTCGCCTTATATGGGCTTCGGGTTACGGTAGCGCGGGAAACTTTCGCAAGGGACCTCTAGCATAGAGGAGAGTCGTCCCGGCGATATAGCTCTGTCCTCGCGGCTCGCTCCACGGTCGTTCTGGGTGCGGTCGTTGTCGGTGTGGCTCCTGGATGGCGCTGACTGACGTCGGTGAGCATGTCTCGTCTCGTCGCGGTCGTGGTGTGATCGTTTCCGGTCTGCGGCTCTGGTGTCGTTGGTGTGCTTTTTGGATGGCGGTTACGGGTGTTGGTGAACCCGCCTCGAATCGTCGCGGTCGTGGTCCTCTCCTGTGCGCGGCTCTGGCGTCGTCGAACGTTGTCGCCTTCTTGTGGCGCTGTCGGTCCGGGTCCTAGATCACGAAGAAGTTCGGCTTTCTCTCGTCGCAGCGGCTTTCGCTTTCAGGATCTTTTCCTGCCACCTTCTCTCCTTTTCCTCTGACGACACATAGCGGAACTTGACGACGCAGCTTGACGATGTCGTTAGCCGTTAAGCGGAGCTTCTCCAGGAAGAGAAGCACCTGTCTGTCGACAAAAGGAGAGCGCTTGAATCGCGGCTACGTCCCAAGCCACGTCCCCGGGTGCGTGTAGGGTGAGGCGTGGAGCGCGTCGCTGTAGTGATCCCGAAACACTGCTTCGAACGCACGCTCTGGGCTCGTCATATACTTGACGAACTCCTGGCAAACCTCTCCCATACGTCGCCACTCCACTTCGTTCGTGTCCTCATAGGGACTTGGGAAGAACAGCAGTGTTCCTCCGCATTGGAGATTCCTCTCCAGTCCAATCAGCACCTGGCGCATGCAGCCTGTTCTCCGGAATGCGATCAGGCCAGACTACAATCATAGTCGTGGTTATCGGGATGGCCAGGAGCTTCGAGGCGAGGGTGGACCAATCCGCGTACAGGTAGGTATATGGTGACGTGGTCTGGGTACCCGATCTCTGCATTCACTCGGCAGAACGCTTGGAGCAGGGCGATGAGCACCTTCTGATCGTTCGAGGGGTTGAGTCCAGATGAGTCCAGATCGTCCCAGCTGGTCCAGCATTGCAATGGGGTCGTGAGGTGTGCTCCGGTGTCATAGAGCACTACTTGCGGGAACGCTGGTGTGTGGTAGAGCCGCTTGCCTTTAGCGTTCTGCACGTCCTCCGCGTATTCGTGGCGTCTGCGACGATGTGCGTTCATGACTAGGGCGAGTCCGTAGGGGGTGAGGTAGGACGACTGCTTTTTCCGCAGCTCCTCTTCTTTCCTTTCGTCCGCCAGCACTCCTGCTCCGAGATCAATGTTACGTTCGCGAACTGGAACATGTCGTGGACTTTCTTTGATCTGGCCATGGGATGTTTCAGCTCCGGGAGCGCTACGTGCGCCATCTGCCGAAGAGGCCACAGTTACGACGGCGACGTAAGTTGAGGACGTGGTCCGCGAGCACCATTGTCCTAAAACAGAGGACCTTTTTAGTAGTTACCCCATCCGCCGTATTGGGTAGTTTCTTGGGTCTTCCTTTTTTTCTCCTTGTTCTTTTGGTAATGAGGGCTCGTCTGTTACCCCAGGTGGCAACTTCCTTAGCGAGTCAAACTTCACTCTGACGGGCTCTCGGTCGACATTTATCAAGGTTACTAGCGCAGTGTTATCGCTAACCTCAATGACCCTGTAGGGACCCTCCCAGGGATTTGCTAACTTAGGGTTGCTCAACGACTGCTTTTCGATGGGAATCCTCATGTAGACCCTGTCGCCTACTTTAGGTGGATTCTCACTCTATTCTTTTGCTCGTATGCAGCTTTCATCTTTCCTCGCATTTTCTCGTTGCTCCCTTTGGCAAAATCCCTGGGCGCTTGGGTTGCGATAGCTACTTCCTGAGCGTAGCTGTCGATATCAACTGCATATTTGCTGACGTCGTGATCCGGAAGCGTGTTCCGGGGCACGTGCGCGTCGAAGCTATGGTGAAGGAGGAAGGGAGACTTGCCCGTAGATTCATGAGGTGACGTATTGTATGTGTACAAACACACAAAATGGGAGAACTTTGTCCCATTCCGCTGGTACCTTCACCCTCTTCCTTAACATTTGAATCAGAGTCTGATTAAATCTCTCCGTGACTCCATTTTCGCGCGGATTGTATCCTTTGGTGAATATATGATTGATTCCCATCATACCACGTAGCTCCTCCATCAACGAGTTTTCAAACTCGCCGCCTTGATCTGATAGGATACATTTAGGTTGGCGACAGCTTTCCGCGACCCACCTTTCGAAGAACACATGGGCTACCGCGTTCGCATTATTCGAGGGGATCGCGTAAGCGGGTCCGAATTTGGTGAAGTGATCCACCACCGAGAGAATGTACCGGTACCCTTCCGTTGTTGGCCCCATCTCGAGGATGTCGACTCCACCACCTCATATGGCGGAGTCGTTACGATAGGTTTAAGAGGCGGCACCTTGGGATGTTGCTTGTTGTGGCATAAACAATCGCGACATTCCTCTGACCATAGCGCTATATCACGTTTCATGGTCTCCCATAACATAGTTTTAGACAGCTGTTTCAGGATCATCTTTGGACCTAAATGTCCTGCCAGCGCTCCAAGGTGCGCCTCCTGGAATACTGCTTTGCGCTTGGAAGGTGGTACCACTCTCCTGTGAGGTCGGAGTCCAACAGAACGAGATACCCTCGTTCTAGAATAAAGTCGGCCACCTTGAGCTTCCGACTCCCTTCTAGGGACTCGAGCCCTGTTCAAATTGCCTTCCTCAAGGTCCCGAATGACATTTTCATATGCTGGATGTTGCATCAATTCGGTGGTCCACTCTGGTTCTGCTACAGACGCCACGATTACCTCATTTGGAATGGGCTCACTAGGTTCGGCGTCTTTCAGAGGGAAAGTTCCTCGGCTCAGCGCATCCGCTACGATTAGCAACGCCTTTTAAGTATACCATCCTCAAATTGTATTTTTGCAACTCCAGTGCCCACCTGAGCACTCTTGATGACACATTTGTCCGCTTAAAAAGTGCTGTCAGGGCTTGATGATCTGTATATACTTCCACTGGTAGGCCATAGACGAACATGTGGAACTTTCGTAGTGCGAAAACTACGGCTAGTGCCTCCAAGTCCGTCATATGATAGTTCTTTTTCACATCGAAAAGTCCTTTCGAAGCGAAGATCACCGGATGTAGGAGCCCGTCGTCCCCTTCTTGACTGAGGGCTGCCCCTAATCCTTGGTGACTTGCGTCCGTGTGGATCTTGATAGGCCTTCTGCCACTTCTGGCTTCCTCGATGTTCGGCTGTACAAGAACCGGTGCCTTCGTTATAATGCTCTTGAGCTGGCTGAAACATCTTTCCGCCTCAGCATTCCACTCAAATTTCTCTTTTTCCGAAGTCAGCGTATGCAACGGCGCCGCCACCTTCTAGAATCCCAGCACGAATTTTCTCTAGTAGGAGCACATCCCCAGAAACGTCCGGAGGTCGGATCTTGACTGCGGCAGTGGGTAATTTTCTATTGCAGCTACCTTATTCGGATCCATGTGGAGACCTTCGGAGTTGACTATGTGTCCTAGAAAGTGCACCTGTTCTTCTGCCAGAACACATTTCCTCGGGTTCAGCTTCAACCCCGCTCTACTCAACGTGTTGAGCACCTGTTCCATTACGAGTACATGGCGTTCTAATGTCGTAGTTGCTATCATAATATCATCTAGACAGCAGAATACTTCGTCACCCAACAGCGTGTCCAGGACTGCGTGGATCAGACGCTGGAATACGGCCGGCGAGGAAGCTAACCCGAAGGGTAGTACTCGAAACTGGTACAGCCCCTCTGTTGTTGTGAACGTAGACTTCTCCCTAGCATCTTGAGAAAGGGATATCTGCCAGTAGCCTGAGGAGAGATCGAGTGTCGAAAACCATCTCCTCCCTGCAAGGCTCTGCAGTATCGAGTCTATTGTCGGCAACGGGTAGCTATCCAGTTTTGTGACCTGGTTCAGTTTGCGGTAGTCCACACACAATCTGAGGGATCCATCCTTTTTTCGCACAAGGACTACGGGTGATGCCCAACTCGCCTTGCTCGGTTCGATTATTTGCCTCTGCAATAAATCTTCCAGGATACGGCGTAGCTCGACCCTCGTGGAAAGAGGGACTGGACGAGCTTTTTGCCGAATGGGCTTGGCGTCCCCTGTTTCTGTAGTGTGTTCCACCAGGCTTGTTTGGGTCAGTTCTTGATCGGTGACCGCAAAAACATCGGAGTACTTCTTCACCAACTTCTCTAATGGACTACTGTTTGGCGGTTTTGTTGCTGTCCAGCATGCTCAACAGGGTATCTAGCCGATTGCCCTGTTCGCTCGCTGTCCGTCCCAGCATGTCGCTCTGCCACCGGAGCGGCTCCCGCTCCACTGTTTTGGTCTGCTCACACTGTCCTATCTCTTCTCCTAACTTGAAGAGTTTTGAGCTAGTCAAATTGTTAATGACGGGGATTTCCATCTGTGGGGAAGTAGCGCTGCAAATAAGGTGTAGCACTAACGTGGACGAAGACCACATTATATCACTTCCTTCTAGCCCTTTGCAACTTAGCTGTAGCAGCTTCGTTTCTCCTGGTCGAAGGTGCATCCGCTTAGCTACCGTGACACCTATTGGTGTCCGGCCTTCTTGTCGGTTTCTCCGCGAAGACTTTCGTTTAGGGGTCTTCCGTGTCTTGTTAGCTTCTGCTAACTGAAGAGCTTCGTTTATCACGGGCAGTTTCACTTCGAGCTTCTGGAGTGCGTTAGTGCCCAGCACTATCATCCCGTCTTCTCCTTTCATGACGAACCATGCAATTTGCTGTTTGATACCATCTTGCAGCTGCATTGTAAGTCTCACGGCTCCCTTAAACGTCATTTGGTTTTCAGACGCATCACACATCGCCGCTTTATCCGTCAGTGGAATTTCCTCCGCGTTCAGGTCGAAACCTGCTTTGTAAGCGGTGTTCATCGTCTCTAGTGGGATAATGCTGACTTATGATCCTTAGTCAAGCAGAGCCCGCCTGGAGAGCCCTAATAATTGGACCTCTGCCATCGTCGGCTTCCCCATCAAGTCATCGTCTGCGTTTCCTGCGGTGGTAGACCACAAATCCACCTCTCCACGGATACTGTGAAGTTCTTCATAGTTCTTCACAGAATCCTTCCCTGCTGAGGGTGTTGTTGGGCTTCCTGGCTTCCTCAGCCTTCCCTAGCCTCTTTGGTCCTGCAGACGTCGTTTTCCTGCACTCCTGCGCCAGGTGTCCAACGTTTTCGCAGTTGAAGCATTTCACCTTACTGTTTCACTGTTCCTTGGGTTGGCCGCTTTGACTCCCTGAAGACGCTTCTACGAGGTTCTGACCACATTTCCGTTGGAACTGTGGCGGCTTCGCAGGAAGATTCCTACTATTCTCTCTTATCTGTTGTCGGGTGGCTGCTGATACTTCCCGTACCGCTGACACCACTTCCTTGCTCCTCTCGCATCGCTGTGCCATGCTCTTCACTAGCTCGTAGGTCACCTCTTTCGGAGCCGTTTCCATCGCTGTATAAAGCTGAAGGGATTCTGGTCAGTCTGCCAACTGGCTGACCAGTTCCCCAGCTCTTGTTCGTGATAGCTCTTCGTACGTGAAATCTGGGTAGGCTTGCCAGGTGAGGACTTCGAGTTTCAGGCAGTAGCGTGTCACGTCTCCGTCCTTTCGCAGATGTTTGAGCTCCATATATGCCTTCATTTGTTCTCAGAGTCGTTGGCAGCGAACTTCGGGCTCATCTGCTCCACAAAGCTCTCGAAGTTCCCCTCCTTGACTGTTTTCGACAATGCGTCTGTCACCGACCTAGGATAGCCCTCCAGTTTTGTCATGAGTAAGTGGATTAACATGTCGTTCGGCAAGCCCAGGTTGCGGTATTTCATGTAAAAGCCTATGACAAAATCCTTGAAATTCTTGCCCTGAGGGTCTCTGTACTTCCCAACGTCAGGCAACGTCATTGCAGCGAACATTGCCCACAGATTGGCATTGGAATCAGCTCTGTCGTACTCACCTTGAAATCCGCTCTGAGCGGGAGACGGTGGTTGCCACACCATTCGCATCGGCCTCGGCGAGCTCGTCCCTCCTGGCTGAAATCGAGCCTTTAGACCCGTATTCAAATCCGTGGACACTAGATCATCACGAAGACACTCGCCTTGTGCCGCCGCAGTTGGGTCAAACGAAGCATGGTATTCGACGTTGTCGAACACGTAGGCGTTCATCTGTTGAATGTCCACCTGTTTCGTCAACGTTGTTGCGAGATCTGGACATGACGTGACCTGAATAGACCGTAATTTCAGAATAGCTCTTTCGTTTTGTCGAGTGCCACTGAGTAGGAATCTTATTTTGTGCACTACTTCCTCGGCCTCAACGTCGAGCAGTTCCTCTAGCTCACGCATGCAAGCCTCATCACGTTCAGTGCCTGTGAGCACTGAGCGGAGTAGTGAAGAAAATTTAACAGACAACAGCTCACTCAGAGCCGTTTGGTATTTCTCTATTTTCTTCTCATTGTATAGCTCCACAGACTTGGCACCACATTCCAGCAGGACCTGCTCCCTTACGGAATGCGCCATTGTGGTCACCATCTTGGTAGCCGCACGCGTAGACCCTTGGTCTAGGTCCTCGAGGACCGTTGCCGGCATGTTTTCCAAGCTTACTAGGTGGCCACTTAAGGTCTGTACTATTTGCCTCACTTGCGAGACGTTCTGCTGTGCCAGCGTCTTCACAGCGTTCGCCATTTCCGCTAGTGTAGCCCTCATCGATGACAGCTGCTCCTCCGCGGTTGGCTCGTGCAGCAGTAGTCTCTCCAATTCAGGCGAGGTAATCTCCATTTGCTCGTTTGCCATTTTCGCAATTCTGCAACTGACCGTTTCGTTCTAGGCACCGTACACTAGCAGCGCACTGTCCCATCGCACAGAACTACCCGTGAGTTCTTTGCCTCGGAAGCAACAGCGCCCACAAGTGCACGTGTGCGCTTCCCGCGCTCAAGGCGTCTGTGACTCAACGATGACTCAGACGCGAGCACGCGTAGCGCAACACGTGCTGCACTAAGCTCTGTGGTACTCCGGGCTGGCTCTCCGACGCACTCCTGCGCGATGCTGACCCTTGCCCAGTGGTGTACGCTGCTTCCGAGGAGACAGGAGTTCTGCCGTAGCCGTTCTTCATGGCCTAAGGGCGGTGTCCGAGATGCGAAGCGTTCGGCCCCAAGTCAACGTTGTCGACCCGCTGGGATGGCCGGAGAACACATTCGCTTGGAAGACGAGTCTATTTCCGGCCGCTCGGGGCCAAGACAGACGTTGAATGAATGACTCATTACTGGGGACTCGCCTTATATGGGCTTCGGGTACGGTAGCGCGGGAAACTTTCGCGCGGGGACCTCTAGCATACGAATTTCGAAAGTGCAATGGACAACAGGTACCGGCAATCAATACTAGGCATGGAACATCTCTACTACAACACACAGAACTCGACACAAGATCACTTCTTGACAATAAATATATGTGGTGTTGCCGCGGTGTCGAATGTCTAGGGAGTAGAATTGGACTTTATGAGATCTGGCTGCCAAGCCAACACACAACAGACGGGAAGGCACAATTGAACTGGGTTACCGACTCTCAGCTCCTTTAATAGCCAGCGATCACGTGAATCGCATGCTTGGCGGGAAGGCTATGGGAAACGTCTTCAAAAGCAGTAGCACAAGTGATTACGAAATAGCGTCATGGGAAATTCAACTAAAGAGGTGTCGGTTAACAACCGGGGAACCATTCTCCAGGAGAATGACCCGATCCGAGAAGGATAAAAATCATCGGAAGAGAAAAAAGAGTACTAAAAAACTCCACTCACCGGCCCTTTTCTCTCTTCTTCTTTCTTCAAGCTCTTTGTCCATTTCAATCACTTGCTGAAAAGCCACATGATGGGCGGGATTCTCGATCAGTATCCTGTGAGTTCCCGTACTTCCCATTGGATGTGATGACGTGGATGAATGAATAGTCGAGTTTCTTGCTACTCGTTATCACTGTAGCTCTTACTTTTATTTTTATGAGGAACTTTCCATTGATCGTGCCAAGAGCGAAGCGCTTTATGGAAGCCCTCGAAGTTATGAAACCATGAGGAATAATTGATGAGCGAAACCATCTGTTGCGGAGGTCAGATCATATATTGCAAAGGTGGGCGCGAGCTCAAGCTGCTTACGTAGCATGGCACGCGTCTTATGCTGACAATCGTACCACTTCTTAAGTACTATCCCGAATTAGTAATGGCTTCTCCGGGGTCATTATGAACCTCAAAAAAGTAAAAAAAAAAATATGTCTTCCTTGGACAACGTTCGTTCGTCCGAACCTAATGTTCCCAGCGTTCAGCATTTGAACTCGTATTCATCTCGTGAGGTATTAAAATGGACGCGTTAATAACGGTGGGTCTTGGATCCAGCTCAGATTTCATTTCTTATTGTCAAGTAAGCAGTCCGGGAGTACATTATTATCCTTCAGGACGCGGCAAGGCTCCGCGGGAGAGTCCCGGATGAATGAGATTTGAACGAACGTTATGCCACCGCTAGTATTCACAATTCATTATTCCTTGAAAGTGATACTCTAGGCTTCGCATTTGATATTCGTGTACATGCATAAATTACAGCGTTCGTGTTAAAGCTTGACTTGTGGGTAATTAAACTCAATTCAATAGCCATCATTATTACATATAACTATACAGAACACTGATTTGTAAATTATTTGCTTAATTAATTTTGATTTCTAATTAAGAAAACTTCTGGGAAGAATGTTCTGTGAATGGTCTACTTCTAGCGGGGAACACTGGCTGTGAAACGTCCTCAATACAGAGCGTGACAACAGGGCTGGAAAACGAGATGCAGACCAAGTGTTTCGGAATCGTCAGAATCATGTCGTCCTTGGTTTCGTGGTGGAAACGAAATCCAAAGCACTAGCAGCTGTAGAATCATAGCGAACAGTCTCGAACCAGCAAAATACTGTGGGGATCGAATACAGCAGAAACAGAACAGAAACCGATTATTTAGGGAGTAAGTTCTAGACATGAAACGGCGCACTTCCTGTAGTGAGTCATGCTGCCATGAAGATTGGAGCGCGTAAAGCGCAACAGGGGCGTGAAAACTGCGAGACAATCTGGCCGCTCACACGACTACAGAGCGTGCTGGAAATGGGAAGAGGAAAAGAAAACCTACGCAACCTTTCAAATTCGCGAAAATGATATGGTAGCAGTGGAGACTAAAGAGTGGAGCATGAGGAGAGCAACACATAACGTATGTCATACTAACGTTGGCTAAAGTTATCCCCCGTTTGTGTTCATATTCATATGGTTGTCAGACCAAGTGTACAGTGTACGCGGAGCGTACACCTTTGGAATAGTGTGCATTGCAAGCCTTGAAATGTGTTTCGCAGATCTTAGATTTTTTGTCTTTTGCACTCGAACGCAAATCTTTTCAATATCTTATGAACCACGCGAATAAAAAGAACACACAATAGGTGTAATTACACAATGGGTAAGGGACAAAGGTCAGCGTGAATCATTCCCTTTTGGTATGCGCCACGCTTTCTACTTCTACGAGATGTCGTGGAGGTGTTTTGTCTGTGTATTTGGCCGACGCAGGCCGATTCTTACGAGCAAACCAGTTTCCTAGTTTTTTACCAAGAAGAATTTCTGGTGTGCCAATTAGTATCTTTATGCGAAGGATGACGTCATTGTCGAATCTGTTTCTTATTTCTTCCTTCGTACTATTTATGATTACTATGATTAGTTATTTGTTTATTTTTATTCCTTCTCATTGTTCTTTTTCTTGAATGTGCTCAGCTCCTGTTTTATACGACATCAGTGAAGCTGCTTCTGCGAAAGACTTCTGTTCACTTTTGTTGGGTTGCTGAAAGCGGAAATCAAGTGCCATTTCTGTGGCATCCCGATGTCCGTCACTTGGTTGACCGCTGAAGGCTTCGCAAGATCCCAGCGCTAAGCGGTTAAATTCACTTACCCCTTGGAGCTAAAAAGTCGGGAGATCAGCCCCAATGTGTTACGCTGTTTAGAATTCTAGAAGGAACAGTTGTTTCACTTGTAGTTGAATGATATGGTGTCTATGTTTCAGAGAACAACAAACTGCGTGCGGTCTCTCCGTTCGGTCCTGTGCAGTTGATTGTCGGTAAAGCGAAGAAGCAGAGCAAGTCGAGTTGACCTGTATGAGATTCGTCCTATCATTTGACTTGTAATGTGAATGTACTGTTTTACTACCGTTCAGGATGACTGAATTTGAAGTGAACTACAAAGTTTCTTGCTGTACTGTTTTCCACTTGACTGTATACTAGCTATACTATGTCAAACGATGACTGAGATCTCTTTATCATGATGATGATCCTTGATTCTTCATCCTTGTGAAATAGCTCATATGAAATAATAAATAGCTGTATATTCATGGTGATCAAAAAGTATCTCCATTGCTTGAGTGGTCGCAGAACTCTCAGTACGACCCTCCTCCCTAATCACGTTGAAAATCGCTACGAAGGGACTTTTTTTATACAGTACTCATGTCTCGAGATTTCATAAACAAATTTTAAATTTTATTTAAATAATTTTGCAATTTCACCTTATAACGTTGTTTTGGGCTCTTCGCGGAAGAACTGCTATCTGTGGGGAAGGTGGATTTGTTTCTGAACATCTGGTCGCAGATCCTACCGGTTTGATCGTGAGGAAGATCTGATTGCGGTAACTAAAGGGACCTAAGCCTACATAAACGATTCTCAACAAGAATTGTACGGTCTTGCAGGGCATCTAGTATGGAGCACAAGAGTGGAGTTAGTTTTTGCTGAAGGAGTAAACCCGATTCGAATTGAGATGGATGGAGACCACCGTGTTAACCCGTGTGCTAAAGAAATTCTGGCTCACATTTGGGTTAAAATTGGAAGGCTTACACGAATTCGGTTTATAGTGAGCGAGGCAAAATGACTAGTACCAGTTGCATGGAGAGGGAACATTCCCCGACCTCCCGTCCATGAGTTATTAGGCGAGAATATTTTGCGATTTTTGGGCCACCCGGTGGATCTCAGGAAAAATAACTCTTGGGAATCGTTCATTTTGCACATGATCAAACATGATACCAAGCAGATGACGATGGAGATCACTCAACGCCTCTAATAACACAAGTAGAACTGGGTCGAATTCGTCCGTCATTGGTGTCGTTGTATATACTGGTTCTTCTGAACCAGGACAACGTCGAGCATAATCACTAAGCAAAGAAGCAAAATTTAAAAGGACCGGACGCCATTCCACCACCTCTTTTTCCACGCCGGCTTCACAGCTCATGCTCTTCACTATCCTATTATCATATTGTTTCGAGCGGAGGTTCACTTTCTACAGGGTCGAAACATCGAGGAGTAGAGAGAATTTTTGGCTACTAGAGGCAAAGGCTGCAGACTTCTAAGAGTCGAACTGTGTAATCACTTGAACAGGTCGAGATAGGCAATCTAACCCGTTTAATACTAGCTTGATAAGAAGTGTTTCTTCCGCAAGGCCTTCATCGTAATTGCACTTTTGACTGGAAACGGAAATGCAAACGAACCTTTGACTCAACCTGGCATGTAATTTAAAATTACACCCACATAAAATTCTAGAGTTATCAAGTCGATAATCTCGGAATTGGAATGCAGTTTCGTCATTGGGTTGTTCCTTTTTGGGCTCCAATCTCTAGGGTTATGAAGTCCATAATTTCGGAATTGGAATACAATTTCATCATTGGGTTTTTCCTTTTTTGGGTTCCTAATCTATTATTGTTGTATGGGTGTCAGGTTCTTAATTTAGATGTTACTAATAAAATTGGAAGGAACTACGTAAGATTATACCTTACCACTTGAGATAGCTGTGATGTAAAGTATTTTCCACGTCTAGAGTCAATTTTTCAACGTGCCATCGACATAATCGTACTTCTGAACCTCTTCATGTCTCCCTTCCCGGCTTTCACTGGATGCAAAAACTTGGCGGCACTTTGCCCGAGCATGTTCTACGATGCAGCTTTTTCAAGTGACTCTATGATGTGCTGAGGAAGAACTCCTGTAAAGAACCAGGTTGCTCTACAGAACAGTTCGAAAGGTGGTAGAATTGTGCACCTGTGTTCGCCGGCCAGTCGTTGGAGGTCTTGATTGTTATACCGTCTCTCCTCATCATCCCCAAGTAAATGTGTGAAGTGCATATGCTATGGAAATCCGCTTCTTCTCTTCTTCAACATTCTTTCTTATCATTGGTTGACCTTGTCACTTGTCTAGCAAAAGTATTATCTGCGTTCTTCCTAATATTCAAGTCACTGATTGCTATCTTGAATTGTCTGATGCCAACGTTGTATTGAATTGCCGAATTTTTGTTTGTTTTGTTTTGTGGAAGGAGTCCCCTACGAATGAGGGGCTCTGTATTTCTTTCTGTGGTTCTAGTGCCAATTTAGGGCAGCGGGAGAAAATTTTGAAACTTCTCTCTGTTAAAGAACTCACAGGCTATGCAATTCCCAGATGTTCATTGAACTACTGGTCTTGTCCCACCATCAGAATTGCGTAAATAATTTTATCGTAGTCAATCAAAACAACCATCTCTCTTTCATCTCTCCATGTCCATGGTGCGTATTTTCACCACAGTTCAAGTAAACACCGATACAAACCTTAGTGCATGGCGCAATCTCTATGGAATCTTTTCATTTGTGGAACTTTGAAATATATCCATAAATATTTTTTAACCATCAGTGCTACTAGAGCAATAAATATTTTTATTATCAAACAAATGTTAGGTGCATGTATAGAACAGTAATTTTCCTACAGGACTTAGCCGCAATAATTCTTCTAGTTATTCAATAATTAGGAAATTCATTGTCACCTGTACCACTAATATTAGTAATGCTTGATTTTCCGAATAGTATTCCTCTCTCATTTGCTTGGAGAACAGCTTAATTAGCTTTCAACACGAAGTAAGTATTGAAGAGACGAAACATGGAAAATATGAGGCCAACGGCCGGAAATAAATAAAACATCGATACACACAAGAATCAAAATTCAAAACATGAAATAGAAATCCCCTGCACCTCTGAGTGGCTCTTCAGGTTTCCCTCGTTTCTGGCGAGTATGCTAATGTTATGTTGCGATTCGGTGACACTCCCTGGCCACTATACGTTGGATCCTACCGAAAATCTTCGGAGACGGGATTCAGATAATGGTGATTTTGTGAACCCTGGATCTTTAAGAAGTTCGGACGACGTATTTATCGTGGGCCTCGGATTTTGGATGATTCGGATCGGGATGGCCGAATAGGATATCCGAAAATGATTCATTAGGATCCAGTGTGTACTACTCACTCATCACCGGCCCGTTCGTAGTTGTGGGCGCGATCGATGGCTGTTTGTTCACGGCGGCACTTCGCTACATTATTCGCCATTTACTCGATCACTAATTTACCCCCTTTGGAATTGACCAATTCCATTCATAAAGTTGATTGAGCCAACGAGCTTTTTCCAGGATAATTCCGTCTTTCACAAAGTGCTACTCCGGCAACAAATGAGCAGGGCCCGCAAATGACATCGTGTCGTTAAGAACGTCTCCGTTCCATGGTCCCTCGAGAATGGCCAGTCGCTAAGCACCTTGATTAGTTTCCTCGATTTTTTCTTCTTCAATACACTTTTCGCTGGCTGCAGGGAGCATTGGAGAACTCAGACTGCGAACAAAGTAATTCGTGACCTAACAGTAAGTAAAATGTTTCCAAAACATTTACAATTTTCAAGGACAGTGCTACATTTATGTTCTAAACAGCGACTGTAGTGGCCACTCAGTGCAGTGTTCACTGCTCACCTGCGCTGAAAAAACCACACTAATGTCGAGGTTCCTTACTAGACACTGGATGCGACGCCGATTCGGATAACTCGAATCCGTCTTTTTTTTTCTTTCAGAGGCAGTTGAAAGGATTATGCGAATAATGGTACTTTGAAAAGCACTGCATCTTGGAGTGATTCAGATTAGAGTAACTTTAACTAGAAGTGTTTTCTTATGATCCAAATGACTGATGTATCTTTGGATCCCACATCCAATATCGAAGTCGGATAAGACATCAGTTTTTTGTTGATCAAAATCAGTTATCGAAATTATCCGAAAATCCTACCTAGAAAAATTCCCTCTATGTGAATCGCCCTAAGATTTGTGCTTTTCAGAAATTCCATTGGTAGCACAATCCATCTAGTTAAACAATAAGGAATGGCGTTACTCAATCTCTTTTGGGATGTGCTACGCATTCTACTTCAACGGGAGGTCGTGGACGCGATTTGAATGCGTTTTTGGTGAAATAATGATTGCGGTGGCCAGCCTATCAACGAGTCAGCGCTTTGTATTCTCAGACAAGTCTGGTACCAATTTACCGACCCTGGAGAGATGAAAGGCTTGGCGTAGGCGAGAAATCCGAACCAGGCATCTGGTGTTGGGTGCACGCGACAGTCGGCACCTCCACCGGCAGCGCACACCCCATCTAATTAGGGTTTGAAAAAATTATCCGATAAAAAATTGATCCGAATTATCAGAATCAGCGTCGCATCCAGTGTCTATTCTTAACATTTAATTAGACGTTCGCTGTTTTTCGTCATTGAGATAAACCGAAAGAGCAACTTATGACTTCCTAGCCAGAATATCTCGGCTATAATACTTACTGCTCAAACTGCATACAGTCAAGGCAAAAAAACCCTGTTGGGCAATTTCCAGATGTACCTTCGGGTAGATACTGACATTGTTCAACGTTTTGTGATCTTGCATAGGTAATCGAGACTGCTGATTGATCTTATTCTCCACTGGTTGCTTATAGATGGATGGGTCGCCTTCACTCGTCGTAAGGGTCACAGTAACATTTCCGTTTGTTTCGCTTCGTCGTCACCCAGCACATTACTGCCACTCGAACTCTGTGACGTTGACGACCGGCTTGATTCGTCCCCAACCGGAACGCCAGCCGCGTCAGCCGTCCGACGAACGTATCGGCACACCATGAAGGGGTCTCCCACGAGCACGCGTGGAGTCCGTCTGGATCCACTGCAGTGCTCCCTTCGTCCATCGGTCATCTTGTCTCCTCATGATGTGAACGGTCCATGCGGATTTAGCCCTCCCCACCTAATTTGCGGTCGCGAGCCTAAGACGTTCTCTCCTTGTATCGGAGCTACGAAGTCTATCCTGATGATAAGTTCACCAGTTTTTCTTCAGGAGACCTCGTTCTAGCGCTCGATCCGTGGCCGTTAGCGTCTTCTTGGTGCAGTAGTGTCGGTCTGCATCTCCACCGCACGACGGAGCCGAGGGAGACCCGCTGAGCCAAATATGTACGCTCGCAAGTCCAGGTTTTTGCGAAGTTCTTGACCTCCTTAAGAGGTGCCAAAACGACCCACACAGTTCCTCTGATCCATTCACTTTTTATCGTTCTCTATGTTCGTCGATTTTCCGACGTGCAATAGGACGACGTCTCACCGCGATCAGTGAGTCGAGACCCTACCAGTTGAATTCCTTTTCCTCACAGTACACTTCCCGTCCCATGAACTGAGTCTTCATCCAGTTTATTCGCAATCCGTTTTCCTGCTTCGCTTATCTCGACAACCATCGGCTCTGCTTCGCAGCAAGGTGTTATTCGAGGAGGGTACGATGTCATTCGCAAAGCGAAAATTTGGTGTTGGTCAGAGTCAGGGTTTTATCCTAGACATATCTGACAAGCCTGGTACCAATTTACCGACCTCGGAGGGATAGAAAGTTCTGTTAAAATTCGACACTCTTCTAAACTATCTCAACGCATTTGAAATCAAACTCAGCATCTTCCAAATCAAAATCAGCTTGTTCCACATTGAAATAGACACTATCTGGGATTACTAAAGTATTTTTTCGTTCAAGGAAAACATGATATGACTTCCTTCGAAATTTTAAAATTAACCTGCCCTGATAAGCGAAGACTGTGTTTGGAATTTTTTAAGACCTTAAGTTTTCAAGGAAAATAATGAGTTCAGTTTTGTTCCAAAGCGAAGGAGCTCAGAAATCATTGAGTATGTTAAGAGAAGAGGTCATGCACTCTACTAGGTGGTCGCGATTTTTGCTTGATGGATAGTGTAAATGCTGTTTGCTTAAAATAGCGATGTGAGGATATAACTGCTTTATACACCTGCTCTTGTTGTACCGTTTACAGATGTGTTACTCTATGCAATTCCTGTTATCAACCAAATAAATTGCAATAATATAATAATAAATTACATTGCTTTCTTTCTGAAAACGATGGTGTTCAAAACATTCCTCATTATTTCTTTCTAAATAAAAGTGGTTCCGCCACGCGTTCTACTTCTACGGGATGACACCAGTGTTCTTGCATAGCCTCTGCAATAAATTGCGGTGGGCAGCCGATACATATTTCAAAAATAAATACATATAAACAGATTTGCCGTCGTCAGAAGCCTGAATATGGTGCAAGGTTATTGATATACAGTATGGCAGCGGGTGTTCCAAAATAACGTGATGAAGTTTTGACGTTCTCCCAATCGAAAGCATCAATCTGCAGCATGGCGGAAATAGCGCCATTTTTTGTGCGTATCTTTCTCCCCGTGTTACAATTTTTCAAGTTCCATTTTAACCTAATTACAGTTTTCCTCAAGATGTCAAACCATCGTACCGCGATTTTGGAGCTTCTTCGTCACGGAAAGCACCAATGCGACATCGTTAAGCTGCTCGGTCGACTGTCTCCACAGATACATGTAATGAGCTTGACCAGGAAGGTGACCGTCCAGGACAAGGAAGAAATCGCACTGTCAATACGCCGCAGATCTGGAAAATCATCGAAAAACGAAAATCCCAAATTTGAGGGCCTCCTGAGAAAAATCGCCCATGATATCTGCAGCAGTCGCAGCATCAGTGTACCGAATGTACAGAAATAAACGCAGCATCAGTGTACCGAGTGTACAGAAATAAACGCGGACTCGAGCCATACAAGTTCCATAAAGTCCAGCTCTTGAAGGACAACAATATGCGTGAACGGCTCCATCGATGCCGGCAGCTTAAGCTGCGGGCCGCAGGTCGCGGGCGGGAGCGAACACTGTTCAGCTGCTCATCATGGACTAGGCTCACAACTTCCAACACGGCAGGACCTGATCTGGAGAGACTTCAGCCACTTTTGCCATCGCGGAACATCATTAAAATCCGAAGGCGCTCATGGTTTGGAGTGGAATCTACACCCTTCGTTTTGTGGACGAACAAGTAAGAATAAATCAAAATGTGTACCGACGGAATATGTTCGAAGCTGTGGTACCTTTCCAGCCCCAGCAGCACTTCAGCAATGCGCTGTGGACGTTTCAAGAAAACTCATTCCCTTCACACAGGGCGAAAAGCACGCAAGCGTGGTGCAAGGCCAATTTTGGGCACTTCGTTATGTCCACCGGAATGCCGTGTCGGATTCAGATCCGAGGAGTGCGGAATGGCCACCGCACTCCCCGGATCTGAATCTGACACGGCTTCACCAAGCGTTTTGACTTCTGTATTCGCGCCAAGGGGGGCACTTCGAAAGCAGACTATAGTGTTGCCTAGTGTCTATGTCGTTGTTATCTATATATTGTTTTGTAAAGTTTTCAGTTGTTTTACAGTTGTAATTTGTAAAAAAAACCTTCATCACGTTATTTTGTAACACTCTGTATAAACAGTTATTGCTGCATCCTTACCAGAGAAGTTTCATGCCAATTCTACTCCGTAGCAACAAAAGGCTTCGTTGACCTGGGAGAGATCCGAGCCAGAAGCCAAGGTGCAAGCGAAGTCTCCTCTTAACTGCGCTACCACGCGCCCCTGTGTTTTGTAGAAATTGAACAGCGTTAACTATCCGTATTGTTTAGAGGCGGCATAACAATAACATTGGCATGCACAGTATTTTTGTGTGATTATTTAAAGATATTTTTGCAGGGAAGCGCCGCCATGGCGCATCTGATCTACAGCTGAGACGCCGCCGAGCAGTCCGCCGCCAACAGCAAGTGCACGCGCACGTGACGAGGGCTGTCGTCAGGCCTCCTCTGTCCGCAGCACCCGTCGCGGCTGCTGACTGCTCTGGGCGTTCGCCGTTCGTCCAGTAACTGCGTGCAATGCTCGCCCGTCGGCTGTTCAGCGGCGCCCTGATGGTGAGTCCTCTATCTGGTCTTCGACTTCCTTGCTCGCGATGCCGGTGATAATCACTCCAAATTGCCAGATTTTCACAGCCTTGGCTGAGTCGGCTTAGGCGCGACGATTTCTATGGTTTTACGAGAAAATACGTCGTTGTTATGCTGTCTGATAGGGTGTTTACTCGTCTGTGAGGTGTGCTGCTACCTTCTGATAATTGGACAGTCGCTCGCTCATTCTGTCCCACGGCCGCATCGGCTGGCTGGCTCGGTGGCCGCTTCCGTAGATGCTATGCTGTTTCATCTCGTCGGTGAATCGCCGTGCCCCCTCGAAGGTGAGAGGTGGTGGTGGTGGTCGGGAGTCGATCAATTGAAGGTCATCGAGACCACCCATTAGGTCGAACGAGGGCATCTAGCCCACTTTTCCAGAAGGCAGGCTTCAGAGGAACTACCTGGACACTCCCCAACTCTGTAGGCTATACTATAGCCGACCCGGTTAAGTGAACGAGAGCGTACTACAAACGGCGCGCCGATAAGACCACACTGTACTCAGCCGTTGATAAGAAAGAACCCGTCCATTGTTACCACGCTGTCGTCCCGATTTTCGCCCCGGTTCCTCGCGTCGTCATTGCTTATGAAAGTAGGCGACATTTCTATGATTTTCTGGCGCTCCTCGTTTATACCGCTGCCGTTCTGAGAGTCTTTTTGAGAGCTCTTTTCTATTCTTTGGCTGTCGCGATCGATAGGCGGCTAAGCCATTGCCTAGGTATGAAGAAACGGCCGGCCGGCAGGCGTAGTCAGCTGGGAAGACGTCATTTGTGGCCGTGCGCCCAGAGCGAGAAAAGCGTGTTCCGGGGTAATTTGCAGATCTCGGATGAGGTCACTGAGCAAGGCAGCGAAAGAGCGACCTTCCGCAGTGCTTTCCACGTGACATCAGGTTTCCCTTGGGTTACGTCCTCCCGAGGGCCTTAGAATTGTTCGAATAGCTCAAGCAAGGTGCCTTCACCGCTTGGCTCGGCCGTCAGGAAAGCCACTTCTAACAATGAAGCGGAAACACCAATTATGCCCCGAATCGGCAGTGCTCTCTGCGCTGTTCCAGCAGAGGGACAGTCCGTCGTTGTGAGGGATATTTGTATCGATTTTTTTGCATGTAGCGTTCTGATACACTTTTCAATCCCAATAAAATTAGGCGTAAATATATACAAAGAACCTTCAAGCCTTATATTATTAGGTTGCCTCATAAGTCTCCGCCGTTCTTCAACGATTCATTGCGGTTTTCGCTCTTGCATAGCGCTATACAACATTCGAAAGAGAATGATTTGCTCTATCAGAACATGTATTGCGTTTCTTTTTTCATCTTGAATTTTGTCAATTTTCAGGTCATTAAAGTGAAAAGTGAAAAAGTGACCATCTGCGCAGTTGTTCTCTTCTCCTACGTTTGGAATTTTTGCGCTGCTTCTTACAGCATTTGGAAGACAACGTTCTGTGCTACAAGAATATATGTTGGCGCTATTTGCGCATTTGTCCTTTATTGATTTTTAAGTCATCAAGATGGGACGTCCGACTTTTCCGTCCGAATTTTCACCGACAGCTCCTGCTCTGGGGTAGACTTTTTGCTTAGTGTTATATGTTGTTCGGAAAAGGATGACTTGCTCGATAAGACTTTGTCTCGCATTTATTGGCTTATGCTGATTTCTGTCGAATATCAACAAATTCCAAAAAAGAAAAATCATCCTCATCAACAACTCCTTCTCCTTGTTGAGTGGTTAATATTCGACAGAAATCAGCGTGAGCCAATAAACGCGACACAAATTCTTATTGAGCAAGTCATATTCTTCCGAACGACATATTACACCAAGCAAAAAGGTCCACCCCAGAGCAGGAGCTGTCGGTAAAAATTCGGACGAATAAGTCGGACTCCTTATTTGATGACCTAAAAATCAGTAAAGGACAAATAAGCAAATAGCACCAACACGTATTCTTGTAGCACAGAACATTGTCTTTTAAATGCTATAAATAATATGTATACTTTTTCACTTTTTCACTTTTCACTTTAGCGGCCTAAGAATTGGCAAAATTCAGGATGAAAAAAGATACTCAATATATCCTCTGATAGAGAAAATCATTCTCTTTCGAAGGTTGTATAGCGCTACGCAAGAGACCGCCGGCGAAATCTGCAATGAATTGTTGAAAAAACGGCGGGGGCTTATGGGACAACCTAATATATTAGGATGTCGAAAAATTAATCTCTATTTCGAGGTATACATAAATAATTTTTTTTACCCTGAATCATTCTGCCCAGGAAAAGCCACACATGACGTTCGATAGAGTTTTTCCTGTTCCTTCAAAAAACATATGTTGGTGGGACTCGAACCAAGAAGCTCGAGAGTGCAGGCCAGAGCCGGCTCCTTCTAAGATTGAGCTGAAGGGTAAAAATTTCAGTTAATCAATCTATTTTTTGGATATGTCACGCATTTCGTTTCTGCCTGATATCGCGAAACTCCTGAATGCGAACATGCTCTACAGGGCGCGCCATAAATATGGTCACTCAATAAAAAGCGAATTACTCACGGGGAATTTGTCAGGGAATAGCGAAACTTCCTCAACAATTTACTAACAATCTAGTTAACACGCAAAATGGATATCATCTAATATGATCTTCCTTGGCACGAATGACGACCTTCAGACGCTTAGGGTAGGACTCAACGGCGGCACGCAAGGTTGCTTGCGGAATTTCCTTCCATGCTTTTTCCCGTGAAGATTTCAATCCTCGAATCGTAGTGCGCCTTTTAGCGCAGGCTTCACCCTCTAGAATGAACCAACGCAGTAATCCATAACACTCAAATCTTAAGAGTTTGTCGGCCATTCAGAAACAGGGATGAAGTTGGGAAGATTCCTTGCGCACCACTCCTGAGTCTTCTTGGGCTTGTGAGCGGGTGCACCGTTCTGTTAAAAGGTCCGTGTTGTATTCCCAGAGTGTTCTTGAGCCTAGGGAAGCAACTCCTTCATCACAATGTCGTTCACGTAGACATTGGTGTTGACCTTGGCTCCTTTTTCAACGAAAACCAATCGTGTCCATCTTGTGGCGTAAACTCCGGCCCAAACCATCAGAAAAGCTGCATGAGAGTTTCTGTTAACGGTGTCTGCATCCTCACCACTTTCAGCCAATAACCGCGAGTTTCGGCGGTCAAAATGCTGCTCAATTGAGAAAAGTTTCTTATCAGTGAAGAGCGTCGTGCAGTGGTCGTGCCGCTCGAGGAGTCTTGGACGTTTTTTCTTCTTCCTTCCATCTGTGCAGGCGTTTGTCCGTGCAGTTGACGGAACTTGTAGGGGTATAGTCCAAGTTCATTCCTAACAACTTGCCTCATCGTCGTAGCCGATACGTTGAGCTCGGATGCCACCTTTCTCATGCTGCGGTCTGGATTCCACTTGAATTGTTCTTTCACGGTTTTTCAAAGACTGCTCGTAGCTACGGATACCGGGCAGCCAGGTCGGGAACGATCAACGAGAGAGTTACGTTCCACACAGCGATAGACTGTCATCTTGTGCAGCTTCAGCAGACGAGCGATGTTGGGAACAGAAAGTCTTGCCCTTCTCGGATCCAAGATTGCGCCTCTTTGACAACAAGACTTTACCATTTCTGGTAGAAGCAGTGTGGAGATGCAAAAGACACTATATACGGTTAAGATGACACGTAGAATCCGAAGAAACAATGGAAACATAAAATCGTTCACAAACAAATACAAACAATGACGCGCAAAAAAGTGACCATATTTATGGCGCACCCTCTAGACGGCTGCTTGTAATACAACCGATGCCTTGTTCTCCTCGGATAAGTATTACACCAATTTCGATAAAATTTTCAGCGAGAATGCGCTGAGGTGAACACAACAACCAAGTAGTCACGTTATTTCTGGGACAAGAAAAAACTTTTTTGTATGCCGCACTGCCCATATTCTTGTCAATATACAGGGTGGCCCATAAGTCCTGCAACAAAATTTGGAGACCTTATTGGTTGTCTTTTTCCAATTACAAAAAAAACGCATACCAACAGTTATGTAGCATATACTTAGTGCTGTACTTCTGGAAAGTATCATGGTTGTAGCTGCTCTTATTACAAAGTAATGCGCTCTCACGTAAAACTACCGAAAATTCTTCTCTGGCCCGTGGTGGGGCGCTTCCGTTCCGATGTGACTAAATTTCCGAAGATTGGTTGTTGAACATGCAGTATGATGGTATTGTGTAGGGCAGTGCAAAGGCTTCTCAAGTGTGAACATTGGATGAACGGATCTGAACTACAACAGAAGAACGCTATTAATTTTCTAATCATACAGGATGCAGCAACAAGCTGGAACAAATTCAATATTCAGCTGTGTGCGTAATCTATTACTAAGCAATATGTTGTTTCTAGTAAACTACAAGAAAAGCTCTACAAGTCCACAAGTGAGGTTAAGACTCAGCTGTGAGGAGAAGGGAGTAGAAGAAAAAATTTGTAAGCGCAGTTGGAGGGCGTCGTTCGAAATGGGTATTCAGCCTCTGCCTCATTTGATGAAAAATTTCTCAAAGTTGAGCGATCCCAGAAAGGTCAAAATAACAGTGCGTTTAATGTTACCTTTGCGGGAACCTGATGATATAAAAACAACGGCCACGCATGGCAAGTTTTTGTCATACACGATTTTCCAAAATGTCTCCCCTCACACCCTAGGTTTTTGTGTAAAAAGAGTGAAAATCAATAAAAATGTTCGTTTGATAGGAACAAAAACCTAACACCATATATTAAAGACTCAATCGCGCTGTTTAAAGGCAAAATGCACATTCTGGTAAAGCGATTCCTGTAACAGCAAAAGAAAAGGACGTGGTAGAGGTTCTCAGTCCATCTGCAAAATATTGCACCTGCGAAAGACTAGCTGTGAAATTCCTAAATCTTTAGATTTTCAATCTTTGTTTATTAACCATCTT
The DNA here is from genome assembly GCA_947359475.1 of Heligmosomoides polygyrus bakeri. Lineage (NCBI taxonomy): Eukaryota > Metazoa > Nematoda > Chromadorea > Rhabditida > Heligmosomidae > Heligmosomoides > Heligmosomoides polygyrus. The sequence goes on along the minus strand of OX375866.1, from coordinate 28,664,020 downwards.
AAAGAAAATGTCTTGCTCTATAAAGCCTGGGAAAACTATTGTTCAATATCTTCTTTGGAACGAATAAGAAGTAAAACTCCGGAAGAGGGGCTGCGACGTGAGCTGCCAAGCAACCCACACGATCTGAAGGCTCTTATCAATCCAGGAGTGGTCCCTTATGAATAATACCGCTCCACCATAATCTACAAACCATGGGCAAACACGGTTTAAAAATGTACCAAATTTAGTGCATTCTTAGCCTTTTTATACGCCTATGTTTTTGTTGCAGGACTTATGGGCCACCCTGTAGAATCATGAATGATACTACGATCCGCTGAAAATCCTCATTTTATCCACAAATTTTATCCCATCGGCGAAGAGTACGATCGCGGGGTCGAAGTTACGAAAGAAGGTACATGCGACGATAACTAGCCGGTAGCACCGTATTTCATAAGTGTCTGGTGTACCTTACATTATCTGACAGGTTTAGTTGAGAAAATGTTAATTAATCAAAAAATCGAAAATTTACGTTATGCTCCAAATTTCGTGTTCAACTATGTGCATTTTTTTGGCTTTAGTAAAACTGTTACTAAAAGTAAAGGTTTGGAAGAGTTTCGTAGAGTAAAAATGTTGTGCATTTCTTGTCTCCAAAACTTCACGTAAATAGAATTTGCTCTGCAAGCCAAGTACATAATCACCGCGGTACATTGAGCAAGTGCTTGGCACTATTTCAACATGGAACTCGATCGAGGATTTTCGCTTTCTTACTCTTTTAGATGAAGTACGCAACTGTGTTGTAACTGAACCGGTACGGATTTGATGACTATTCAAAATGTGGACATTTATTAGAAACCTTGTGTTTGTTCTGCATGAATACCTCGCCTTTTGTTATGAGTTCATGTATTTAGCTATTGATTAGGGAGATTGTGGATTCTTGCTTAGGGAAGCCATTTTTGCTGCAAGATTGGTGCCGGTTTACGATGCTCAAAGGTACAGAACTCCGTCTCGACAGCCGTGCTTGGAACAGAGGCCCATTGAATCCTTAGACCGGCTTTCTCATACCGCTGGCGGTGAACGTAGCTTCAAATATTTGATAAAAATCTGTTTGCGGACACTCCATACGAAACACCATCAGCGCTTTTGATTTTGCAGAGAGCGAACGTGTCATACAGTTGGCTTAGCTGCTTCCTTGCACATCACCAAAGGTCCCACTTTTTCGTGTGATTTGAGATCTTTCTCTCATCCTGTGGTGATGGATTTTCCGTGCAGGTGTCATTCTGATGAGGTTGAGTAGGAGGTGTGTAGCAGTGAACGCGGAACTCTGAACCCTAGGTGTACGCTTGGATGCCAATCGAGGTATGGTTAGAAATGAGCTGACTCTGTCCAGCAACATGAAAGTTAGCTTCCTTCACAACCTGGCAAATGCCCTAGCTAGCCATTCTGGCCGATTGCTGATTTGCATTCCGTCTAGCTTGCCTTTAAAATGTTCTTCCAGCGATGACAGAGCAGTTGAAAGCACAACAATCTCATGGAGTGAAAAGACTTTGGAGAGGCGGGCATGTTGAACCGCCTCACTGAAGCGCAAGCATGCATGGAGTGCCAGTGTTCAATTGGAATTCCTGACACCACCAGCCTCACCCTCATTTTCCCTGACCGTAACCTAGCCCATAACCTGCTGATAAATGCTTTCTACATCTCGAAAATCATGAAACTACGGTAACACCAACGAATGTTTTATGCACGCAGATGTTAAAATTTTTTGAAAACAATTATGGTACAAGGCAGTGTTCCGATGATCCTCAAATTAGGTTGTTACTCCTGATTTTTGTTCAACCTTGCTGCGTCGGACTGTTTTGTCGTTCACTCTAAGGTGGAAGCATAAGCATGAGATACGTAGTAACTTATATGATATGCACAGCGAGACCAGCGTGTCTGCATCGCTCTCTTTTTCACTGTCATAAGTGTTGAACAAGGCTAGACATCGATGGTTTCATATAGAACATTTTCACGTCAAATTAGAATTAGACATCTTTCTAAGCTAGCTTAAGACTTTTGAAGCCAAAGCGAACTCCATCAAATCAAAGCGACCTTTAGGCAGACTAAACTACAGACTAAGATGGTTAGAATAATTTTTTGATCAAGAAAAATTTGGTAGAACTTTCTTTCTTTGAAATTGTTTAGTTCACTTGCCCCCACTTGTATGATAATTTTGTTAAAATTTTATTTTTGCGAAAAATAATAAATTTAATTTTGTTTTAAAGCACAGCAAGGCAGCAATCATGTAATGCATTAAAAGACTGGATCGCCATGCACTCGAAAAACAAGTCGCAATGCTTATTTGATTGATAGTGTAAATACTGCTTACATGCAGTAAGAAAGTTAGGATATGTGTGTTTTTTGCAATTGTTTTTGTTGCACCGTTTTCAGCTGTGAAGCTACATGCAAACAAAAGTGTTGCTATCAATCGAATAAAAATCGCGAAGTCTCGGGCGGTGGCATGGTGCAATCTCTTTTTTTTGGCAATATAAAATGGCTGCCTTCCTGCGCTTTAAAAAACTTTACATCGTTGTTTTTCCTCAAAAAGTAAAAATGTTATAAAATTTTAAACAATGTGTTCTCTTATTGGGAAGTAAATTAAAACTGCAGAGAGAATTATACTGGCATTTTCTTTGAACAAAAAAAATTACTCCAACCTTTTTTGGAGAGTTTAATGTAGAAGAAGCTGGTTTCGACTTGGAAGAGTTCGTTTTGATTTCAAACGTCTTAGGCTAGCTTAGAAGAGTGTCCATCTTGACGTGAAACGTGTCCAATTTGATTCGAAAAGTGTTCAGTTCGACGTGGAAATGGTAGATACCACTTTCATGTCAAATTGGGCACGTTTTCCTTCAAATTGCCCACTTTTCACGTCAAATTGGGCACTCTTCTAAACCAGCTTGATGCATCTGTTATCAATATGAACGTGTTTCAAACCAAAACAGAGGTCGGATTCATTAGCGACTTACATAACTTCAGCAGAGAATCCACAGAGGAAAACTCAGATAACGCGGCTTATCTCTCACCATATCGCTTGGCAATCCGCGTTATCTGAGTTTTCCTCTTTGAACTCTGTTAAAGTTATGTAAGTCGTTGATGAATCCGACCCCAGATTTCCTCCTTATTTAACAGGGACTCTCCATGGTGGTTAGAATAATTTTTATTCAAGGAAAATTCGGTACTACTTTCTTTGAACCTTTTTAGCTCACCAGCTCTAGTGTCCAGTTTGATGTGGAAATGGTATAGGTAACAGTCTCGTGGACGTTTTTTGTCCCTTTGCTTGAACAGTAAATTTTTTTGCCTGCACACCCTCTTACAAGGCGTAAAGGCGTACTTGGAGGCACTGCTATGCTCCTGAGCAGGGATGTGAACTTTTTTCTTGTTAAGACAAGCGGAGCAGAAAACGCGGAACAGAATGGTTCAGAGTGGTTGGAAACCGGAATCCCGAACACGGAAACGGAAATTTCGCGTATCTCTGTTCCTGAGGTTCGGGAAAAAATTCGTCCAAGCTTTGTCTAGGGTTTATATGGATTCACGAGTTTGCCATCCGCCTTCAATAGTCTTCGGTATGAGTAAATAAGAGTGAGAAGAAGGCCTCTGGTTTCGCCCAGACTGTGTCGATTGGGTAACAGTATCGATATTCAGTGGAAGCAGAAGAGCAGGAAGATAAAGATCGGTGTTAAACTTCCTGCTTTATCCTGCGAATTCATTCTCTGTTGTTTGTTAGAACTCACGTATTAATTCGATTTCTTTCAGCCGGATCTCGGCGGCAGCTGGCTGGCAGCGGCCAATTTTTCATCTGGCATCACCCGTCAACCCTCGCTACCAGCTAGTCAACAATTCAAGAGTAAGTGTTCATGCATTCAGTTTCGATTACCTTCGATTTTTTTGAGAAAAGAGCCGATCGATTTCCGAAAAGACACGCCTAGGTGCTCCGTATAAGGAGCTCGCTGCGGGTGTATCTACTTAAAGCTCTGGCGCTTCTGAAAATCTCTTTATAACAATCAGCGTCTTTCCCGCAACGGCTTGGATAGCAGAGGCCCTAGTCTTCTGAGAAATACGTACTTTGCAATTGTCTACATAAGCTTCGTTGTCTGCGGGTGTTTTATGCATGTAAATCCAAATGATACAGATTGTAGGACGCAGAACGATGTCATGTGTGGTGTTGATTGGGACGAAATTTTCACCGTAATTTATTCGAAGTGACAAAAATAGTCGAAGGCGCATGAGCGAAATTGAATAACCGTCTGAAGAAGCGCTTTTCAAGCTGGCTGTTGCGCGTCCAGTGAACATTCTCTGCTCTCAAAGGGCAGTTCCCGCGCCGAATGCAGCTCGTTCTTTGATGTGTGCGGAGAACCTCGAGAGGATTTGTACTTCGCGTGGCGACAAGAGGGTTATTCGACTGGGCGCGTGTGCCTGGCCTGTTCGTCGCTGCTGAAACTTCTCGCCCACGGCGAGAGTGGGCGGAGTTCCTACCTAAAAAATGTGTGCAAATAAATAATTTCTACAATCGAACATTAGCCAAGCGGAGCAAATGCAAACTTCGATCGTGTATGTGGGAACGTTGAGCCGTAACTGAATCTTACGAGAACGATGCTCATGAGGAACGGACGAGTTTCTGATGCTCCATTCTCGCTCAACGGAGCGAACATCTACTGCTCCAGATACGAGTATCTGAGTCGCGAAGTCAACATAGTCACTACCTAGCGCCGGAGCAATGCAGGAGGAAACCAGCGGCTTGGAGAGCTTCCAAGACCGTCGAAGAAGTCGCCAAGAAGACGAAGAACGTCCGACTCCGTGCCCACCTATTTGACTCCATTGTTCTTCCTGCCCTAAGATACGCCTCAGAGAGCTGGGCCACACGATAGCAGGAGGAACAGGAGATCAATGAGCAGCGTGGAATCGACTATGCTCAGAGTGACGCGCGGTTCACGCAGGTGAGAGGAGACCTCCGGTGCCTTGAGCTTCGTCAACGTTCGAAGATCAGAGACGCTGTCGCATGGGCCAAGTTCTCGAAAATTAGGTGGGCCGGCCACGTCGCAGACACCTGCTGGACGAGAACGGTCACCAATAGGATTGCGCGGAATATTAAGGGACCACCAGGACGACCACAACGTGTTGGTCGTGCTTCTCGTGAATCCCCTGAATGAGCGATTTGATGCTTTTCACGGCACGTAACAGGGCCGATATGGAGATGTTGGTGGCGCTCGCTCGAGCAGCACGGTGATCAACGGTTCGAAAGGGTAACAAGTGATACCATCGAAACTAGCGCTTTTCATAAGCATGGGAAACATGCAGAAAATCTACAAAAGTTGTGCTCCGTAGTGTGCCATTTATTTTCCTCTTCAAAGAGTCTTCGGACTCTTTTTGGAGGGATCTCGATCCGCCTGTTGTAGAGCTACGTCACGCGTCCCCGGGTGATGGAAAGGGGATGAATTGCGAACCACATGCGATCGTATACTGCCCAAAGATGTAAGTACGGTGCATATCTCCTGTGTGGCATGACATGTTCACGATCAAAGGGCGTGGAGTGTCCGCTTCTGAGCAGATTGTGTCCTGCTTGTCGGCGTGTCCGGCCGAAAGCTTGCTGTCGACAGGCTGGGAGTACATCGAAAGCTGTTCCTTTCTATCTAAGCCGCCTGAAAAGTCTCGCCTCGTCTGTTCGGGAAGTTCGGAGTTTCCGCGCCCATACAACGGCATCTTGTAAACGCAGCCCGCCGATTTTTGATGGAGACAACAGCTTTAAAGGGTCCAACTTTCATGGAGCAGTGAAATAGTTGGGCGTAGTCCTAGCCCTTCGTAGTCCTAGACTCAGTTTTATGAAGTCGAGTCAGGCACATTCAGCCTACCTTTCTCAGCTGGGAGACAACAATACTGTTCCCTCTCGTAGATGACGAAGCATGTTGTTTTCGTGTAACTGTTCATTGTCGTTTCTGCGTTCGTTCTCCCTATCCTCCCGAACTATGCTAGGATCAGGAGTGGTAGGAGAAAACCCCAGACAAAACCAGACCTGCCATGGACTTCTGTCCTTACGGCACAGCCGTGACCCCAGTTGCCGTCTGAGCTCCACTTGGCCACATGCGAAATGTGCTCGACACTTGCTGCCTGGGTCTGTGCTTCATGAAGAAAAGAGAACGGAACGGAGATCCCTGCAGAAATGCTGGGGGAGCCTTAGCCTTCGTTTTGTCGTTGCCCTCGTCCTTCAAGAGAGACTACCCAGCTGGATTGGGTCGCTAAAATAGGAGACTTACTTCTGCAACCGCTGCTAGCATAAATCGCCATACATGCCATTCTCTCTCACGTCGAATTGGACACTTTTCAAATTCAATTTCAAATTGGATTCTCTTCTAAGCTAGCCTTAAGACTTTGAAATCAAAGCGAACTTTTTCAAATCGAAATGACCTTCAGGCAGGTTAAACTACAGTCTCAATAACATGGTTAGAATAATTTTTTGAGGGAAGATTTGGCATAACTTTATTTAAAATTTTTTAGTTCACCTGTCCCAATAAATGAGATAATTTTATGAAATTTGTATGTTTTTGAGAAAAATAATAAATTAAAATTTGTGCTAAAAAGCAGCAAAGAAGCAATCATACAGCGCATTAGGAGATCAGATAGTGTCATGTATTCGAAAAGCTCGTCGCGATTTTTATTAGATTAAAGTGTAAATGCTGCTTACACGAAGCTCTTTAAACTATTATTTTTCTCGAAAAATATTTTTTTATAAATTTTCAAACGATGGGTTCATTTATTGGGTAGATCATTTAAAACATCAAAGAAAGTGATACTAAAATTTCCCTGAACGTCCTAACTTTTTTGATGAGTCCCTACTTTAATGTAGAAGAATCTCATTTCAATTTGAAAGACCTTACGCAGATCTATGGAATCAACATTGCTGCTGTCAGACACTTGGAAGGGTTTTTTTTAAACGACTGTGGGTTGAAATAGAGCAGTCGGCAGGAAGCTTGATCTTCAATGGCACATTCGATCATTCCGCCGGTACGTACTGCGCCCAGGGGCCAGATTCGTCAATCTCGCGAAGGGTAAACGTAAGGAAATTCGCGTGGATGTGAGGAGATAGCCATGAAGAACGTCGAGTATCCCCCCTTTAAACGTATAAAGGCGAATAGGTAGGTAAGGTAAGGTAAGGTATATGATGAATCGTGGGTATGTATCCTACTTCTATCCAGCATACCCCGGATTTAATTGTTGATGAATCCCGCCCCAGCTTAGTGAAGCAGCTAATCTGTTTGGTTTTCTGGATTGTTACCAAGATTAGAATCTTAGAAAGGAAGCTCTCATACAGGCCAACTGCAATGTTCAAAATGCCTCCGCGATATCAGTACAGGTTGAATGCGTGACGCCCTCAAATTAGTTGATCTGCGCTGGCTTTTTACTATTTTCTTTTATTATAGCTTGTCATCTAGTATCAAAGACTGGAAGCTGTCATAACGATGTTTTGTTGCGATCAAAACTTCTAGCACCAGGCGGGACTCGAACCCGCACCCTCCTCTGACCGGGCGGGAATGCGCCATTAAACCACCGGCGCCGTTCGATCGAACGCAACATCCACACCAGAGGTGTGCGTAAATGAAATCCGAAATTTCGTAAACCCTAAATCGTAATTACGAAAAAATCGTCGTAAATCGTAAATCGTAAACCGTAAATTGTAATAGGTGCCTGACTTATAATACATCTAATGTCCTTGTTTTTTCTATTATGTTAAAGCTAATCGAAGCTAACTATGTTTTATTGGGACGTTTTGAGCTCGAGCTGGACACTTCTCTAATTAGGATGAAAGCCGTTAAAATCGACTAGCACCTTTCAAATCAAACTGGATAAGTTTTAGGACAATCAAAATAAACTGCTTGTTCAAAAACACTATCTTAAATGGCGACTATAAAGGGTGCCCAAATAAAAAGCTTACACTGCTTGGACGATCAAGTGTTTATCATTCTGCTAGCCACTGGCTTGCATATAAAACAATGACTTTGTAGAAACAACCGCAACAATTCCGAATAAACCAACAAAACCATTCCATCCAAAACCAAAAAAAATTTGATCGCTGGTCAACTCGACTAGAACAGCATTTGCACAAATAATCCAATAAGCATCCCCTACTGGGTGAGCGCATGGCACATTTCTATGGTATGACACACCTAAAGTTCTAAGCCTTCCCACATTTTGAATTGTACCCAACAGCATTTTTGTAGCAGAGGGGAAGTAATTGTGTGACGGTTGAGAGAGTATGGTCACATTTTTGGACACTCATCATAGTGGAATTTTTGACTTAAAATTATAAAAGAAGATATTTTTGTGGCATTCTTTAGAGGTGAAGTAGAGAAGCAAGGTGCAGCTTGAATTGAAAGTGGTTTAACTGATTCGTACAAGGTGCATTTTAGACATATAGGGGAAACCCATGGTAGAGAAGTCGGAGGAGGACGGCTATGGTGTGGTGTATGTGGCCACCAAACGCAACATCCACAATCGAAGGATCAAACGGCGTAGGTGGTGTAACGGCGTAGAGCATTCCCGCCCGGTTAGAGGGAGGTGCGGGTTCGAGTCCAGCCTGGCACTAGAAGTTTTGATCGCAACAAACATCGTTATGACAGCTTACAACCTCGATACCAGCCACATGAGGCTTAAGGAAACTGATTTGAAAGATTGGAAGGTTTGGGACTAAAGTTCGAGCCTAAATAAAAACGCGCTGTATATTTTAACTTAACTCAGGAGACAGAATGTTGTTTCAGAATATTCAACTGTCAAGCAGTATGCTGTTCTGCCAAAGATGCCGGTGCCAGACCCGAAGACCACACTCCAGCATTTTCTGGAGTTCGCTGAGCCGCTGCAGACCAAGAAGGAGTTCGAACACACAAAGCAGGTTGGTCGTGGCCCAATACCCCCTCGACTACCAGTTGAAGGGCAGAGGTTTCCCTTGTTATCAGTTTTTCTGCCCCTTCATTGGAGGAATTCCAGGCCGTCAATAATTTTGCTCAGAAGGAGCTGCCAGCGCTGCAGAAGTTACTTGAGCAACGCGCTTCGAAGCTCAACAACTGGGTACGGCAACTTTGAGTTGAACTGTTGATCGACCTTCATAATATTTGAGCGGTTTGAAAACAACAAGGGATTACAAAAATATTTTTCACTTACTCCGTGGTGGCTGAACGTGGCCTACCTCGCGTCGCGATCTCCCCTTCCAATTTTTCAGCTTACTCCGTGGTGGCTGAACGTGGCCTATCTCGCGTCGCGATCTCCCCTTCCAATTATAACGTCACCAGGTAATTTTCTTTTAAAATCGGAATGTGTGCTCAGTAGCTAGGAATCCCGTATGATCTATTCTTCCAGGTTTTCCTGTAGGAGGCAAAAAAAATCTCGTTCTTGAAAGGTTGCATTTCTACCAGAGTAAATAATGAAAACGTCAAAGTACAACGTTATTCAACCCCTTTCGGAATGCGCCACGACCTCTACTTCCGTAAGATGCCGCGGGGTAATTCGAATACGTATTTGGCCTAGACAATGATTGCCAGCCGGTGGACGGATCAGTGCCCTATCCTTCACAGACAAGTCCGGTACCAACGGAAGGAGGGCTTACTTGGTCTGGGCGAGAAATCCAAACCAGTAACGGAAAAAAAGAAAAGGAACAGATGCCGCCCCCTTCGAATGTGCTACCACGCCGCTACCAGAGCTGCCGGGAATGACTGAGTTTTCTCTTTATGTAATCCACGAGGTATTGCATTGCCTCACTGGCTGTGAATCCATTTCTCCACCTGCCATATAGAGGTAACATGGATTGGGCATCCCGGAGCGCTTGATCAGTGCGGATGTGGTGTGCTTATCCCAACTTTACTTTTTCGTTTTATGGCATCTTTCCTTTTGATCACGACTGAAATTGAGAAACGTAGAAAGCCTACGTTGGTTACGTTTGCGGGTGCACCTCACTTTTATTCTTTACGAGATGTCGGGGGACGGTCATCCGCCCCCTGCTGGGGGGGGGGGGGGCGTGCGATCTTCCTCTCATCTCCCTTGCTCACCCACCCCAACCCTCTAGGCTTCACCGAGACTCTAACAGCTGCCTTACGAAGCCTTTGACACGCAAAACAAAAGTTTCCGGTCCGCAGAACAGCGGTGCACCTCCTGACGCCACGCTCCCCAGCAGGGGCGGGTGTACCTCCTGTCGCGCTGCCGAGATGTCATAGAGGTACTTTGGGTATAGGCTTACTCCAATATCCGTATGAGATAGTCGAGGAAAAACCTTCGGATTCGTCATTTTCAAGCCTAGAGAAAGGAAACGTGCTTGACTCTTGCGTCGAATCGAAAGCACTCTCCAGCGTTGTCCTTTGCTGATATCGCAAGTGCACACAGCAATTTTCAGGCCTGATATTCCCAACGTTCCCGTCCACTGGCAAGGACGTGCAGATTGAACACGCAGCCAAGATGACTCAAGCTGCAGTGGAGTTCTATCTGAAAGTTATGAGGTATGAAGCATCTTGCTACATTGTAGTGAAACCCTGGAGCTCACCAAATTGAGTGTGGTGAATGAAGCTGAAAGAAAAGGGAGAGTAACAAGTCCGTCTAATAAAAAATAGAACGTAAAAGGCAGCGAGAACTTTTGCGATGTAAGCAGAGTTTGAGTAGGCGCGCTGCTTTATACTTTTCGAAGGGATTGGCTAGCTGTTAAACTGCATTGCTTACAAGGAAAGGTTCCCAACTCGTGGTGAACTTTTGCGATGCGATTTCGGCAGTATGTAGGGCTCTGTGAGCGGAGTGCAGAACCACAGTCAATTTTTGTTAACGCTTTTTTAAAGACCCGAAAAAGAGGTGTCAAAGCGTGTGCGCAACACTCATCAACTTCTACGACACCACACGAGATGTGCCTCGGCGGCGCAGTCGGTAGGAGTGCCGCCTCCTGGGAGCACACCGGTGTGCTTTTCGGTTCGAGTCCGAGTCGTGCCGTATTTTGCTCGTATTAGTTTGTTGTTATTACGCTTTCTCATGATCACAGGAGTCACTTTTAGACCATCAGTGCAACAAACAAACCAAAGGTGTCTATTTGCGCCTTCATATGTGCTAGTTTTTCAACTATTCATATCTGCACCATATCATTTCTTTTGAAATAAAAAGCCTTATATATTATTAAATTGAAAGTCGTATTTATCATTTCCCTTTTAGTTAACAGCTATGGTACAAAACTGTGAAACAAGTAAAACACAAGCGACTGTTACCAGCAGCATATGCCAAAAGCCAGTGAGGAACAATCTTCTCCCCGACAAGGAGTGACCACCTGTTTTTCGTTGAACGCGCAATCCGTGGGTGTGGAGAAAGGTCCTGGGTGAACATCGACGTACCCCTGCCACCCACGCGTAGGACGGACATGGCCGAAACACCGAAGCGCAGAACTGTCGGTAGGTCTGGCTTATAATCTGCAATCAAAAGAAAAGTCGTGGTGATTCCCTTTTTGTATATTATTTTATACCAGTTACCTATTTTCAATATAAGTATTTTAATATATTTTATATATTATACCATATTTTATATATAAAAGTAGGTAACTGGTATATTTTATACCATTTACCTATTTTCAATATAAGCGTATTTGTGCGCGATTACGGTATCACTGGTGATACGGTATGATATGGTGATGGTGCAGTTATGAATAGTTGAAAAGTTAGCACATATGAAAGCGCAAATAGACAGCCTGGGTTGTTGTAAGCATTGATGGTCTAAAGTTGACTCCTGCGATCATGAAAAAGCGTAATAACAACAAACTAATACGTTGGCAGCACTCGGACTCTAACTGAAAAACCCGTCGGTGTGCTCCTATGAGGAGGCACTCCTACTGACTGCGCCATCGAGGCACATCTCGTGTGGTGTCGTAGTGGTTGATGAGTGTTGCGCACACGCCTTCACACCTCTTTTTCAGGTCTTCAAAAAAGCGTTCAGCAAAAATTTACTGTGGTTCTGGACTCCGCTCCCAGGGCACCACATCCTGTAAAAATAGCATCGCAGAAGCTCACCACGAGTTGGGAACCTTTCCTTGTTAGAATCATACCACAAGATCGCTTTTACATCAACCGGCTGTTGTTTTCAAGCCATTTCCTCTTCCTTCCAGACTTTTCGCTTCTCCACCACCTTAAGCTTAACATTTGTCGTGACCATGCAGCGGCCACCTGTCGGCATAAAAGCGAACCTTAATTTTCAGTTCAGCGCACTCTAAAGCGGCAGCTATTTCATCACGCAATTTGAGAAATGTTCACATCTCTTTCTCAAATTACGCTGGAAACACTCAGTTGACTTGTTTGCCGATGCTTCACTTAGCTAAGACATCGTTTAGAAATGAACTGCCACAGGACATGGCTGGCAAGACACCGTTCGACATGAGCCAGTACAAATTCATGTTTGGAACGACTCGAATTCCCAAGAAGGGTTGTGATGAGGTGAGCGAAAGAGCTTTCGCTTCTGTGTAAAGAACCGCCCTACTATTTAGAAGCTCCCTAAAATTTTTCATTATCCAACGGTGTAGGAAAATGAAGCCTCCAGCTTTTTGAAATCGGATGTTTGTGACGTGTTGACCAAAAAAGGTGTGGTTAGCTTTGTTTATCAATATTTACTGGCATTTTTGTTTTGTGCGGTTTTGTTCGGTTTTTGTTAGTATTTTTTTATCAACTATACTATACATACTTAGTAGGCTGTCACCTAACGAAGAAAGTGTTAAAAAGGGCCTCAATTATTCAACAATTGATAAAAATGAGATTCTGGAATACTCTTCACTATCTTTTTCAACTTGCAGTCTTTTCCATTCCATATTTAATTTTTTTGTGCCAGCTTATTTCTTTCAAAGTTGGCTTCTCTTTTTATTACCATATTTTATCGGCGATACTAGCGTTTCACCTTTTATCCGAATCTGCTTATTTGTTTACGTATTTACTGATTGATTCCTTAAAACATCCTCGCTGTTCAGCTTCGGTACGGCTACACGAATGAGAACCAGCCGAAGCACATCATCGTCATGCATAACGGCCACGTAGGTCTTCATTTACTCTTTTGTGTATGCGCGGTGTTCCATTCGAATAGGGATTTTGGAGCTAGTCCTATCCTCGCGTGAAATAAAGGACAAAAAGACAGCGTTACTCAATCTCTGTTGGGATGCGCCACGCATTCTACTTCTACGGGATGTCATGGGGGTGATTTAAATGCGTATTTGGCTATACACAATGCCTCGCGATGGCCAGCCGATAGACAAGTAGGCGATTTTATCCTTCACACCCCGAAGGGAGGGAAGGCTTGGTTGGCCTCGACGGGAAATCCGAACCAAGAACCTGGGATCGGGTGCACGCGACAACCGACACGTCCGGCGTAGGTAGCACTGCTTGGCTTCGCGTAAAATATGGTACAGTCCCTTGTCGTTATACCGCCTCCGGATACTCCCGATATAACGTAGATTTCCTCTGGAACCGGCCAGCTTATCTTTACGCCAATACAAACCAACTCCGCTTCAGACGCGTTGGATACAACGCTACTCCCCGTTATAGCGCGGTTTTGAGGGAAACCGCATTCAAAGGCACTCCCGTTATAACGCGACGTGTGTTCAAATCCGGTCGTACACAGAAACGAAAGGGAACTAAAATGATGCCTACATTTGAGATCGAGTCTAACGTTCTATTGCCTCGTTCACAGTCAGAGCGGCACTTGTGCAAAAATGTACTAAATGCATATCGAGGTCTTTTGTGCGTGCATAGTTGACAATTTGTGGAGCACAACGTGGCACACCTGGGGCCGGATTCATCAACGACTAACAACAATTTAACAGAGAAAATTACAGCCGAAATCCCTGATGGCGGGCCTGTCAAGCGATATGGTGAGCGATAAGCTGCATTGTCTGAGTTTTCCGCTGTGAATTCTCTGTTAAAGTTACGTAAGTCGTTGATGAATCCGACCTCTGGTAGCCATTAGAGGCTGTCGTAAGATGGAAGATTCTTCTGTCAGGCACAAAGGATATCTGATCTAACTCATCGTCGGATTACTCAAAGCAATGGCTCTGTTCTTTTAGGAGTGGTTTAGAGGTCATATGCTACTACAGGATGTTTTGTTCCGATGAAAAGCCTTCTACAAGGCTGGACTCGAACCCACTCCGTCTGCTCTCCGAATAGGATTCTCCGAAACGAATAAGAAAAAGCCTATTACATTTATCATTAGCGCCGCTTGTTCGCGCACAATATCCTCATACTACAGATGACCTCGGACAGGCTTTTGCAACGCCTGTTTCCTCTGGTATTCGTTATGTGTTCCTCAGTCAGATATGTCATTATTGCGTTCACCACAGAGAGTATTATCTCCGAATACAGAGTCAGCATTAATAACCAGAGTTTTTCTATACCTTCGTACTCTTTTAGTAGCGGCATATTTCATTAAAATTTGGCCAACGTATGCGAATTTAGATAAATCTGTCCATAAGAGGATGTAGCAAAGGTCAGCTCCGGTTAGGACGCGACTCTCGTTATAACGCGGACTTCCGCCGATCCCTTCAAACGCGTTATAACGAGAGGGAACTGTATTTAATGGTTTCGATCATTAGGGAGAACAGATTATGTTTTGATAAGAATGAAGTACTGCTCTATCGAACTATCGAACTGGCTAACTCGTACGAGTCTCTGTGGGATCAAGCATCTCCAGTGTGACGCAGGACCGTTAACATCGTTCTCATTACCTCGCAACGTTAACGTGGTCAAAAATGTGAATGAGGCCCATCTTTATTATTTTACCCTTCCCAATTACTTATCAGGGCGTAGGTAGCACAGTAGCAGGAGGCGCCAACTCTCGCCTTTAAGGCTCGATTCCCGCCTAGGTTAACCATGCTGTGCATAGAACTCGGATCCGTCGCTGGACACTGCAAATCGTTATATGGAACGACCACATTTAAATTTCCTCTACGGCGATGCCTGTAGGACAACCCGCGATACTAGAATGCGTGGCGCATCTTGCAAGAGAATGAATAACGCCGACCGTTATCCTTCATAATTACTAGTCTGGCGGTACATCATCGGCCAGCTTTCTACACCAGGTCTTTCAGCTGTTCTCGATGCCAGTACTAAACTCGGCTGCTCAGCCGCTATCGTTGTCCGCGCTGTCCGATCTGCTCAACGACATCATCAAACGAAGTCCTGAACGGCAGCCACATTCCATTGGTATTATTTCATCTGACAAGCGAGATCGATGGGCCGAAGTTTATGAGCAACTTAAAGGTTTGATTTCAACACTGCTTTTAGAGCCGATTAGCAGCTGTAATGTTATCATAGGTCTTACCATTAGATAGCTCTGTGTTGCAATTTTGTCCCAACTAATCTAGAACAATTTGATGTTTTCCTTTGTTACACTCAGGTTGCTGTTCATTCACTGCTGTTCATTAATCCCTCCTACTCTTCGAAGATAATAGGTTCACTCACAAAAAAAAAAAACGGACATCCATTTTTGCAGAGCTTCTTAAAGTGACTTAGTAAACAATTTTATTGCTAAAGTGGGAAATGTATTAGGCAGGCGGAAAAGTTTCCCGCCCCTTTTACATTTCTTTTCCCAAATTTATTTGTCTTCTTTAGTGCAGTCAACAATTATCAAATATTTTTTACCATCATTATCGACAACATATAGGCGTTTTTCATGTGATTTTTGGTTAGTGCTTCTATAAAAATCCCGAGTTTTTGAGAACAAAAAGTCGGTGATGCACTTCCCGAGTTGTGCTCCATATCGTCAAACTTCTTCTGCTTGGATAGCGAACCCAGCAGATGGCATTCTGTGGGCGCCATGCCTGGTGGGTGCAGTGGATGGGCCACTACTTCCCATCCCAAGCGTTGGGCTTTTTTTCTGAGTCTTCCTCGCAATGTGCGGACGGGCGTTGTCGTGGAGAAAGGGCACGTCGTCCTGTTTTCCACGTAGAGCTGCATCGACGCGATTTCACAGCTTACAGACGGCTTCGACGGTAACAGAAGATGCCATGTTAGACCCTCGATGAATCTCGGCTTCTATCGTTGTCCAATTGTTTATCGTGGTGTTGAACTCGAAACCCAGATAGTACACACTTTATTGACGACTAACGTTTCGGCAATGTCGCCTTCTTCAGAGTCTAGTCCAGACATATGTTGAAGCTACCAGGTCAAACATCGCCACAAACCTTGCGAAAATTCAAAGACATCAGTCTCGCCTCTCAGATAGTTGCAGCTTCTTGGGTCTCCTTGGGTGTCCTAAATACTGGACTGTTATTGCCTCTCTCTGCTGGAAGGGTTGCTGTTCGGCGGGTCTTTGAATTTTTGCAAGGTCTGTGGCGATGTTTGAGCTGGTAGTTTCAACATATGTCTGGACTTTTCAGACTCTGAAGCTGGCCACATCGCCGAAACGTTAGTCGTCAGTAAAGCGTGTACTCTCTCGATTTCGAGTTCAACGCCACGATAAATAATTGGATAACAGTAGAACAAACGGCGCCGGTGGTGTAAAGGCGTAGAGCATTCCCGCCCGGTCAGAGGGAGGTGCGGGTTCGAGTCCCGCCTGGCGCTAGAAGTTTTGATCGCAACAAGACATCGTTGTGACAGCTTACTACCTCGATACCAGCCACTTGAGGCTTAAGGAAACTGATTTGAATTGTTTCTATCAAGACCATCAGCTTGACTGGTTCCATGCTGATATCAGCGGCCAGGTCATCCCGGATATGGGTGACTGCTGATCGGTCCCACGAAGTGTGGATGTTGCGTTCGATCAAAGAGCGCCGGTGGTGTAAAGGCGTAGAGTATTCCCGCCCGGCCAGAGGGAGATGCGGGTTCGAGTCCCGCCTGGCGCTAGAAGTTTTGATCGCAATAAAACGTCGTTGTGACAGCTTACAACCTCGATACCAGCCGCTTGAGGCTTAGAGAAACTGATTCGAATTGTTTCTATCAAGATCATCAGCTTAACTGGTTCCATGCTGATATCAGCGGCCAGTTCATCTCGGATACGGGTGAGTGCTGATCGGTCCCACGAGCTGTGGATGTTGCGTTCGATCAAACAGCACCGGTGGTGTAATGGCGTACAGCATTCCCGCCCGGTCAGAGGAAGGTGCGGGTTCGAGTCCCGCCTGGCGCTAGAAGTTTTGATCGCAACAAAATATCGTTATGACAGGATAACATTAGAGTTTGCTGGAAGAAAATCCCAGTGAATGATTCCCTTGTAGTTCTACCAAACACTGAGCAACGATCGTTTCTGCACGTCTGAAGCACATTTCCTGAATTTACATATTTCGACAGCTTGTGTCGATTTCTGCTGTTAACGCCAAAAAATATCTCCAATTTCAGCAAATCCAACAAACTCCTCACATCTTTCGTGTGTTGAAGATGCGCTGTTTGTCGTTTGTCTCGATCAGGAAACCGAGCCAGAAACCGGCTACACTGAGAAAGATGAGCAGGCTAGACAGGTATCCTTGCCTTATCTTCTGGAGCCTGCCCTGCATATCCGATATCGCCCTATCACATCACAAAGCGGCCATACATGCATAGCATTTAACAACAGGTTCCATTACCAAGCCAGCACGGTTTAGTGGGCAAGCGCTGTAACTCTACGCGTCGAAATTTGGCCTCTTCCACGTCTTTTTCAGCTTAAGAACGTGGTTCGAAAGGAACACGGTGCCACAGCGAAATTA
Organism: Heligmosomoides polygyrus bakeri; assembly: GCA_947359475.1. Taxonomy (NCBI): domain Eukaryota; kingdom Metazoa; phylum Nematoda; class Chromadorea; order Rhabditida; family Heligmosomidae; genus Heligmosomoides; species Heligmosomoides polygyrus. The sequence continues at coordinate 28,646,352 of OX375866.1, read as the reverse complement.
AAATACACTTTACATAGCAACATCCGGGAACCGCTCGCACTAACCGTGCACAATCTCCCCAGGAGTCGAACTCCGGTTGCTCTCCTGACGCTATGCTCGTGAACTGATCACCTCAGTGTAATATGAGAGGGGTGTTAATACGAATGCGCGAAGCCATTTGTAGTTAAAGTATTGGTAGATGCATCCTGTTCCATCCCTAAGCCCTATACAGGATATAATTCCTTATGTAAAATAGAGAATCACAATCACTTCCGGGAGGTCATCAGTTGAGCAGTGAGTGACTGACACAGCCAGTTGAGGTACCATGGGCTGGGAACTTCAAGACACTAGAATTAAGGGACAGAGAAGGTGACACTTGCCTATGGGAACCCTGCGGCCTCCCGTTGAACATAGCCCCCCCCCCCCACCGCCAATTTGTCAGACTATCATGATCTGACTGAAATTGAAGCTGCAGTCCGCTTGCAGGTTAGTTCCTGTATACAACAAAGCAGTTCCAGACGTCAGTTTTGGTTCACTAACCTGCACCGAGGAGATTATTCAGTTGGAGTTCATTACGCTGCTTCCCAAACCTCTCCCTTCAAGCCCTATAGGTCTCTTCGGAAAGCTCCGCAGTCAGAATTGATTGACCAATCAGTTGGGGCAGGTGCCATAAACAGGGATTAAAGCATCCGTTTGGGAGAACTGTATATGCTGCACAGTTATCTTCGAATATTCGTTCAATGTTTGTATTTTCCTGTTGGCCTTCTTCAATCTTCGATATTCCTCTGACCGGTTTCCTACATTTCCCTCTACCTTTTAATCCGACAGTAAGTGTGAATACTACGGATACCATTCGTGCAGGAGAGAGGCGCCCTGTCAGGAGTAAAAGGATTGAAGACAAAGATCGGCTTTTCACAGCCGTAGAAAGGAACCCGGGTTCGAGATCGTGCCCGGCTCAATCAGGTTTACAGCTATGCGTTTCGTTCCTACCCTTATACGGATGTAAGGACAAAAACCCAAAGGACATAAGAGCTTCCCCGGAACTCCTCCTTAAAGAGGGAAGCTCTTATGAGTGTATGAACGTTCAACATACTTGAAGCAGACGTTCTGTCGTCCCTTCTCGGCCTGCGATTCCTTTTTGTCCGCAAACTTGGGTAATTAAGCCAATGCACGCATTCAAAGTGCGTCCACGATGGCTCTTCTAAGCGAATTGCGTGGCTCATCTTACATCATAGGCAGATTAACGATGGCTTTTATTCCTGTTTTATAGTTGTTGGATATAAGGCACCTACGAACACTGGAGTCAGCTTATGAGTAATGGGTCTTGAACAGTTCTTTTCAGTGTCTACACGGTGGTGGTTCAATGAACAACTCGTGCAATAGGTGGTTCGACAAGACGCTGCAGGTGTGAATGAGGAAGGCTTTCGGGTGCAATCTTGTATTACTAAACGACGACGTTTCAGTTTATTATTGGCAAAAGTGGTGAGTGCGGGATCACATATGAGCACACCCCCGCTGAAGGACCACCCGTGGCGTCAATGATGGACTACATCTGCGATAAGTTGTCAGTGTGGCAGCCCTTGACTATTGAATCTTTTCGCCTCTTAATTCTTTGATTTTTTTGAAACTTGCGGCCTTCAGTTTCGGCAAGGAATTCAACTACGACTCGGCAATAGCGGAAGGGCAGATAAATCGGCTAGACTTCGATCTCAACGACAATCATATCGCTCAGATTCAAAAAAGTAGCAAGAAGATGGACAGGTAGTGGACTCCATTAAGGATTTTTTCTTCATGATTTCTGTGTTTATAGAGCAGCTGATGATTTGGACGTGGTGGTGTACTCGTTTAAACGCTATGGCAAGAACTTCCCAAAGTCGGTGAAGATCTCGCCGGATTCGTATATACAGATGGCGTTCCAGTTGGCCTTCTACAAGATTCACTCAACATGTGGGTTAACAGTTCGTGAATTCCCTTTGAATTTTCTTGCATTAACGTATTTGCGGTGGCGCAAATAGTGTAACAGCAGTAGAGCAAACTTCTGAAATTCATAGGGAAGGATGGATGCGCACTGAAAATGCTTCCGCGATAACCTCGTAGAAGTAAAACGAATGACACATCTTGGGATGAGCGGTGAAAATCGCCATCGATCAGTATCAAATAAAGCCCCGTGTTAGTCAACTCGGTACATGGCGCGAAGACGCATCGCATGGGTGCGGGAATGTGCAGTGCGCGGAGAGAGGGGGGGGGGGAATAAAAGGTGCCGGAATGTGTCGTTGCTCCTACCATGCTGGGTGACGGTAGGAGCTACGGCGCCTTCCCGAACCCCGCACCTCCGCCGGCGTCTTCACGACATATACCATCTTGGGATTTGTTTCCCGTTCGCGTACCTTACTAGGATCGTAGTGCAACCGTTGAACCAAGCTTACGATAAAAATAGGCCAAGTTTGAGTGAGGTACGGTAGATAGGCCACATAGTGGGGTTCCGTGCATTGCGAGTCTAGTTCCCTATAAGAACCGGTTTGCTATTCCTAACTGCGTGATTTTTTAACCACCTGGATGCCCTCATGAAACAATGCTTGTCAACTAACACGATGTTAGACTCGCCTCCTATGATTTCAAGTACGAAATTCATCAGGACAGTGCAATCCCTAAACCTGTCCATCACAATGGCGGAGGTGCTGTGTTAATAATAGCATATTATAGCGGCTTTCCGGACCGGGTTGCCGCTTTTTTTCTGGATAAAATCTAGAAAACTGACAGAGCTTTCTAACCTAGTATTTCCGGGTACCATTCTCATGAATGAAGGGTGAAGGTCTGAAGGGCTTTACTAGCTTGGGCGGGACCCGGACTATGAATCGATTCCGACTGCACGCAACAACACGCGCCCTATCCTTTGGGATAAAGGACAAGGGCTAAAGGACGGCGTTCACCGATCGCTTTTGGGATACGCCACGCATTCTATTATACTTCTGCGGGGTATAGAGGCAACATGAATATTTGGCTTATACAGTGACCATCGGACCATCTGATGAACAAGTCAGTGTATTGTCCTTCCCGGTCTGTAACCAATTCGCCTACCATGGAGGGAAATGCTTGGTTGCACACGCGGGAACTCCGAACTAGGAACATGGAGTTGGGTGCACGCCATAGCCGGCACCTCCTCCGACTGCGCTACCACGCATCTACCTGATCGATTAATGTAACAATGAATAATGCTTGGAAAATTTTCATTACGTTTTGTGAGGTCTCCTGCCGGTCTCCCTGTCCATCATTCCGATCCTAAGAGACCAGTCATTTAGCAAAAAATTGGTACCACCGATCATATTGGTTGATAAATGTTCTTCAGCTCTTAAGAGACCCGACCATTCGTCATCACATTCACACTTCTCTTTTCAAGCGGCCCATTCTCACCACACTCGACAGTGTCTATTGTAGATGTGCACTTGTGATCGAGTTCGCTCACATACGGTTAAAAGGGTGCGCAGAAGATTACAGATTACGTACTACAGATTACGTACCTAATGCTTTACAAAATTTCGACAACGAAAAAGTAATGTGGACAGATTGTTATTTGAGCGGGTGAAAATAGGGTTAGCTACTAATCTACAAGAATTATAGTAGATAAAACTGCGTCTTAGTGCCGCCTACATACGAGACGGCAACTCTTCGAAAGTTCGACGAGGGAAGGACGGAAAACATACGGTCACCAAACAGCCTTGCCGACGTTTTCGTGAAGAAGGTGAGCATATTTCGGTTAGGAGCATAACTTGTCTCAAAATTGCCTTGGAATCCACGAAAGTTCCTGAATGGTCGTGGGCGTCGTGCAGCTCCTTCACGGAACGTACTCATATTTTGCGGAAATTTGTTAAAATACAAAAACTTCAAAAACGACCGTTTCTTTGTTTCTCCTTATGTTGTCTTTTAACCTTTTCGAAAAAACGAAGCTTTTTATATCGTCTACATTATGCAACAATGTTTTATTTATTTATAATTCAAAAAATTTTAACACTTTACACCTTTCTTTGCTTCTTTGAATTTCTATGTTTTCTTTTGTTTTATATTGAGCACTTTTGTCATGAAACATAGAAACGTGTTGTTTGGCGAGCAGGAGAAGTATGTCGTACTTTGTTCCATAGTTAAATGCTCTCCCTTTAGATGGCGTCGGGTGTCGAGCCGGTCGCCGATGTTTATGAAGCCCTGAAGGCAGCCGCAGACTCACACAAGAAATATACGGTAGCTACAGTAGCAAGTTCCTGCTCATAGCAGTGCTCATCGGCTGTGTCTTCAGATGAACTGTATGAGTGGAGCTGGTATGGATCGACATTTGCTGGCGTGGAATCTTCTTGCTGCCGAGAATGGCCTGCCGAAGCCGAGCATTCTGGAGACTCCAGTCTACCAACAAATGGCGCACTTCCAGGTGTCCACTAGCCAGGTTAGTCTTCGATGCTTTGAAGCCTTTCTGGAGCGGCTTGCTGGAGCCCTAGATCTTCAAAACAAAGGACTATTCCTCTAACCATGGAAATCTTCAGGTGCCGACGCGTAACTTCATCCAGCTGTGCTTCGGACCTTCAGCGCCGGACTGTTACGGTGTGTGCTACAATCCACAGGAAACTGGACTGCATTTCACCATCACTAGCTTTAAGAGCTACAGCTCAACAAGCTCCAAACGGTGAGCAGGCCCCAAGTGACAAAAAGGAAGCTTGTTTAGTGAACTACTTCTGCAGGCATCCCTCTGGTTTCGTGACATTTTTTCTTTCTACTTCGTTTAGTATTGTTTCATTGTGAGCATCTTCAGATTTGCCAAAGAACTGGACCGCGCACTGAACGATATGAAATCGGTGTGCAGCAAGGCTACGCGAGCCATGTCTAAACTGTAGATGACAGTGACCCTCGACTTCGCTGGATTGCCAAACACCGCTTCGTACTGCTGATTTAGTTTAGTAAACTTTGTTACTGGTAACATGTACATTGAATAAACATTCCAAGAAGCGGCTGTCCGAAGCTTTGTCATCTCATGTTTATTTATTTATTTCATGCACTACACGTGCGCCCAAGCATGGATGACTGAAATTGCAAAGTTAGGCATGATAACATCTAAAACGTAAAAAACACAAAACAGAGAAGCTAGCGTAAGACGAGCGATAGGAAATGAACAGCCACTGCAGTATGAGAAAAAAATGATAACTTCATCATCCATTTTCTTCTGGTTTCTCAATGACATCTCCCGCAGGTACTCTCTGAGCGTTGCTGATCCTAAGCAAAGGCTCCTGTTCGAAGATATTGCGGTCAACTATTAAATTCTTAACGATTTTGTACAGGTAGGTTGTGAAGTAGAAGAAGGGATATCTCAAATTTTGAAAGGATGGCGTTGTAGCATAAATGTGGATAGTGAATCTACGGAATGCGAGGGGTAAGACCGATTTAAACTATAAATCAATATGCTTCGTACGATAGAGAGACCCATCTGCTTACTGCTTTTTCAAAATTAGGTTTATAAGGCGATGGTGGATACTGAAAGGCACCAACTCTACGATCTATTAGGGGGGGGGGGGGGGGACAAAAGCAATGATACTCTCCATGCCGTGTCCATATATCTCGTGTCTGGAGTCTGGTTTCGTGCTTATCGTATTTGTATGCTTGTATGCTACTTAATGAAGGCCACCTGAGAAGTTACTACTTCCGCCCTTTCCAGGAGCATGCCAAAACCGCAGTCTGTCTCATGCCGAAACCCCAGTCTGACGAGCCGCGCAAATCTCGCCCAATTCCCAATCCCGAGCAGCCCGGACTCAATAGTCACGCAGAGAAGTACGTCCTCTACATTAACCCTGCCAAGCAGCGAGTCTGAATAGGCCTGGTGACCCGCTACCGACCTTCGTTCGGCGAGATGTTCATGACGAGAAGCACCTTCAAAGATTTTGGGTCTGCGCCCATGGACCGCTGTACTGGAAGCTGTTTACCAAAAGCACGACGATGGACTCCAAGGCCATGGTAAACGAAATAGAAAAGATGGACCAGCGACTCGAACTTTTTCAGTCGCAGCGCTTCAAGAAGGTCTTCCTCTTCGGCAACACTGCACCCCATCGGGAACAAGTAACCACGGATAAGCTTGGCCAGCTGGGCTACGTTCACATGCCTCACCCACCGTATTCGCTGGACATCTCTCCATGCGACTACCACTACTTCTTGAGCCTACAGGACTTCCTGGTCGGGAGGGACAAAAGAACCCAAGCAGCCCTTGACAACCATATCGAGCAGTTGAGCAACACCAGGCCCAAGCAGTTCTGGAAGGATGGGATCAGGAAGTTGGCTAGGCGATGGCAGCAAGTCACTGACCTTAATGGCGAGCACATTCCTCAGCATCGTTGAGTTGTAATTGAGTTATAGAGAGATTTATATATGGGGGATGAAGAAATTTGTTGAATTTGTCTCATTACTTTTGCCCCCCCCCCCAATAGCAACCTAGGAATGAAACAGCCACTGCGGTTACCTATAGGAGCGGTCCGCTCTAAACAGTTAGAGGAGTCATTTCTAGTGTTAGAGCGCTGCTATAGCGTAGAACGATTCCCTTATTACTAAATGTAGCCTCTTATGCAACACCGGGCTAGCTTCAGTGGTAAACGAGTTGAATTTAAAAGTACATGGCTCCGTCTATGGTATTCTATGTACAACTCTTAGTGAATCTTGATATGATTCCTACTAGGCTGAATGGAGGTACTTACCTTCGGCCATTGTTACCTAACTTCATTCTGTTTTACGTTGCGGAGTTGTCGCGCTATTGGGATGTGTTCTACCCATTCATGACGTTTAATGGTGCTTCATTTTGAGCTAATGCAACACACTTGTTCCTTCTGTTAACTAGCACTCTTTAGACGTTTTTTTCCCAGGGACTGCCTGGAATGTTGCATTCTACAGCTACAGTCATACCTCATACACCGGTATAAGAACTCTTTTTGAATTGCCTACTTAATACTTACTTTACTTTTAGTTCCTCCCGTGCTGTTGCGCACATAGGGCGATGAACGCATTCCACCGCTGTCAATCTTGAGCTTCTTGTTAGCACTCCTGTCTAGAAATATTTATAGCTTTCAATTCCTCCATGAGCTTGCGTCGCCACGTGTTTCTTGGACGACCTCTGGGTCTTGTTCCTCGCGGAACCCACTGCATGGCTTATCACGACAGGGATACACTGCATGCGTAGGAAGTGGGCCAAATAAAGTCGGCGTTGCGTAACAGTTTCGTAAAGGCTACTCAAACGGCAGCAGCGTAACACCTCTTCGTTCGTGACACGATCCGCGTAACGTCTCCTCATTATTTGTCTTTGTCACTTGCAGTGAAACGCGTTGATCCGTCTGATGACGTTAAGGACATTTTCTATATTTCTCTAACGTACGTTGCAGTGGGGACGATTATCGAAGAATCGCAGCTTGACGTTATTTGAACGGGAGATGACGCTCACAGCGGCTTAAGCCTCCGAAATACTGTTGTCGTCCTAGCAATCGAACAACGAACGTCGGTCTTTGCATCTCCTCGCTGGTGATCGTACTTCCCAAGTAGATAAGGCTATTTACTATATCCAAGCAATCAGTTCCAGATGCTGACCCTTGGGCTCACATTTCTTATATAAACGTTCATCGCGATGGAGCTTTGAACGACTCCTTACGGAAGATGTGTTTCGCTTGATCCCGCGTCCATTCGATTGTTGTTAAGGGAGATAGTCACGTGAGAAGAAGTATCTATTCCCCCCCCCCCCCCCTGTCGTGGAAGCGCAACACCACTTCATGCGTAGCTGACCGGTACGCTCATCCAGTTCCTGTTGTGATGGTTCAATGTGCAAAGCCGTCATGAAGAGCCAATGTTGTGCCGTGATTGCCTCATACGGTGCCGCCTTGGTTGATGACTGTGAATATGTGACATCGTCGCACGAGAACATAGTCGATTTGTGACCTGTTGTTGCCGTTGAGGAACAAAGCTGTTTCGACCGCTTGATGAACAACATGTTGGTGAAGACGAGGTTGTACGACTAGGTAAAATCTACGACGCGCTCACCGTCATCGTTCAACCGGCCGTACCCTTTGCCTGCGTGACAACCTTCCGCATTTTCGCTTGCATGCCGGTTGCGATTACAACAAATAAACTTTCATGTAGTTCTATTTTAAGGAATGTGCAGATAACATCTGTATACGGATATTACCTGCACGTTTACGTCCGCGGACGGTCGTCGTCGACCCAGGGCGGCTAACATCGTATTGAAGCGCGTTGTTCCGTGGGACTCCGTGGGACTACAGCTTTCCAAGGGACGACTGCAGTCCCGCTAGCGGGAAGTAATGTGACATCCCCATCATCGTCCGTCGGCGGCGATCAGTGGCGGTTCGCGGCGATTGGCCAGCTGGCCAGGGTTCCCGGGACGATTCCCGGCCGTCCGCGGATGGGATAGTATAGGTCTTGTTTTATTGAGCGTCTACCTAAAATCACGGTACCTGGTTTGGGAAACAAGTGTAACAAACACGAACAAAACGTTTAATAGCACCTGAGCACAAAAGTGGTCCCTAAGTACTTAAATGAGATGCGTAAAAGACGTGGGAGAAGGTGACATGAGAGAGGCGCTGCTTCCATCGAATGTCTCCCCGTGCGGTCAGAGTCTAATTATCCCCGTGCTTTGTTTTCGCGCTTGGTCGGTCAATCGGTTGATGGTTGGTTAAATGAGATCGAAACCCGGTGATGCTGCGTCGGTGCATGAGTAGTACCGTAGTTGAAGCGAAAGTGGGACAGCAAGCCGTGGCCGGAGGGCAGGGGTGGCAGGAGGCTACTCTAAAAACAAGAAGAGGCAACCCCGGTTAACGTGAACGGGGCTAGACAGAGAAAGTTGTATCGTGTTGAAAGTTATAGGTTCTATGGACCCATCTTGAAGCAGAGAGTTGCCTTCTTGTGTACTTACATACAGCTGATTTTTATCTTTATTATGGGAAAGCATTGAGGTACTGTAGCGGAGTGGAGATGAGCAGTGGGCTGTCGAGGCCGGGCCGAGCGAGCCGAAGTCGAGACTGACGAAGGCAGGCGTGGCTTCGCCTTCGTAGACGAGTCGCTGGTGTAACGTGACAGCTGGGTGTACCGACAACTGTCTGTGACACGACATCTCCATTCCTCGGTAAAGCTCGTCCTCGAGCTTGGGATCTTCGCCATCGAGTTGACAATCGATTCATGTCCGAGAGAAAGCACAATCGGACATACAGAAAAAGGAAAATTTGAACTACAAAGTAGATACGCTATCGACTTCTACTGTATTATGAATATCGAGGATAGAAGGTGTTAAGATGTGATATCGCTGGTAGGATGAGGAACCAGGAGGAGCAGGAGGAGGATCTGCACATCCATTGAGAATAAGCTTGTCCTCGAGCTTGGAGATAAAGGGTGGAATAAGACGATGTTCAAGCATTTCGTCTTGGAAAACGGGCACGTGAGGTGTGAGGATAAATGGTGGAAAAAATGTAGACGAGTTCTATTTCTTTCGTCGTGGTTACGTTGATGGCGAAATTAAGGCAGAAAACGTTACATTGCAGTATAGGAGAGAATTTTACAGTGCTAGAGTCAACTGATTAACAGAAACTTACTGCTCATGTTATGCATTACGACAAATATTCTAGAGAAAAAATGGCTTGACATACAAAATGTTGAAGAGTGGAATTTTGATGATACAAAAATATGGGCAGTAACATGGACGAATTGCCCTAATACAAAATTGAACATTTGTGAAATTTCTATGACGACTTAAAAAAATACATGACTCATTGGCATTTTTATACATCATATAGAGAACGGGTTTTTCAAGTGTAAACCTGAATTTTTCAAGTAAAATTCATTGTGCTGTTGATACGGGGCGGAGTTTAGAAAAAAGGTTTTTTTTTGATGACGCTTTCTAGAATTCTTTCAATCGCCCGTTTAAAGAACATTTCGTAGGACTTCGCGCTGAGAGGCAGTGAGGTTAAATTCAAACTTACCTACGCAAATTCAGCAACTTGATTAAGTTGTAGAACATTCTTCTTTGTCCATAGAACGTCGTGCTAAAGTATAATTTTCTTTCCATCGGCGAGATCGCCGTAAGGGTGGTTCTGAACTGTCCGATGCTTCACTTGAGCTGTCCTCTATAGGGATTTGGTGGGGTGCGTGAGCAGGACTGAAACGAATCTACGGTTCGCCTTGGGTTGAATCATTTGTTCTAAATGGGCGCTGAAAATATTCCCCACTGTTATTTGCCTTCCGATTGTGCCACCTGGATGGGCGCTCGTTGTCGCGATAGTCGAGTCGGACGTAATTAACTGTTCGAGGTTGATTACTAAGTGTTTCTAAAACTTGGTCAATACTGGCAATTAAAGTGCCGCTATCCCGGGTAGTTCCGTCCGTGCGAACAATATTCCACATCCGTTCGGCGTCCTTGATTAGTTGATCGTGATCAATCGGTAGAGGACCAACAGCTTTAATTTTTGTTTGACAGTATCGCAAAGGCCACTAATCAAAACCATATTTTAGAGAAACTTACGGTGCGCGGCCTATTCCTCAGCTGGATAGGCGTCCAAAATATTTCTTCTAACCCTATTAGGAAAAATTACTGGTGCTTCTCCAGCGTACACTTTCATACCCACTATTTTCTCCTTTGCAAGATCGAGAAAGTAGTCCGAGGAAAAGTGCGCTTTTAGTTTTGTGATAGCTAGACGCCAATTTGTTTTGGTGGCCTCATCGAAATTTTCGAAGATTGCCTTTGCAACAACTTTTAAATGTGCGGGGAGAAGGCGTACCATTTTTGTCTCTGTTAATCCCATTATATTTCCTATTTCGGTAAATTTTTCCAGGAAATTCATCAGTTCCATACCTCCATGTTCTCCCGAGAATGTGAGAAGCTGGATGGCGTAGGGCGAAAGGCCTAATTTGTCAAAGGCCGAATCCAAACGGTTTGCGAAATCCAAGTTGCTTTGATCCATCTCTGACAGCTCGCTTAGGTCTTGATCTTGGGTCCGAGTTCTCCCGTTGAGTAGTGGGATTTTACAAAAGTTTATGGGTATATTAGTTTCGGGAAAAACCGGTGGTACCGAAAAGTTTCTGGGAGACTTGTGTTTAGTGGACGGATCGTCCTTTTGTGTACATCTGAATTCGCGCGGTGTGCTAACACTTCTTTTGGAATGTTTAGCCTCAGGAGGGTCTGAGAGTGGAGAGTGAGGCTTACGTTTTTTCAGTTTCCTAGAAAATTGGCCGTATTGCTGCAGTGTGCGAAATGAAGGAAATTTTTTTTCAAATAAGGGGAAGATTTAAACTCTTGCTGTTTAAGAGGGATGACTGAGAAGGTCCTCGAATTAAAAGGTTGGACTAACTGTTATAGATGAAGCAAGGAAAACAATGATAGGGAAACCAAGAAGGAAATTTTTTTAATTTTCTGAAAGGGATTAATTTCTTAGTACAGCGAAGGTTTAATCGTAAGTGTCGTAGAGTTCGCACCACCCAATGGAAACGGTGGCGATTGAGAAGGTTAAAGAATGGAACCAACGGATCCGACCGTCCTTCGGATAGCGTAGGTCCAGTGAAGTTGCGAGTTGTTGTCGAGCATTGAAGACGGCTAGAGAGCGATGAAGAAGCAGGCAGAAGTCGACCAGTTCGGAGCGTCAGCTACGAGTCGAGTGAGAATGTGACAAGGGTGAAGTTTCTGTTAAACTTCTTGGACTCTTGTCATATGCTATGATTAATTTGAGCCGTAAAGATCTGTGTTCCCGTCCATCGAACTATACGGTGAGCTTATCGGGGTAAGGAGACCATTGTAACGCCGTACCCTTCGGTTCTTGCCCCGAAAAGATTCAAAGTTAATGCCAAGTAGTAATATGAGGTCTATCCTCGCAAGAGATGTTTTTTTTTGACGGTTACAAAAATTACGACCCCGGCGGGATTCGAACCTGCATCGCAATTACTCTAGCGCGCGCTCTGTCGCTGAGCCATCAGGTATAAATTTGTTCCCTTTTTAATATCCTTTACTCCTTGCATACCAAATTGTGAAAATAAGGGAAAATTATGTGTGGTATGAAGCCGACAGAATATGAGTTCGAGCTACAGCGCGTGCTTGCACTGCGCCATGCAGTCGGGGTATTCCGATTTCGTTGAAGAACGGTTCGGATTTCTTGAGAATTCGGACTATTCTGTCGTTTTGGTCTTTCTACCCCCTTCTAGTTGTTGCGTTAGTGGAGTAAGACATTTGTGTTACTCGCAACCTTCAGAATGGATAGTGTACCAATTTTTCCATTTAAGTGTGCGCGAATGCAGGATTTGTGAGTTTCACGGTGTATTTATGATCCTAAAAAACTATATCGTTTAGAGCCGTGTTTTTGTCGGACCAGGAAGGAATGGAAGGAGATGTGGAGGTTGAGCTACTAGCTATATTGCAGCGAGGTCGCGTTTCTGGCTGGCAGGATGACAAAAAATCGATAATTGATGGGCAAAACGCTATTTTAGCGCGTCTAGCGCAATGGTTCAGGCGCTGCCGCGATCAACAAGACGAGGGTTCGAATTCTTTGGGTGGCCGATTGCAAAATTTTATAGGATTTGCTCAGGAGTATCATCCTAAGTTGTTCTATTAGTTTTCTAGAAAAAATGTTTTTTTGGAATAATATTTGTATTCGAACGGACCTACAGCAGAGTGTTGAGGTGTGAGTCCTCTGGTTGTTGCGTGTGTGGTACCAGCTTTATTGTCGACCACATGTGGAGTCTGGATTAGTCTCTTTTTCGAGCGAGGGTGATATCCTTTGCAGACTACTTACTTAAGTCACCATCCTGTTTACTTGTGATTTATGTTATGCTTCCCAAAAGTGGCCTATGGATCAACATCCGAGGAGCAGGTGGCGCGAACACTCAAATGGAGGTGTTATTTTTGTAATATACATATTTTTTCTATAAAAAATATATAAAAATGTATATGACAATATAATATACTTTCAGGCTTGTCAAATTTGTGAGAATCGGCAGCGCACTCGTGAGGACTACCGTCGTCAAATAGACGAAGTTGATCGTCGGCTCTTGATTTGGCGGCGGAGTCCGTTTTCCTGCAAAATCTCATGGAACATCAACAAACGATCTTCCGGGAGAAGATTGACGAAGCATTTCAGGAGGGCCTGGACGCGAAAGTAAGTGATGTTTAAAACTATTATATTGAAAAAACTTTTTAAATATTCAGGTCATCGTGGAAATGCAGGCGGAATGCAACTTTTTGTTCTTCGCCTACGGAGGTGAACCCAAACTCACGTTCAACACACGCCCAACCGAGGGACGCTACAACTGATGAGCAATTCCGCACTCGCCCATCAAGGGTGGGGCAACCAAGCGCCATCGTCGCCGTTGTTCATGTGTTTTTTTAATAAAAGACTGTAATTGTTTGCTGGAGAAGAAAATGTTTGGTAAAACGTCCCTAGCTCTTTCTCGAAAATATGTAGAAATTTTTTAACAGGAATTCATGCTCTGCTTTAGAATGAGCTATTCTTGTGCAATGCGTTCCAGCAAATGGCGTGGCCGTAATCCATCGCTTCCCGGTGGGAGGTTGTCTATTTTTTAATACATATTAATATGCGTATATGTTAGATGGGTAGTTGCGCCGGATGCAATTTCGACGCTGAGGACTTTGGTGGGGATGTATATGAACTATTTGTGCGGCGTATCGCATCGCAAAGGGAGGACAATAACAGCAAATACTGCTTTACGAAGTGCCGCCTCACGCAGGAACGGGGCGCCACAAAGAATTATGTTTGGGTAAGTTATCGAACATTTTTTAAATGTGTTTTTCACACACAAAAAATGTTTTCTTTTCAGCGTGCCGAGAGTATGACAGCCTTCATTCAACAACGCTATCGAGAGCTTTTCCCCGACCGGGGTATCTCCGCGTCAATGCAGGGAAACCCGGAGTCCGATGCGTCCTCCGGCATTGGCTCGACCGAAGGTGGCGGTTCTGTTACTGGAAACCTCTAAAGAGCTTCCGGTGATCGCTCATTGCTTGATTTTGTGAATATTGTTTTTCCAACAATAAATATTGAAACCGAAGAGGCTTCGGTTACTCACGTATGAAAAACTTGTCACACCACGTGGAAGGTGGCATACTCGGGATGGGCATGTCCATCTTCTTGGTCAGTGTAAATACAGTGGCCGAATAATTTACCATCGGACCGAAGCGTCCCGTTGGTGTCTGGTGGTCGGACAGTTGGTCGGACAGTTGGTCGGACAGTTGGTCAGTTGCCTCTGCGCGCTGTAATCTATGGAAATTTATGGGGTCGCGCTGTAGTAGTATGACTGCCAGGACCACCGACAAGCACACCCTGTCGTTTTTAGAAGAGCCGTCCCTGATCCCACCTGGCCTTGCAACTTGCGCAATTACGCGGAGACGTGGTGACAAGTCGCCAGCGCACTCTAATCAAACAGCAGACGTCTGGTGCGTATAGGATCCGCTAGCCGGTGTTGCTAAAGGTGCGTCGGAAACTTGCGCCATTGAAAGCTGGATAACTTTATGAACGTCTCAGAATAAGCTTCGTTTGCAGGGAAGACTTACTGGATCGGAGTTCGATATCCTGTTTTTTTTCACCTTGTACACGGCGTATTTTATTTATTTATTTGTTTAGAGTCATGACTATATGACGAACGAGTCCTTATTTCACAGTCGGCGGAAATACGTGTAATGAAATAAAGCAAATAACGTAGGCGATATATGAAGCTAAAAACTGTGAGAAATACTAATATCATGAGGACTGAGATTGCAAGCAGAGAAGCATTAGTCTCAGACCGGTTGGTGAAGGAAAACTCCGGAGATGACGTTGTCATCCCTCTCGGGAGCGAATCATCCTTGGATTAGAAGATCCGTTTGTCTCCCTAAAGTACCTTCGGGGGGAAGATTCTTCCGGCTTCTCGGAGTCTCGGCACGGCTAAGCAAAAAACATCCAAAGTAATCCCGTGAATTGCATAAAAGGCCCACATCCAGGACGTAGCCCGATGTGGCCGAAAACTGAAACTTACAACTGCCCGTGCAAGTCCGGTCCTTTCTCTTGAACAGAGACGACTCCAGGCCTTTAACGTGAGCTTCGTGTCAGGACTCTGGCTGTCTGGGTGAAAAAGGAGCGTTGCCGCAATTGCCAGGGCAGCCTCCTCAAGACAATCAATTCTCACCTAGGTTCCAAATAAAGAACATTCACCAAAATAATAACAACAATGAATTATGCGAAGTACCAACCTAGATATAAAAGGAGCCATTGAAATGTGGGATCTCGTCGCCAGGACTATTAAAGAAATGAAAGGGTTTACTACGCATACTAATGTCCTTAGGTATTTCCTTGTGTACAGATTTTAGTACAGAATCCATTTGTGGGACAAACGTAAGTAACCCACTCCTGTATGGGAAGCCTCTAGCCACCTCTGAAACGGGAGTGCGTAGCCCACAGTGTACGGTCAGAATATTACTTGCGCCAGCGCACACTGATCTTGGAGCAAAGTCTCTCACGAGGCCTTCGCGAAAACTATATTGCTCACGGCTTAAGAAATGGATTTGTGTGGTGTTACGTGCGCTTTATCTTTGAATTTAATATGCATATTGAATATTTTTTCAAATACGATCTACACCGCGCGAGGCACTAGAATGAGTCGATCGACAACGGAAGTTGCTCGTCTGTAAGGGTCTGGCAGTCCTCCGGGTCGGCAGTCGTCAGATCGTCCGAAGTAGGGTCAGAGCGGGGAGGGGTGTCAATTACAATTACTGACTAACTAGGTTGTTAGTAAGTAGGCAAAAAAAAATTTTACTACTCATTCGAAGAAAATTTAATTAAAATGAAAATTATAAGTTCATTACGTACCACAAGAATCTCCCCGGGCCTCCTTATCAAGTTATAGGTTTTAGGGGCCCATCTTGAAGCAGAGAGTTGCCTTTTTGTGTATTTTGTGTACTTACATACAGCTGATTTATATCTTTATTATGGGAAAGCACTGGAGTACTGTAGCGGAGTGGAGACGAGTAGTGGACTGACCGGCCCGAGCCGCCGAGGGCGAGCCGAAGTCAAGACTGACGAAGCCAGGCGTGGTTTTGTCTTCGTAGACGAGGCGCGGTGTAACGCGACAGCTGGGTGTACCGACATCTGTCTGTGACCCGACAGTTGTCCCGTCTGCGAAGGCACGTAACGCTTCGGCAGTAGAACAATTCATATCAACATCTGGCATCGGATAATTGGACGGAGAGCGATTACAATCATTACGGGCAACACGAGGGGCACCTTGAGATAATGAACTGATGTAGGGTCTGGAAGGTGGCCTTGATTTAAAATTGTGCCTGAGAGGTGCTGGGAGAGGGGGGGGGGGGGGTGGATGAAGGCACCACGGAAAGGCGATTTAAAAGATGCGCCCTCTCCATGTCAGTATTAGAGAAATAACTGAATGAGAGAGACCTTCAGGATTTTCGGCTGCCATTTCGAGCGCCTGCCTATAAACTGAAACAGGCCTACATGGAATACCAAGAAATGAGAACAGCCTGCTGATGCACTCGAAGTCATAATTAACATAATCGTCATAATCGCTACTACACTCCGGTACACCACTGACAAATAAAGAGCGCGATATTTATTTTGTTTCACAGCAATCAACAGCAGACGGCAGACTTCTATGGGACACTTGCGAAATAGGTTTGGATCGAGAGGGAGTTGACAGGATTAGACAAGGCATCAGTAACAGGTTCCTCCAGAAGGTGCGTAGGCGAGGGTTTTCGTCCCTAAGGAAACGCATTTCACTATATAGTTTCTCGTTTTCAATAGAGAGCACACTGAACCGACCCTTGTAGAAAAGAAGAAACTCAACAATCGTCTTGATGTAGGCGGTCGCCTCCGAATCATCAGTGAGCTTTCTAGGGCTAATGACGGTCGGTTCTCATATTCTCTCGAAGGCAGGGTTTTTGCGTTGATAAGGCTCTGTTTACGACTTCTGAATTTAGTTATAGCAGAAGCAGTCGATGAAATAGCGATCAAAAAGGATGTCTGCGAGAGTGACAAGTAATGGTCCCTTGCCAAAAAAGGGAAGGCCTCTGAAAGGCCAGCAGACAGGGCCTCTGCTGGCGATCACAGCAACAAACGATCGATATGTGCATAGGATCGGGACCGGTAGAACTGATTGAACCTCTCATCGAAGGCCTAGTCTCGATAGAGTCCAAATACGAAGACCTGAATAGCTGAAGATGACTAATAATTTGGATATAGAAGGTCGCCAATTTGTTGCCACACGGCTCTTGAGACCGAGGCACCTCAAACTTATGTAAATAAATGTACTACTTCCTTTACATACAATACCGTCGCGCAGATTAATCCGTCGCAAACCGTCGCATGCTCATAGCTTCTTCAGTTATAGTTGTTTGAGAAACCGCTGGAACCATTCGATTCGTCTTCTCGAGATCTACACAAGCGTATATACAGATTTAGCAGGACGTCGGAGTCCTAACCAGTTTCCCAAGTAATCGTCTAGATGATTTTGGTCGAAGTCTGGACGAAAGAATTTCCCCAATTTCGAAAATACCCATTTTCGATTACGTCATCGTTCGCGCAAGGTTGTCCAAGGGCGAGCGCCCTCGTCCTCGATGCAGAATTGTCGAAACATCTCTTTTGCGGAATTTGTCGAGATTCCGATCAGAATCGTGATGGGTGTATCGCGAAGACAGCTGACCCGTCCTCCCCTCGCCACAACGCCATTCGAACGAAGAAGTTTAGCGAGATAAGGTCAACGAAATCCCGTGTCCCTCCGTGCCACACAGCTGTTTGACGGATCACCGATAAGAGGGGCCGTGAATAAAAGAAAACGGGCACCGCCTTCGGATCGGGGGAAGTGTTAGCCCCGCCAGCCCAGCCGTCCTGCTGACGCCTCTTCAGGCTGATCCGTGCCCTATGTCGTCGTCATTTTGAATTTTAGCAGAAGATAAAGCTGTGCTTGAATTCGTGTTATGCGCTGTAAGAGAAAAAGTGAGCACACCGGAGGGGGGCAAAGACTTTTTGGGGCAAAGACTAGTATCTACTAGCCTCCCGAGCCACTACACCTAAAATAAAACTAGCGGAGCTCGAGGATATCATAGTGCTCTTCAAGAAAATGTATTCATAGAACAACGAAAATGTAACTTTTACTGAAGAATCTCCGTGAATGTCACGTTTAATATCGTCTTGAGCCCTGATGGTAACAACAAAATTTGCGTATGGGACTTATGTCGAACTTCCGAGCAGCAACGTACAGTTGACCATCAGAAAATACTGGGCTGGGTGCACCGACTTTATCGAATATTTATTCTTGACTCTTGTTGCCATTGCCTAGGCCAAACTGCCTAGGCCAAACGCGCAGCCTCCTCTTGAATCTGCATTGTGAGGCGTCATAGGGAACTGGACAACATACTACTCTTGGGATAAGAACGTACTGTCCTTTGTTCGTTCCAGTTGCAATAAGCCAAAAATGCAATCACTGTACACTAAAACAACCAAAGGACACGAAAAAACTTTACAATCGTTTCGTTCCTTCCCTTAGACGATTGAAAGTGAAAGAATGTATAAAAGACTAAGGATCTCCCCGGAACCCTTCAGTAAGGAAGGAGATCCCTATAAAAATCAAAAACGCTTACCGCACTCCGAGAGTGGTAGAGTCGACCGTATAGATAGCATGTCGCAAAAATTAGTTATGAATAAAATAGAGAGTAATAGCAATAGCAGAAGCCGATGATACCCGAAACGTACCTGAAATGGAGCGAAAGCGGTGATGTAGTAGGATTTCAAACGAAAATCATAAAATCTCATTTTTTGGT
Source organism: Heligmosomoides polygyrus bakeri (assembly GCA_947359475.1). NCBI lineage: Eukaryota > Metazoa > Nematoda > Chromadorea > Rhabditida > Heligmosomidae > Heligmosomoides > Heligmosomoides polygyrus. The sequence continues at coordinate 28,627,556 of OX375866.1, read as the reverse complement.
AGCCACGACCTTGAAGGTGGAACTTCTAGATAGAGCGCGTTAACTTCTAACAGGGGTGGAACAGCGACTATACCGATCAAATAAAGTCACTCAGAATCGATGACGAACCGCCACAAAACTTACAGACTTCTAATTAACAGAAAAGGTCAGATATTGCACAGATATCATCTCCACAAGAAGTGAATTAGCACTTACAGCTAAGACTAAACTTCGTTATCTGGAAATGTTCAATAAACCGCGCTACAATTGTGAATTTATTCGAATATAATATAGGTATTTATCAATATATGAAAGTAGTGTTAACAGCTGTATAAGGCTATATTGCCAAACTAATATAAGGCAAATAAAGTTGTTTTATAAATCGTGTTCAAGACGATTCCTCAGAGCAGTTCATTTAAATGTTTATGCCAGTCACAGTTAATTCCATACTTGAAAAGTATGAACAAATTCATAATAACACATTTAAACATAGAACAATTTTTGATGTTTTCATCAAAATCATTACTAGCCAAAGAATGTTTAAGCTGAATACTACGTGTTAGAAAATCTGAAAAATATGTAGTCCTACGGATTCGAAGTGTTTCTGTGCATAGTAGCTTTTTTGATAGTTAAAGATAAGAATGACCGTGCATTAGGTAGTCTTTTAACATCAAAATTAAAATTATCTGTCTTGTTATAAAGATTTGTAGAAACTTTATTATTAACAATTTTTATTTCGAAATCCAAGTATATATAATCTAAGGGAGTGAGATCTGTTGGTTCCAGTTGAAAGTTGTTATAAACTCTACTTAAAATGTTCGCTACATTGTCGGTAGACATATTGTTTATGATAAGTAGATCGTCCATACATCTAATGGGGACAAAAATACTGTTGCTTATAAGTTTGTAATTAACAGAAGAAATATATTCGAAGTAGGACATAGTCATATCTGTTAACAAAGGGCTGAAGTTCCCTCCATGAGGAACACCCAAGTTTGTTTGAAAACAGAGGTTCCTAGTTTGTAAAAACAATTGCCCAAAATGTAATGAATTAGATACAGAATCTCTAGTTTCATTGACATTTGTAAAATACACTTCACTAAATCCATTAAACGCTATAAATTTTTTGCCTGCGTTTTTGAAACAAATACTTAATATGTTATGACGTCAACACATCGTGGGCATCGCTGAGCTGTTGTATTTCTGGAGCTCTAGTCTTCCAGCCTTTTCCATTGCTGTTCACATTAACATTTTCGCTTTTTTCTGTTAGTTGTTGCTGGCAACAGTTCTCGCTCTTGTAGTTTGGCTGTCATTTCTTCTCACTTCGGTTTAATCTATTGCAACCCCACTTTCAGTCTTCGCGTGCGTTTAAGATAACTCTCTGTATCAAAATCTCTCCAAACTTCAAATCTCCAGCCGATTAATGCAAGGAGGACGAATAGGAGTTCAACTCAACATGAGGAGACTGGAGAAACGCAGCATAGGCCAGACGACGAGAATGAATCTGCTGGAATGTCGGCAGCCGAACTGCTGCGTAAAGCCATCGAAATGTACAAGGACCCAGCCGTCGAGCGAGTTTTAATGGCGGCAGCTCGGAGGATTCCTTAGGAATTTTCAGAAAAAAAAGGAAAGGAGGTGATTCAGTTAGTATAAAAATTTGTTTATTTTTTGCCAGTCGTTAATCCCAAGGAGTAGGGGTCCTTGGAGTCACAATGCAATACGGCGCATCACGAGTTTGGAGGTCTTGCACGCATGTGATGCCTCTGCCGGCAGGCGGCCTGGAGCGCAGTGGAAGTGGGCTTGCTTCATGCGAGGAAGGTCAGGGGTTTGGTTCTTGTGCGCTACTGCATTTTTGCATTTCAACTGACTGGTTGAGATTTGAGATTCTGATTGTATACCATTTCAGACATTTTTATGCCTAATTTTCCAGCTGAATGCTGTGGTATTCAATATGATGGCCTAGAAATGTTCGACATCAGTGATACACAGGTACAAGGTGCATAAAGCACCACAGGGCAGAATACGGGCAACGTAGGCAACGTATAAAGGCTACCTCCTCACAGTCTGTTTCCATACATAGACCAATGACCTCGGGAAAAGCCATCCCGCTCGATTTTCAAAGGAGACCAGGATGTGATGTCGGAGGTGGTTCAAGTGAGAAACTTGGTCCGTGGATCCCGCAAATTAACATAAACGGCACTGTTTCCCTCATCTTTGCTTGTCACCTGGAAATCAGAGATCTGCTGAAGATTTTTTTGAACACCAACAATATCAGAAAATGCTCGAGTGCTGATCCACCTGCTCCCGCTGAAGTGTGGCCCACCTTCAGACAAAGAACCTTCGAGGGAAGAAATCAAGCTGGCGGAATGGACGGCCAGCATATTAAAGAACTTCGAAACACATCAAATTGAAGCTGACGAAGACGTGGTTAAAAATTCGGTCAGTAATAAACAAGTCGAAGGGAAGGTACTCTCCACAGCGTACAGCTAGAAAATGTGCAGAAAACGTCTGAAAATGGTACGACGTCAGAATCTCCCAAATCTCAACGTCAGTCGAAATGCAAAAATGCAGCAGCGCACAAGAACCAAACCCCCGTCCTTCCTCGCATGAAGCAACCCCACTTCCACTGTGCTCCGATCCGCTTGCCGGCAGAGGCATCGCGGGCGTACAAGACCCCCAAACTCGTGATCGCCGTATTCCATTGTGACTTCAAGGAATCAATCCTTGGGTTCATTTTTATACTAATTGAGGGGTGAGGATTCTCCTTATATGATTCGCTCCTCCCGTTCAGACATACGCTTCAGACCCTCCCCTTGTAAGATGTCCTAAATGTAGAGTGCCGTTCGTCGAATGTTTATAGAATGGGAAAGCCTGATACCCAACGTCCACGCCTAGTCAAGGTGGTTCCGCCGTCCGTCTCTCATCGGCGCCATGCTCTCGTGAACGCTCGCATTCTTCGTAGTTGTGGATTCCATCATTTGTGCATACGACGTAGTGTGACTGCTGAGAAAAGAAGGCATGACTACGAATTGAGGCAGCAGGCGCGAGAGCTTAATAAGGACAGAGCTGACCGTGAATGGGTCGTCGTGTATCGCGGTGAGTTGAAGCGTGCATTCGACCTGCCTCGGAGATCAGGAAACATGTAGGCTTGCATAGTAGCCACTTGAAGTGTTATTTACTAAATGCTCGTAGTTTAGTTAATAAGATCGATCATTTTCATGCACTTCTAGCAAATTATAGGCAGGACCTTGTGTTTGTCACAGAAACCTGGCTTCCTGAGAATGTTAACGATTCCGAAATTGTGGGTGGTCTAGCATATATGATTTATTGATGTGACCGAAAGACACGTCCTGGAGATGGTGCATGTTGTGTAGTAAAGGGAAATTTAAGTATTGTTCCTCATGTTTTCGGGTTTCCCGGGAAAGCGGGTGTAGCATGCCTCGACCTATTCTTACCCGGGTAGCGTCCTACACGAGGCAAATAAATTTATACAGACCTCCTAGCTCCAGCAAATGCGAGGATGAAACATTGATTGAGACACTTCAAGGATTTGTATCAACGCATACGAGCACTATCCTACTGGGCGGCGTCAATCTACAGATCATCGACTGGGTGAACTCCGAGGAGATAATGCTGTTATTTCTGCTTACCTGCAGTTTTTTTTTCACTGCAGGCGTTCTTTTTTCAGAATGCTGTTCTTCAACAACATGTTAGCCAACCTACACATGAAAGTGCCATTCTTGATCTTGTTTTTACATCATGCTTGAACGTTTCTGACATAAATATCCTTCCACCATTAGCAACATCCGATCACAATATGGTATTATTCAAGCTGCCTATTAGATATGTCGATTTAGAAGCATCTCTCCTTCCAAATTTTCTCAAGGTTAACTATTCTGCATTGAATAATTATTTGTATAATAGTTAGGTTAGATTTATTTCTATAATAGTTAGGTTAGAATTATTTGACCACTATAAATCCATGGACGATGTTTACCAGAGGTACTGTAAAATCCTTCACAGTGCTTTTTTGACGTTTGTTCCGTTTAAGAAAACACTGCCGCTGACTTTAAGTACCTGCTTCATATACTCAACCTGCTTGAGCACAAGCAACGTTCATTTCATGGACTACCAACCCTTTGAACAGCAATGCTTATAAGAACGTCTGCAGTGATCTTAATTATCATATAAAGAAATTTTTGTCTAATTATAAGCGTCGTCTCGGTGCTCACAAGAGAATATTCCAATATATTCGTAGTTTGTATCAACACAAGATCAAACCTAGAAACTCCCTTCCAGGCTTACCAATAAGAGTGGTGATAACCTTGATACTGATAAGGGAAAGCATCCGCTTTTGCAGAATACTTTGTTAGTGCGTTCTCGGGAAGATGTGAGTGCGAATACACAGATGCACAGTGTGTGTTCTATCAAGCACATTTGTACCAATATTTATTTCCATCCCAGCGAAACTTCTGTCTTAAAAAGCCTTATACCTCCGAACCATATGATGACATCGCACAGATAGTTTACAGGAAATGCTATAGTACCCTGTCCAAGCCTCTTGCGTATCTGTTCAAATTTTCTTTAATGCTGGGAGAGGTGCCACAGATATGGAATGAAGCTATTGTGCCGGCAATTCCCAAAACACCCGGTAGCAACTCTAACCACGATTTCCGTCCTATTAATCTCACTCCAACTGCGATAAAAGTCATGGAAAAGAATATATAGGAAGCTCCTTTCATGACTTAGCAAATTTCACATCATTCCGCCGGAACAGCGCGGCTTCACACCAGATGCTTCTGCGTTGAGAAATCCTGCATACACCGTGTATGACTTTAGCCGAGCAATCAATACTGGAAAACTTGTAGACGTTATACAAGTTGATCTTTCCAAGGCCTTTGACAAGGTCTGTCATCAAAAACTACTAGCAAAGTCAGAAATGCTTGCTGTTCAAGGGAATCTTCTTAACTGGTTTCAGTCCTATTTGTTCAACGGGGGCATGACTGTTAGAGTTGGACTGAGTTTCTCTATGAGGTACACCGGTCTAAGTGAAGTCCCTCAGGGAGAAGTTCTTTCGCCCTTTCTATTCTTGATGTATACCATTGATCTTCCTCAGGTGCTGCCAACATCTAGTAACATTAGCATAAAGCAATATGCGGACGATGTCAAAATTTTTGGTAGTTATGAAGTCAAAGATAGTACTCAGGTTCGCTCAGCCCTCCAGAAATCCATTAAAATTTTGTACTACTGGCCAACCTTATGGGCATTCCCATAAACCTTCAGAAATGCGCTGTAATGCGCATTTGAAGTACGGAAACACCGTTATATGTTATCAATGGTACAATGCTAAAGCACTGTAATTCAATTAGAGACCTTGGAATTATAAATGGGTGTTTAGATCTACCAGTGCTGTACAGGTGGATTTAACATCCACTACTTCAAGATTCATAGAAAGAGATACACCACGATGTTTAACAACGTTTTCAACAGATGTGCAAGGTGGTTCCAATTGCTACCACCGGAGGTGTTTCAGGCTACGAACGGCCGCGCATTCAAGAACAAACTGGATAGCTTAATCGTCTTCGTATGTTGCTTTCCTCCCGTTTCCAGTGATCCGAATTCATTTTAGATGCAGCACTATAGAATTCTCTTCGCAGTCTTTGGCCTCAACCAATACTGATTTCTTGCCGATACCGATGTTCTGAACCTTTGTCCTCCTTTTTTCTGCCTTAGACTGTTCAATACTTATTTCTGTCTTAGACTTTTTGCGTTGTTTTTCCTTTTATTTCGCATAGCATTTTACATTAGTTTTTGAACGTTTTATTCTTTGATGACATCAGTCCGTTTTTCCATGCATTTGATTTCCCCTATGGTAAGGTGTGGTGCACACTATGTAATGTTATCCAACACTCACTGTCTAAAGTGGTTACTGTCACCGCAGCCTGCATCCCGCTAGCCTGTTTTACCCAACCTGTCGGTTCCACGTGGGTTGGTATAAAGATTAATATACCCATGTTCCGAATCTCCGACAGGTTCCCTTTATTGAAGAACAGCGGCATCATAGGCAACTGGTGGGGCATTTGCAGGTTAGGATTGCCGGCTGGGTAGGTAACTATACTGAAGACAGTTATTTCGTAAATGTATCTAAGCACGTTATTATAAAAACCTGCGCCTAATGATTTATAGACAAATCGCTATTCAATGTTGTCAGCACAATTATACTTATTGCTTCTTCCCATGTTTCTTGTACAGCACACTTTGTTGAGTGTATCAAATAGATAAATAATATTTTTTATGATAGCATTATGTGGAAGATTTGTAAATATATTAGTGAAATCTGCTGAATATATTTGTAGATTATCCCCGATGAGGCCGCAAACTCTTTCACTGATGTTAGTGTTATTTATAGCCCAATAGCCAGTAAAGGCTTTATTTCTGTTTTTAATCGAGATCATGTACTTTATGATTTTGTGTAAAAATGTGCATTAACTCTATGGATGAAGGTTTTGTTGCGTACTGGCCGGTGCTGTGAAGATTGGATGGACGACAGATACTTGATAGGCTATAGACACTTTATTGTCGACACCCGATAAACTACAAACCATACCAAAGTAGCCTATATATAGTAGCTCTTAACTACTGCATGATAATCATCATATCGTGCGACTTATACATACTGATACGTAACAGGTTTCATATTACTATTTTTAGCACCATCTGTGATAAATATAAACTTGACTGTGTTTTTATGTAACTTTGGAATACATACAAAAAATGTACAAGTGTTTTATACTTATCGGAGCTAAGTCGTACAACTTGTGGTTTCCACAAACTTTTTATGCTTTTCTAAAATGGCTTGTGAATCACCGAACCTATAAAGCATATAAGCATTTGTACCCATGTGCCTCATATGACTTGATAAAAAAATCTACACCCTTTTCTTTGGGAAGTATTTGGACATAAAGTTTCTTACATACAAAACTGTAATTACTGGGAGCTTTGTCAAGAGGGCAGATTGCAAAGTTACTCTGCATGTATTTTATATATTCTTTGTTTGTGTTTGGACTGTAGCCAAATCTTAATTTGTAACTGTACAGGTGTGGTTATAATTTTTAATAAAACTAGTTCTAAGAAACTTGTATATATAGTTAATTTTAGCCTGGTTAAGTTCATATCCTTTCTTAAACCTGTTTTATACAACAGCAATAGTGTCCTCCATCCAACTGTACACTTGTGGTTTATTAACCTCTTCTCCGATTCTAAATTTAGTGCCTTTGCTCATAATGTCGTAATGAGATTTGTCTCTAATAATATTCAAATCTCCTGTTATTACGTGACCATAGTATTTATCTATAAACGTTGACATATCCCGTGTGATGCATAAGCATCTACTGTTGAGTAAGTTAATTAAACTGCAGAAATTAAGTTTTGATAAAGCTGTTATAGTTAAACATTTGTAAAGACACTGGAGGTGGATAACTATACAAAATCGTATTCACTGCGAAGTTATCTACTAAAAGCTTATTGTTATTAAGTAGATTACAATCTAAAAAAACTGTGGAAAAAAGGCAATAGATGTCGTTATCGAATTGCAATTAGTTCTATAATTTCTTTAGTGGCACAACTTGCTTTTTGAACTGAAAAGAACAAAGGAGGCTGAGTTGGACCTTACGTTTCTATTCCGTAAAGGAACTCGCGGTTATAGCAAGGCCTGATAACTGAATTAATCTCTTTTATTAAGAGTCAAATTCGCAGCCCAGAATGTATCCATATGGAGTAGCATACTATTGCATAGGCCCTGGCTGAATTGCTGCTCCCTTCTTCAGATGAAGTTCATGCGGTGGATATCCCTGGAGTGTCAATTTATTGAGGAACTCCAATAAGTACTCTGTCTCTGATCCGGTAGCTACATTCAAAACTTCATCAATGCTTCTGCAAATCTTATGTCCTGGTAGCTTCGAAAGCACATTGTTACTAATCTCCAAGGAATCGAAAATCTTCAGTGTCTGAGACGTCCTAGCGACTTCTTCTAAAGTCCTTATGTTTTTATGTCATCTTCTTTTTCTCAAAGATGTCATCTTCTATACCTCCAGCACTCATGAGACCATCGGGAAACTGTACTTCATTGGAATCGTTTATGGAGCTCTCCGTTTCCATGCGAATTAGACAGCTAGACTACCCGATTCCACCGTTGGAGGCTCTCACATTCTCAGTCAATACGTACTTGCAGAAATGAGAGGAGTGTTCAAAATTCGGAACGTTCAACATTTCTGACCGTCCTGTTTTAGGTAGGACAGGAGGAATTTCTCTGAAATCACCTCCTAAAATTATGTTCTTTGCTCCGGCGGTGCTGAAGTTCAGTAACGTCCTATACAAGTCTATCATCGGCTTCAAAGGCATATTTTGTTGCCACTGGGGCTACGTCCCATATAAAGAAATCTACTTGGAGAGGCTCATGGCCTTTTTTGGCTGAATTAACAGGATCGCCATTAGCATATTAGTGTCTTCGTAATTAAATAACACCGGAAAGCGGAGAGCAGAATGCACAGTCTGGCCAAGTAGGAGGTTGCCTTCCCCTTCTTGATGCCATCTCCTGGCCTGCTTGCTTGTTCCCAGCAGACCGGCATTGAAGCGTGCCAGTCGCTGAGCATGCTCATAAAAGCGATCGAGCGATATCGATGCAGCGGATGCAACATAACCGAGCTCATTACTAAGGGACTTACCGATCGTCCCTCATCAGATGCCGAACAGAATTATCATAGCATATTTATTTACAGAAGCTTATTCGATACAGAACATAAACATAAATAAATGTAGAACTCTGCAGGAATAGAATACAGACAGGAACAGCGCTGCAATGTGGATAAGGCATTACCGTCCACCTGTAGTGAGCGTATCGGAGCTATGGATTCTTCCCATTGCGGCAAACGGTCATCAAGCACACCCTTAGCTATTCAGCTGAGCAGAGACGGCAAGGCCATTCAGCTTCATTCTTTACTTCAGGGAGAATGCGCTCCGGGTTCCCCGATTTTTGGTTAGAGATCTCAGTAATTTAAAAAATTGATAGTGTATTGAAACTGAATGACAGAACCGGAGAACTTATTGACTGAAACTCACAGTGGTTGGCCTTATCGCTACTGTGTTCGTTGTGCCTTTCCTCAGATGAGTAGGTGAAATAGACACCACGAAGCATCAGAAGAACGAAGTCGCCCTAATAATCGCTAATTCCAGCACTTGGGGATCAGCGGGAGTCCATTCAGTGGAGGAGGGGAGCCCAGAGCAGTTCTGTGGAAATCGAAGCCTAAGCCAAGAGTCGTTGATGAAGAATCGTAGCGAAGGAACAAGAAATAATCGAGGCTCCTTCGGATTTCAAAAGATGGATGACGGGGCTGTCTGTGTACCATTCCCTTCGGGACCTCTTACGCCACCTCCGGTCCTTCCTTTAAAGGTTGGCGCTGGAGCGCTCTTACCTGGGTCTGTTGCTCCAGGCTAGACGTCGCCCGCTGGGTCCTGTAGCTATAAATGTCGTCAATTTTCAATCAACATTCTACGAAACCAACTATTTTTTGTGCACTTTTAGAACCATAAGTTAAATAAGATCGAAAATTCTGCTACTTCCGCTTAATTAATGAAACGACCTTAAGTAACACTTCTCCGCTTTGATGAGCTAAAGCATTTCTATTACGAAAATGGTAACATAACCATAATTCGAACTTGATTTTCTTCCCCTACTTACCTATCGTTTAAAAAATACCATTTTTCATTTCTTTCCTTTTTTGGAATTACATCTTAAGTCCTTTTCCTCCCGAAACTTGATACTTCATCAGCCTCTACAGCTTCCCCACCTTTTTCATATAACTGTAAGCTACGATGTGTGTGACAACACACACGTCACATTACACGTCTTAACGTGTAGCTTACACGTCTTGACGGGCAGTCGCCGTATTGATTAGCTCGAACGACGGCCGTTCAGCATTGAAGAATGCCGCCGAATGGCGTAGGGATGGCGATCGCTGTCATCAAGTATGACGCGTGAGCCGGAGTAGTCCTGAGTTCGGATCCTCCGGATGGGTTCTGAATACGAATCTGCCGGACACGTTTCGGGCTTAGTCCCGGCCATTCTGCCGCACCCTGGTTAGGGGCGCTGCGCCCTATACGGTGCGCGGCACTCAGGGGTGTTCTGTGTCAAACGGTGCGCATTTACAGGTGTCTTCTTGACATCTCCCATCTCCTCCCAATTCATACGGAGGGGCGGGCCGTCCGGTAACGCGTAGGGCTACTGAGTGGCTCGTGAGAACACAGCGGCGCGGGTTTTTGAAGGATTTTAAGACAAATGAACTGGTTGCCACAACAACATCAGCACTTCAGTATCAGTCCCCCTCAAGGCCTTCCAAGCCTCTTTTCTGTCCTGCTTCTTGCTTTCATATTTTACCACCAATACACTTCTACTACTCCTATGCTTCTATCTTCTACTAACTATCACCTCCATATTTCCTCTTTTTCTCCGGTGATTCACACAACTATTGTGCACAAGATTTTTATTACTTGCATACAACAATGCACGTCATTACAAGAGAAACACGTTTTGCATACGCATCCGTACGTCTTATAGTATTTACACAGAAAAATAGCACCAAATAACTGCCTGTACATTAACGAAAAACCTATTTACAGAATTATCACATGATTTCACAGTTTTTCAACACCATAGTAATGCACATGTGCACGAAAATATCTATATAGTTACATCTACCTGCGATGAGATACGGTCGACGGTTGATGGTAAAAAGGATAAGAAGTATGCCTTCGGGAAAAAGGTAATGAGTAGTGGATATGGGTCCACATATAAGGCGGAGAGCAGCCTTAATAGACTAGTGCTTACTGATCGAGATATCGTGCCCGTGCGGGTGAGTTTTTTTTATGAAAAATCTCCATATGGGGTCTTTCAGCAAAGGACCGTGGTCGGAGCACTGCTTGCGAAACAGAGCTTGTGAAGCACTGAATTGACGCCAGTTCATTTACTCCGAATTCTGAACACGTAAGCGCACTTTAACAGGACAATCGTCAGGAGAACCAGTGCGTTAACCCATTTGTGGTTTTAACCCATTTTCAGGAGTGTTTCCGGCTTGAAGAAGATGTGCGAAAGCTGCGGATGTCCACTCCCGAACGAGGCCATTAGGAAGCTCTACAAGAATTGGACACCAAGAAGGAAGATCTTCATAATGGCGATTAAATGTAGATTAATAAAGCGTTGAAGAAAAACAAAAACAACAAACACATTTAGATTTAGAAAGGTGAAGAGTAGCTGAACAACGAAAGGTTGCGTTTCGATTCTCCAGAATGTATCCGCATAACCATTTCTATCAGTTTCACACCGCGGAGAGAGCGGAGGTAAGCAGTCATTAAGTTTTAATATCAGTTTTCAATATTAATATTAATAGTTTCGCCGAGAAAATTAGCACACCGCTGCAGTGAGTGAGTAATACCGCTGTCTGGTAGAGCTGAAGTGCGCGAAGGAAAGCAGCTGTTTTGTAGTTAAAGCCCTTGCAAAAAGAAAAAAGAAGAGTCTGCAGAATGTGCAGGCAGCCCATGAGAGGAAGAAAGAGGTAAGAGATATAAGATAGAAGATAGTAAAATGGCATTCTCTTTATATAATTTTCAGCGGCTGGCAGAAGCGACGAAAGAATGAAAGAACTATGATAAACTACGACTCATCAAAGTGCGATTGATGAGTCATAATTTATCATAGTGACGTTAATGTACATTTTTGTTGTACCTTGTATGTTCAATAAATTTTTCATCTGGTATGCAGGTTGGGACAGTACAACATTCACTATGGTTAAATTAAAATGGCTGGTCAAAACTAAGACTACGACACAGACACCTTTCCGCAAAAGTATCGGATACCTGTTTGGTAAGATGTTAATTTCAAACAAACAAAAACTTATCTATAAATGGTCACCGTGCCGTACTGTAGATCTACTTACCCTCCTTGTAGTCCGTTTGGAGTGAAATGGAACGTTAGAATCAATAGAGTGAGGGTGCGTCGCTGATGAGAAAAAATCTGTGTGGCTGCACATTGATTAGCAAAAGCAGGGGGAAGTTGTTATGAGGTGGTTCCATAGTTACAAAAATACTTTACTGGCGCATGGTAGCTAATTCAGGGAAACAATGGCGGTAGTGCGCAGTAATTAGTGCAACAGGGTCTTCTTCTACAATTAGGTGTTGCAAAAGGTAGCAGCTGGGTGTTCATCCGTGCACAGCGATAGAACCTTTGCTGAAAGTTTGTGTTCAAATGTTTCCGTTTATGTTTTCTCAGAGTTCTTGCTTTCAATGCATATTATGATGCAGGATTTTCACAGTTGGTCTACCTCTTTCTCCAGTGCCTTCATTTTACCAGTGAGTGTTAGTGCATCAAAAACTGTCGAGAAGGACTTCTTTCTCTGCACTCTCTGGTTGAGAGCTCATCGTTGCAAGATTAAGAGTAGTGGCTTAAAAAAACAGAGGGAGAGACAGCGAAAATTCTGTCGTAAATTAAAGCAAGAAATAAAAGGTAAACGTTGCGGTTGGTTCTAGGGTTTCGGTTATTGCTTTTGTTGCTGGTAGATTCGGTTACTTTTGCACCACCCATCTAAAGTTTATTTGTATGCAGGATAGAAAACGATCTACCCTTGCGAAGAATGGAAGAGAAATGAGGAAAACAGAGAGTGGAATTGTTTTTTCAGATATTTCCCAGTATCATATTTTGGTGTGTTGCCCTTTATTTTTTGGTTTTCGGCGATTTTTCCAATTTTTCCGGCGCATATCCTCAAGGATTTGATACGCACATAACTTCGTACGTACGTTTCTTTCCTGTTTTCTTCAATACCATTAACTTGGCGGATTCCCTTTCCTTACTCGGGAAAGGATTCGAAATTTTAGTTCAGCGTTTTCTTTTCTTTTTGTTAGCCCGTTCCCTTTTCTTAACCGAGAAAGAACACAGAGAATTCAAAAAAAGCCAAAAGTAAGTTCTAGCGCATTTCTTTTCGTTTTTAGCGTGTTCCCTTTTCTTAACCAAGAAAGGACTCGGAATATTCAAAAGAATGAGTGGGCGAGTTTTCTAAAAGACGACTAGCGTCAGGCAAAACTATTACATGGATCTGAAGAAATTTTCCGACTCAATGCTCCTTGTGGTATAATGACAAACAAGAAAAAGGTATGGAGAGAAAAATAGTTAATATTTAAAATTATTAAGCGGTTTTTACCAAAACGATGAACACGATGAGAGCTAAAGCAGTGCGAAGCCGTAAAAATAGTCAGTCTCTACAAACTTAACAAGCAAAGGTGGGGGATAAGAAAATCATTTTATTGCAATACTCAGCCGTGAATTGATTAGTTTCTACGAACCTAACGTGAAGAAGTGGGGAAAAAATTAAACGAAAGGGGTAAAACGCAAAAGCAAACAAGCCGAGACTTCTATGTTACATACTGTATTACGGAAAAGTTCGTCTGTGACCTCCATGTTACGTCATCGGTTCCCCAGTATTCTATTGTGTCCATTTTCAGTGTAGCGCCACCTTAGGAAGCCGATATAACTTCCCTGTTATTTTGTTGTATATTTTAGATACATAACAACACCATTTAATCATAAATACTTCTCTAATTCTTAGGAGGAGGAGGAAATGAAGGGGAAGTGGTAAGCGGATGCGTCCCAAGAAAAAGAAAGGCCAAGGGAAGAAGAAATCGGAAGGCTGGCTGGCCTGGGTGACGGTGTTGCGTTCCTCTGATCCTAGATTCTGTTCCGTGGGTGGCGTTTGATTAGACTGGGCTCGCGGGAATGGTCCAATAACAGATGGGGCTTATCGGTAGATTTGTAACCCGCTTGACCTTGGGCCGCTGTTGGATTCCTTACGATATCACGATACACTTCACGGCTGCTGGGTCAGGCTGAAAAGGCGCAGTGCAGATCAGAGCAGACTCTACCTTGGAGAATCTATATCCCTTGATCCGCCCTTCTACACCTTACATCCCTTACGCTTTACAAAGGAGTCGAAATTCTTCGGTGTTTGAAACGCTCTGTCGACCACCGCAATCATAATTTCTAAATCCTTTCGTCAAATATGTCATCTACTATACCTTCAAAGATCAGGAGATCGCCGGGAACTTGTACCTCATTGGAATCGTTTTGGAGCTCTCCGTTTCCAAGTGAATTAGAAAGCTGGACCAGCCGATTCCACCGCTGAACGCTGTCACATTCTGTTTCAATGAGTGCTTTCAGAAATGAACCCACGAGGACTTTTGACCGGATCGTTCAAAACATCGGACCGTCCTGCATTAGGCACGGCAGGAGGAATTTGTCTGAAATCACTACCTAGTATTGCGGTCTTTCCCCCTTCTCCCAAAATGTGAGGACCTGGTACTGACTGCCCCCAAATGAAACTGCCTTCCGAAAAAGGCGCTACGTCTCTGGGGGGGGGGGGGGACTTCTTCAAATTCAGCAGTTTTCTGTCTACATAAAAAGAGAGCTCAGCATCAAACATCAGCTAGAATCACAAACGTCTCACGGCAAAGGAGAAACGGCTAGAATACTCTTCACGCTAGTCTATAGACAAATATTCATTTCAGTTCAACACAAATGCGATTTGCGATCTTCTACGCACGACGAATCAACTCAAATATCTCATGTGGAGAAGGCACTGAAGAAAAAACCCTTAAAAGTTCCCTTCCAACTACTTGACGAAAAGGTTTGAGGAAATCGCCTTCCGACTTCGAATCAACTCAAACTGCTCATGTGGAGGAAGAATTGGAAGCTACAAATATTCGAGCTGCAAGAAAATACAAAGTAACCTGGTGGGAATCGCAACACATCAACCGCCGGTTTCTGGCCTCTCCACGCCGTTATCGATTGCCTCATAATTTCAAAAATACCCTACCGTAGCGCGACTAGTTGACACATAAAAGAGGGTGTGTTTGTGCGCGTGCTCGAAACACCATATTCAGCGACCGCTGATATGTCTACTGTACTAGGGCTAAGATCTTCTCAGTGCGATTTTTTCGGCGTCATGGGTGCTAAAAACTCCGTTGGACTCTCGACTTCCAAAATTTCGAGATGAACTTCACCTATAAGCGTAACTTGGAGGTGCTGACTTCATTGCTTCCGAGATAAGCTCCCGGGAAAGAGAGTAATCAAACTTATGAAGTGCTCCACGTCATTACAAGGAAGAATCGGAAGGAAGAATGTATGTCTCAGAAATGCTCCAGGAACTCATGAGCCAACAAACAAATTCAAAAATAGTCTCCAAAATGTTAGCGTGAGTTCCACTTTGAAGTAGCCAACCAATTTCTCGAAAAAAAGACAATGAACAATCGACTGGCAGCTTCTTCCAAATGAAGCTGTCTACCGAGGAATACGCTAGACGGCTAAGGGGAGACCTGATAGTCAGCGTTTAACTGCTTCTATAAGAAGTCCACTATTGTATTATCATCAAGCTCCCGATTGCTTCTATTTTACGTGTAGCGGCTCAGGAGGCTCGCTGATACTGAATTTGATCCCCATGTGTTCACCGATTCTTCTTACCGTACAGAACACAAATTCTTGCAGCGTTTGTTAAGTTTACGTTCATGACGATGACGACGTAAGCGGCCAAATGGCTGCACTGGCGGGGCCGCGCACACACAAAAAACCCTTCCCCCGATACGAAGTGGTGCCCGTTCCCTTTTATTTACGGCCCCTCTTATCGGTGGTCCGTCAAACAACTGGATGGACACGGGATCTCGTTGGCCTTATCTCGCTGACCTTCCTATTGAATGAATGCGAAGGGAAGACGAGCCAGCTTTCTTAGCGATGGCCATGACATCCGTCGCGATTCTGAACGGGCCCGATCCTAGCTTCGGCGACCTACATCCCTTTTCGGACTATTCCCTTACACTATCATCAAACCGTCCCAAGGCTAACGAGAAAAGGCTACGATGCCATACACACTACTGTGCAAAAAAGTTTTCGTTTCACTGCAACGCAACATGCAATATCATAGGGCTACCATTACTGGTGATTCTCCCAGGCCACTTCCTCATCCTCATACTTCGCAACTACTCAGTACATCACGAGAAAGGAGGATTACTAGATTCCGCGACTCCGAGGTCTCCTGCGAACTCAGGCGGTTTAAAAAAAACTTTCGAAAAGACGTGCCTAGACTTCAAAGCAACTGAAGTAGCTCATGTGAAGGAAGCACCGTAAGAAAAAGCACAAGTTCTCCTCCTATTCATGAGCTGACAATAAACTCCGGAAAACCTCTTCCAATATCAATACATCTCAAATAGCTCATTAAAAATAAAAAATAAAAAAATCATTCGAAAGCACGTACACATACTTCGAAACCACTAACACAGCTCATGTGGAGGAAGTATCGCAAGAAAAACGAACCCATTAACGACCAGGAACTTCAAAATACGGTCTCAAAAACCAATCGATGTTCAAAAAGGGCATCTTATAGTGAAAGCTCTACTTCCAAGTTTGGCTTTCCTAATAGAAGATCCTTCTGGAACGTCCCAGCCCCAACCAAAACAAAAACAACTCAAAACTGACTCCTCCGCGTCCTCTCCGTTCCTTAATAATTTGAAAATGTCGTACCGTAGCACGATTAGTCGTCGCATTAAAGAGGGCCTGTGCAGCGTCGACATAGAAAACCCCTTTTTAAGGAGGGTTAATTCTACTGTTATGAGGCTGAAAACGCCACTCAAGCTCTTTAATCTCCTACCATTTCCACAAATACAGTATCTAGGTACCGCCTTCACCTATGATTCTCTACAAATGCGATTTTGTCGTTTCGCGAATCATGGGTGTGACAGGCCTAGCCCTACGGCGGTACACACGCGCCGCTGACGGAGTAATCTGTCATGCTAATGGCACTCCGGCCTGGCACAATTCAGTGACGCTCCGAGGCTCGTCTTAGCACGCTCTCGTGACGGCCCAGCTCTGGCAACGTGAAGAAGGCATGGTGGTGCGACGTGCCTCCGCAGCACAGGTGTTTTGTATGCGGCGCACAACATCCCTCACCAGAACGTCGCTCTAAGCCGTGAAAGTTCTCGTATGTTCCGTTCAAGTAAATAAACTTGGCACTTATGGAGAGCATCAAGTCATAGACTAACCTCGAGTCAGGATCTCGTTATAGATAGAATCCAAACACATCTCGTGTAATGATGATGAGTTGTGGGTGTTCGTTTCGCCTCACACCGAACACGCACCCTGTGCATGGATCGTGCCTACCAAGACTATAATCTAGAGCAAATTCTTCTAGATTCACACTATCTAAGGAACACTGTATTATTCGCATGGCCCTGTCTGTTTCGCATTTGGTAGTGGCCATTGCGTGTGCGATAGTACGAAAGTTCTTCTCGCATATTTTATTCACGTAAATAAACTTAACGTTAATGAAGAGCATCAGGTCATGGACTGACTTCGTGTCAGGATCTCGCTGGAGGTAGAACCCGGAGGCACATCGCACTATGATGATGAGTTGTGGGTGTTCGGTTCGCCGTGCACCGAACACGCACCTTGCTAGCGCAACCAGCGAAAAGCAAGGGATGGATCTCGTACATTCCTAATTTATACAGACAGTAGAATAAGCGTAGGCGCAGTACAGCACAAGAGGGAAATGACGCTCTGTTTCATCCAATCCTTTTCGCTTCAAAACAACTAACAGGAGCGGACAGGAATTATCATGTGACCGATCACGAAGCGCTCGCCCTTATTTTTATCCTTAAAAAGTTTCACTATTTCATTTATGGTGTACGTACAATTATTAGAACTGACCATGCTGCGCTGACTTCCGTTTTTCAGCGAACTAACGTTTCACCTCGCTAAAGGCACTGCGAACGTAGTTACGGATGCTCTTTCACGTGAACTACCCCAGAACTCGACGGCTGTTCGTGGGTATGCTGAAGACGAAAAAGTAGTGTGTGCTATTCAGGAAGACGAATGGCTCACTGAACTCCGTCAAGACTCAGATTTTGCTCCGGTAATAAAGGGGTTTGAAGAGAACCAGAAGAACGAAATTAGACATTCGAAACATGGAAGCATCCTTGCGTGCTCAGATTTCTTGATCCAGGATGGGAAATTACATTTCATAAGCGAGGACGGTTCTCTCGCACTTGTGGTTCCACGATCGCATAGAAGAGATCTGTTCCAAGAAGCCCAATCAGGCGTACTCAGCGGGCATTTTAGTGCACGAAAGATGTGCATACAGTTAAGTATGACGACATCTTGGCCAGGAATGTACCAAGATCTTATCAGCTGGTGTAGAGGGTGCCATCAGTGCTTCCTGACCAACCGAAATCGCTACATAGTCACCATTATAGACCATTTCGCCAAGTATCTAGATGCTCACCCGGTTGCGAATAAGAATGCCGAAACTGCTGCTGAAGCAGTCTTTGCTAACTGGATATTTGGTGCTGGCAGGTGGCCCGAAATAATTCTTTCGAATCGTGGTGGCGAGTTTGAGAACTACGTAGCCAACGTTCTATGTAAAATAGTGGGAATCAAACAGATGTTTACTAAAGGATACTGCCCACGGGAAAATGGTCCGACGGAACGAGTCAATGGCACCATCGTTAGAATGCTAAAAAGAAAACGGTTGACCCTGCAGAGTGGGATAAAGTACTGCCAACCGTAGTGTATGCCTACAACGCGTCACCAAATCGGGCTACGGAAGAGAGTCCTCACTTTTTACTGTATGGTTCAGATCCAAAATATCTAACAGCAGTGATACCTTCTACTAAGCTATCACCGCACCTAGTGAACTACGACAACTATAAAAACAGAACTGTTATGCGGTTTGAAGCTAGCATGAGAATGCATACATGAATATGCAGAGGAATATCCACAACGCATGAAGTCCAATTACGATGAGAAAATAAAACGGCTAGGAGCACTATGTTCAAAACGGGCGATCGCGTTTATATGAAAATTCCTGCGGAAAAGGGAAAGTCGCTCCACCCGAAAGTAGTTATGGACTGGTCCGGTCCTTTTCGCGTTTTGGAATCCAGTAATAATTCTGCATTGATTACATGGATAGATGGATAGGGGAAATAAAGAACCGATTAGAATTCAGTTTGACCACCTAATAAAGACAGAGACACTACCACTACCACTGGAGACAGATGACAGCCCAGGTACAGGAGTAACAAAACGTGTAAAGCGATGTAAAAAATGGTAGCGGCAGTAGGTTTATTCTTGAGACAAAATCCCTGCCTTTTTATGCGAACATTTTCATTTCAGTTGCAACTTCTCGTCTTCTGCGAACGTCCGCGATATTGACTGTTGCTGCCCGAGAAGCCTAGATGTCAACGGCCAAGTACTTGGATGCTCCGTCAATGCGCCGCTCAGCAGCGTTCTACCAGCTGCTCCTCTGACGACATTTGCCTTCCGGTCTCCTTACGAGTTCGTTAGAGTGCGGCCAGTGACAACACAGTCACACGTCCCACAATATTTTCGCCTAGCTAGAATGCTCGATTTCGTATATAATATTGTTACCCCATCTTCACTTGGCCTAGCTGTTTCATACTGTCGCCATCACTGCGTCCACACTGCTCTGTCAGCGGCTGCTTACGCCGGAAAGATATCAATTCCCCTTTCGCCACGTTCCAGTACGGATCCATGCAACCTGTCGGGGGTGCATCGCGATACGGTCAAATACGCGGACGAAAATCCACGACGACGTATTCCTGGACTACAGTGAAACCTGTTCGCAGCCTACTGCTAGCGGGATTCGCGGGCATACAACAAGGATTTGCATCAAGTTCCATGATTGCAAAGGTAGCTGCTTCCCCAGATCTGCTCGAACCAGAATGGTCCGAAGAAGGGTGATCAGCGATTGTGATGGTATCGTCGAACCAATATGTGGAACCACACCACTGGAGAGATGCATGGTGTTTGATACTTCAAGCACTATCGAAAATGCTCGAAATTTATGGTATTACCAGGACCAAAGGATGGCCAGAACTGGGGGAAATCCGTAGATTTACTACGGGACTTCATCGAGGAAACCGTTGTGCAGAGGCCATCCTTGAAACGACGATTCTGCTGCTTGCTGCCACTTTAATCCGAATAGAACATGAGGGATGCACCGTTCAAGATTCTAGCGGACAAAATGAGTCTGGTCACGGGACATCACTTTACTCAGAGCGCGGCTAAATGCTTCTGCGGTTCCACAGGCCCATCGATGTAGGTCCTTCAAAGAAGTGTAATAATCGTTCCCACTCACGCCCTCCTACTTCTCTCCTGATAGGCAAAACTTTCAGTGGCGCTCCATGTGTGGGAACAGACGCGGTCGTGGTATGCGCGACTAATTAAAGAGCGCAGTGGAAGCGCTAATTTTGTTTGCGGGCGCCCATGTAGTAGGTTGATGCTCTCGGCCCTGCCTCGGCGAGATATACCCTGCGGTATATTTGGGACAGTGACTCCGGGATATGATTGCTGGTCTGCGGGTCAGATAGGGTGCTAGCAGCCACGGCCACGCCTCCTACTAGGGCATAAATACCCGTTGTCAGAGTTACATCATCTTTTTTTGTGGCCGTCTTTCTAACCCTGTCCTGGAATGGTTCTCCTGAGTTTTCTGTGTATTTTGTCTCTTAGCTCCCGTGTGTCTTGTATTGAATAAATTGTTATAAGCTTTCTTCGAAAGAAACCACTTGAAGTAGGTTGATGCTCTCGGCCTTTCCTCGGCGCGATATACTCTGCGGTTATTTGGGGCAGTGACTCCGGGACATGTCTGCTGGTCTGTGAGTCAGATAGGGTGCTAGCAGCCACGGCCACGCCTCCTACTAGGGCATAAATACCCGTTGTCAAGATCACAGACATGGTTTTGTGGACGTCTTCCCAAACCTGTACTGGAATTGTTATCCTGGGTTTTCTGTGTATTTTGTCTCTTAGCTTCCGTGTGTCTTGTATTGAATAAATTGTTATAAGCTTTCCTCGAAAGAAACAGTCAGACAGGTCTAGTGTCGTTCTGTCGTCGTAGTAATCTTTCCGATTACTGTAGGTGGAATCGGGTCCGATATCCAGCGCTACTATGGTTCCGATGCATAAAGAACGAGCAAAGAATAATTTATTAAGGCAAAAACCAGAAAAATACAAATAAGACAAGGACAAGGAGCAAAGAGGAGACTAGGTGAGAGCTAAGCCAAGACTGAACCTAGTTCCTTAGATCTGGGGGCTTTTATAGACTCTCATGGGGGCGTGCCTATCGTGTGCTCCTCGGACTCCCCGTCCGGCACGGTTTTATGGCTCTGGGGCAGTGCTGGCATATCCGCAGGAGCAGGTCGCAAACCTCCCGTGGATACGTTCCGCTATCAACTTATAGGTTCCGGGTCTATCTTGAAGCAGGGACTTCCCTTCTTGTGTACTGTGTCTTGTGTACTATATAGTTGGGTTATATCTTTATTATGGGAACAGCATTGGGGTACTGTAGCCGAGAGAAGGCGAGTAGTGGGCTGACGAGGCCGGGCGGACCGCCGAGGGCGAGCCGAAGTCGAGACTGACGAAGCCAGGCGTGGCTTCGTCTTCGTAGACGAACGCGACAGCTGGGTGTACCGACAGCTGTCTGTGACCCGACACCACTACCTCATGCTCTTAACGAACACTTGTAGAATACACCGGTCCCGGTACATTCCACAGTAGTTCATAAGGGGTCGTTTAGTGCGCGCGCGACGCGCGATGCGACGCATGTGTAGTGGCCAAATTGATCGAGCGACGCGATTGATCAATTCGGCCTTTTCACACTAAACGATCCCTAACATGCTCTCTTAGAAATTTTTCGCACATAGCCGGCAAGTCCCCCAGTGACGGCGCTGATTTGGATGTGCATTCCACAATAGCTAATTAACCTGTTGATCTCTATCAGAAATGCTGTAACATCAGTCCGGATGAGACCCATGATCAGGACAAGTTGAATTGTGACTGTTTTCTCCTCGGCTGGACAGATGATCGTGACAAAGGTGGACATATGTTCGGTCTATTATTGTGATATACACTCCACTACCAATGCAGTCATACGCGATGAAAGCGTCGATGGAGGTTATGAGCACGGGTCCAGTACCTAGATGTCGCTCAGTTTACATATTAGCAGAGAGATACTGTTACAGTGGACCACATCCTCACATGACTCAGCACTATGGAGGCTACAGATTGGCCTTAGAAGCTGTTACAGGGTGAATCAGCCAATCATAGATATAGTACACAAATAAAATCCGGTAGTACAGTCAATGGACTGCGTGAGACAGTTGCTGTTGCGAAGAATCTCCTTCCACGATGACGCGAAGAATAGAATACAGACCGCTCCACGGGCGTTGAAATATCACTGAGCTTGGCACTATTGTACCTTACGGACTCCATAGCACGAGGAGAGGTCGAAAAAAATTTCCCCCAAACTTCGCCCAGGAGGGATATTTGGGGTGCTGACCACGAATCTGACATCCGTTTTTTGAAATTTCGGCCGATTACGGTAGGTTACGGTGACTAAGGCTGACGAGGTCATAATCACCGATTTCGCCCAAACTTCGCCTAGGGGGTTATTTGGGGTGCTGATCACGAATCTGACATCCGTTTTTCGTTTTACGCTGGAGTGCGGTAGGTTACGGTAGGTGCGGGTGACTAAGGCTGCTAAGGTCGTGATCACCGATTTCGCCCAAACTTCGGCTAGGGGGCTATTTGGGGTGCTGATCACGAATCTGGGATCCATATTCCGTTTACGCTGGAGTACGGTAGGTTACGGTAGGTGCGGGTGACTAAAGCTGCCAACGTCATGATCACCGATTTCGCCCAAACTTCGGCTAGGAGGCTATTTGGGGTGCTGATCACGAGTCTGGCATCCGTTTTTCGTTTTACTCTGGGGCACGGTACCGGTACCTACCGTAACCTACCGTAATCGGCCGAAATTTCAAAAACGGATGTCAGATTCGTGATCTGCACCCCAAATAACCCCCTTGAGCGAAGTTTGGACGAAATTTTTTTTCAACCCCTCCTCGTCCTCTGGAGTCCCTAAAGTACAATAGTGCCCTGGGCTTAATAGTACGACTGTTACGGCGGAGTGGCGTTCTACCACCCGCCCATTAAACAGAAGCGTGGGAAATCTCTGCGTCTCCACTATCTCGTAAGGCAGCCATTGGACTCTCGAGCAAGCCCAGGAGGTTGGGGGTAGACGCGCCAGGGAGATGAGGGTATAGAACGCTCGTTCCCGGATGTGATGACTACTGTGTTCCTTTAATCCCCGAGCACCTACTCCGAATTGTGGCCTACGTGACGGCAAACGACAACTGGCATGCCTGCCAATTAGTGCAGTGGAACGGAGTCAGGTTTGTTAAGAGCCCTCCAGTTTTTATCAAAATGGAGCAGAATCGCTGACTATTGGGGCTATTTGCGGGGTTCCTACAAGCAATATACGAGAATTTTGTGTGCTGTGCACGAAAATTGATTTCGCCACGTTTTACTTCGAATCAGTTTTTTTGTTTCGTCCTGCTTGTCTAGGTTTTCATTCAGTCGTGACTGATTGATTTTTTCCATGCATTGTCTGCTGTTCTTATTCAATCTCGTCCGCTTTCAGCCTTCCAGAATGAAGAACGAGGCCACAATAAACGCAGAGCAGGAGAAGCTGTTGGAAAATGCCACTCGAGTGATCAAAGCGGAATCACTGGAGATGAAACGATGCCTCGACAAGGTGACTAATTTTTCCGTTACACCATTCTACATAGTTAGTGCTTTATTTTATGGCGATCATCACGCGTATCAATAAAAAATAAAAGTGAAAGTCGGCGATAATCTACCCCTGTGGGGTATGCGCCACGCATTAAACTTCTGCGGGATATCGCATGGATTTTTTAAATGCTTACTTATTATAAAGAAAGACTTGTGGTGACGGATTAACAGAGTGATCAAAGTTTTACGCTTACGTGTTTGGTAACAATTAACGGAGCATTATATTGGCCGGGATCTCAACAGTGGCAGGGTTTGCGAAGCTCGCGATGGCCCCGTGCAGTGACCGTTTTCGGGTCCATTGGAGTTCCCCTTTAAACCTGCACTAGATCGTTGTACTTCCACTAAGATGCTTCGGTTGAGGGTATGTTCTGCTAAAAGTAGAAAAAAGCTACCCGAACGCCTACCGTAGAATAATTCTTCAACGTTGCTGACACTTTTCTTGGCTTGGTTTTGGTTTCGACACGAGTGGAACATTTACTCGATTTATGATAACCATAACTTTCTACTAAACATCCTTTTACCCCTCGCTTTATCGAAACTGATGTGGCCTATTAAACCATTCGCTTGAGATTTGAGAAGGCAACTGGGCACTACTAGGCCAAATATGCATTCAAATTCCCTCCGCGGTATTGGAAGTAGAGAATGTGAGGCGCATTCCCGATCAGTGTTTGAATAAAACTACCATTTTATTCTATCGTTTGGTATCTATCGTCGAACTTTCAATAAAAACTGTGCTGACCGGTGCGATAACTGTTTGGTTCAAACAGCAGATCCTTAACCAATTGAGTGGTGACGTTCCGCACACAGGAATTTGGGATGCTAGCCTGCAGCTCAAAAGCAGTCATTGTTCTCCTCAGTTACCACAGGAACTAGAGCCAATTTCCTTAACGCAGTATTCGGTGTATTGGCGAAAATGGTTCTACTAGATACCCAATGCTCTAATTCCTTTCATTTAGGGTGAAACGATGGATGCTTTGAAACACGCTTCGCAGTTTCTAAATGAATTGAAGACCAGTGATTTGTCACCAAAGTTCTACTACAGATTATGTGAGTTTACGACACAATATATTTTCCACACAATATTTCCATTTTCCACACTGTATTCTACTTTCTTGGGGCGCGTGTAGCGCAGTCGGAGGAGGCGCGACTGTCGCGTGCACCCGATACCAGGTTCCTTGTTCGGATTTCCCGCCCAGGCCAACCAAGCCTTCCATCCCTCCGGGGTCGGCGAATTGGTACCAGACTTGTCTGGGAAGGATAAACCGCTGACTTGCTCATCGGCTGGCCACCGCAAGTCATTGTATGGCCAAATACGCATTCATATCGCCTCCACGACATCCCGTAGAAGTAGAATGCGCTGGCGCATCCCAGAAGGGATTGAGTAACGCCGTCCTTTATCCTTATTCTACTTTCTTAAGTTAGTATGAAAGCTTTATTTCGTATACCCTGGATAAATCAGTGATGTCTGCCCTGTTTCGACGTTTACTGTTTCGCTTTTTTCTCAACCTGATTCCTCTGTCTTGTCTCATTCATTCTAAGTTAATCTGTAAGTCTCTTTCACAAAGGCTAGATGTGATGCAGGCATCGCTTGTCGCCCGTTAATCGTCGGCTCGTTTGAACGAACGCTAGAAACGTCTCCATCCGTCCTTATTGTGTGCCAGAGTAGCCGAGTGTTCCTCTTTCCTTGATAAACGCGAACCTTTCTCTCGATTCATCTCTTTGCAAAAACCCAGAACAAGTAATACGGCGCGAACATCGGGGAGGCGGGGGGGGGGGGGGTGGGAGCGATGATGTGTTGACATGGCTTTCCTGAAATAGTCCGACATACGGGTCGGTAGGCTTTATGGTGTTTTTATGACATCCCTGGAATCTATTTATCTACGAGCGTCGTTCACCGGATGACGATGGCTTCCCTTTAATTAGCGGCCCACCTAATTTTTGACTGTGCGGTCCAGTCAACAAAACCCGGAATTTTCTTCTTTGTGTGAATAGAGTTACAACGAGCATCGTACTCCTTATGCCCTATTGCTCAACGGAATGCTGATCACGTGTTCGTGCTGTTTGTGTACAGATCACGTTTTTCATTCGTCTACTATTGCATTGAAGATTGAGAGCGGGTCGCTCAAAACGCCGACAGCAATACCGCTTTGTCCAAATAACTGGTGTTGCTGTCGGCGTTTTGAACGAACCGTTCTTATTATTCAGTGGTCAGTGGTTGTGGTTTAGCTGTAGCATGAACGTTTGGTTCTGTAGAGTGTGTCACTACCACCCATTCAGTCTTTATCAGCAAACCAACAGTTCTTCTACTCGCTGAATTTGTTTTGTTTAACCCTTCTCCATTGCGGTTTTGGGGTTTTCGAATTTCAGGTTAATTTTTATAATATTCTGTGATTCCCCACCATTTCATTACTTATCCAGCTTAACAGTACCACAT
Source organism: Heligmosomoides polygyrus bakeri (assembly GCA_947359475.1). Classification (NCBI taxonomy): domain Eukaryota; kingdom Metazoa; phylum Nematoda; class Chromadorea; order Rhabditida; family Heligmosomidae; genus Heligmosomoides; species Heligmosomoides polygyrus. Next base: position 28,601,415 of record OX375866.1, on the reverse strand, counting down.
TTTGCTTCAGATATGGATGCCGTAAACGAACTTCAGCACCTCGAAGCCTTTTTGGTTGACGAGCACGAGCGCGACAAGAAGAAAATTGAGAATTTCTATGAATGTGTCCAGTACGCTGGTGCTATAGTCCCCCGATTGTGAGTCATTCTTAATAATCGTCAGTTATATCCCTTGCTTGATTGCGCTGATTGAGAATTGTCCAATTCTTGGCGTAGTCTTGGACTGGATCGTTAGTTTTCTAGTTGACTTCGACCTTGTTGTTGTATGCTCTTTTTGCCCAATTGGCATAACAGCTCTTCACATTCATACTGTGCTGATATGCTCTGGTTCAAGTAGATGTTTAGGTATCTCTTAATAACAATTGGAGTGGTGTACATAAAGTGTGGTCAAGACACTCGACGCAACATCCTCAGTGACCTTGTGGAGATGTGCCGCGGTGTGCAGCATCCGTTGAGAGGACTCTTCTTGAGGAACTACCTTCTACAGAGTACCCGAACGTTACTTCCAGACTGCCCTGATCTTAGCAGTACAGAGTATGTTCCCCCTATTACCACGTTTATTCCCTTTTTCCGTTCGAAGGCCAGCGGTTTTCCAGTGTGAATGACCTACCGGAGTCGGACAAAGAACCGCGTGAGTGCGACGGGACAGTCTCAGATGCAGTTCGCTTTGTTCTGCTGAATTTTGCCGAAATGAATAAGCTGTGGGTTCGAATGCAGCATCAAGGTCCTTCGCGGGAACGAGAGAAACGGGAAAAGGATCGCATGGAGCTAAGGTGAGCTATGTTTTTCTTCTTCGTAGCTCGTAAAGAGGTCGTACTGCACCCACCTTTAGTGCACTTTTTTTTTTGCACAAAAGGCGACATATATACCAAAACTGGAATCAGACCATCAGATTTCCTATTTTCGAATAAAGAAAATCAAATATTCCTCAAAAATAACTTGTGGTAAGCTGAGGGAGCATGATTGTTCCGAAAGGTGCTAGTGTCTTCAAGGTGACAATTGTATTAAATGAATGCGTAGAATTTTTCATAAAACTGATAGAGGTAATTATTTAGAATACTTGTTGGGACGAATCTTGTTCGATTATCGCAACTTGAACATTTGACGGAGGAGATGTACGTGAAAGAGGTTTTGCCGAGCATTCTCGAGCAAGTTGTATCATGCCGAGATCACATATCACAGGTAAGGCTTCTATAAAGGCTTTGAGTTTATTGTCAGACTTTTTGTATTACTGCTGCGAAAACTTGTCAGTTTTTAACATGTGCCTATTTTCAAGCCGTAATTGTTGAGAACTCACTAAGAACAAGCCTTCTTGCTTTTTTTTCACTTGCGATACGTCTGTCTCTTTATTAAGTCTGAACGCGGTGTTCTCCGAATTCCCTTTTCTTTTAAAAAGTCTCTTCTATAAAGGAATTCCTGAAGAGATTCAAGAAGGCTATGACAATTTCTAACAACTACAAGCGAGTCTTTGCTCTGCAAGATGAATACTTTCAAGATGAAATGCTGAAGACAGTGTTGGCTTACTTCTAGCATTATAGAATATTGGTACCTTGGAGCAGAAATTGTAAACATTATTGAGTGCACATTGGTCCCTAGAAAATACAAGGTAAAATAAAGTATAGAAGCTGCACGCGGACCCAGCTCCATCGCTCCTTCTCATTGCACATATAAGAGCATGGCCGTTCTTGCTGATATGAACTCAAGAAACGGGTTTATACTTCCAAATAATTTTTGGTGGCTTACCATTTGACCATCATCTGTATCAAATGTGGAGATCTGAAGCGGTGACTGCATTTAATTCCCCTACACATGCGCCTACCAAAGGCTACTGTATTGTATGAGTAAAAAAACTGAATGGCTAGCATTTGAGATGTTGGACTAATTCTATTACATGCCGGAAGAGCATCGCCTCATGGACAGTTTTCAGGAATATCTGATGGAATGTGTGATTCAAGTGTTCGGCGATGATTTTCATTTGGCCACACTGAACGAATTTCTGCGAGCGTGTGGAGATCTTGTTCCGGTAAGAGAATTTTAACAGTCTGTAGCTCTAGGCTCTAGAAGGCTCTGATGCCCGATTGCTTAAAGGAGGTCAACGTGAAAAACATCCTGATCGCGTTGATTGAAAGACTGGCACTGTTCGCTGCAAATCCTGACGGACCAGGAATACCCGCAGAGGTTCGTGTAATTGTCAGATGTCACTTCTTCCCGACCAACAATGCCCGATCTCAGATTCAACTGTTCGATATATTCTCCGAACAAGCGAAAAACCTTGTGAAGAACAGGGCAGATATGCCGTTGGAGGATATTGTGTCCCTATACGTAAGTATCGTTGTTCGTACCTTCAGTAGTACCGTGCCGGATTTGCATTGTCACCTACATTCAGGCCGCTCTCGTTGCCTTGGCGATAAAGTGTTACCCGAACCGACCGGAATTTGCGAACACATCATTCGGTAGCTTGAAGTGCATCTTGGAGGAAAAGAAGAAAACCGCGTGAGTTAATTAGGACTATGTCCCTAGGGCACAGGGGGCCATGTCCGAAAGTTGGCATAGGAGTGTTACTTCTAGGACATGATCTGCCACCTTGTCTGTTTAGCTATGGGGTAGTTCTTGGAGTTCTATTGCTTAGGTGTCAATTTCTTAGCCGCGGTATACTCCTTTGTTTTATTTTTGCAACAATTTCTCGTTCACCGTTTTTCTTTTGAATCTTTATTCTTTCTGTACGTGCCATGTTTAAGTAAGATAGATTTATATCATCAACAGTACCGTTACGTCCATTTCGGTTCCGTAACGGGCCATACTAACCACCATGCTCGACCACGCATTTCACCCTGACAGGGTGGGTCAATCCCAGCCAGAGGTTCTAGTATTTTGCAGCTATTGTAGAGACTAACGATAGGTGGATATTTAAGATACCCCCCCCCCTTCGTTATAAGATAAATGATAAAGAGCGGCGTAGATCAATCCCCTTCTGGTATGCTGCGCATTTTACTTCGGCGGGATAAATGGAGGCAATATGGATGCATATTTGCCCTACACAATGACTTGCAATGGCCAGTCGGTGAACAGGGCAGTGTTTTATTATCACTGATGATAGCCATTAGACCTCATCGGTGGCTGCCGTGGCAATGTGCCAAATCATGCTACAGTATCCCGAAAACCTGCAGATCATCCGTCATCGGAGCGCATTTCTGCACAGGCTGACGCGTTGCGACGTGTCTGCTGCCGCGTGGTCTCGCAGCACCCCTTGCCTTCGTCGCCCAGGGGAGTCCGCAGCTGGATTCTGCGCTCTTCGAGCGCAGAATCAGGCTAGGGAAGGGACTCCAGGGTGGGTGCGGTCCAAGCTGCTCGTGTGGAAACTGCCTTCGTCGCTCAGGGGGTCCGCAGCTGGATTCTGCGCTCTTCGAGCGCAGAATCAGGCTAGGGAAGGGACTCCAGGGTGGGTGCGATCCAAGCTGCTCGTGTGGAAACTGCCTTCGTCGTTCAGGGAGAGTCCGCAGCATCACCAGCAGAACCAGGCCAGAAAACGCCGCTCAATGACTCAAAACCCCTCAAATCTCGACCACTCAATTGAAAGCACGCAACGCTGCAGAACCGAACCCCCGACCTTCCTACCATGGAGCAGCGCAACATCCACTGCCTCACGGCCTGCTTGCTGATGCAGCCATCGCTGACATACAAGACGTTGCAGCGCGATCCACGACGCATCGACAGCAGCCGCCCGCTACAGTATCCCGCAAACCTGCAGATCAACCGGCGGCTGCCGTGTTCGTCCACGTCAGCCACGCAACAACCACGGCAGCCGCCGATGAGATCTAAGTAAGACCATCACTGACAATGCACTGACCCGGAGGGATGGAGGTAATGGTTGGGCTGGACGGGACCCGAACTAGGAGAACCTTGAAATGGGTTGAACGCGACAACCGACACCTCCTCCGGCTGCGCTAGCTCCAGCCCGACTCTGACCACTTCATTACTTACAAGAACAACGATTGGCTCATGCCAATTGGAACGAATCTTTTTTACTTCAGAAAACTTGAACTAGTCCTAGTCATGTGATAGCTGGAAGCGTAAATGGTTATTCTTTGAGGTTCTAACACCTGAACAAGCGCACAGTGAAGTTAGCTGAGAGAGGGCATGCGAGCGTCTTAGCTAAGCATTCTGAATCGATTTCGCGTCCTTTCAGTCCCTCGTTTTCTACGGACTTGATGAACTTAATACCTAGTCTGTTTTGGTTGGCCGCATAAGTCATCTCCCGGCCAACGTGTCTCTACGACGCGCAATGAGTTGAACTTGTTATCATGAACGCATTCTTTCTCACATGGCGGAGTATCTACTTAATAGCTACATAAATGTCGATCTAACCATAAGATGACTTCCTCACCTAAGCCACCAAATCGAAGCGAAGCATTAATATGACTCTAATCAGCCGTAAATGGCTGCTGGTTCTTCTGGAACGATCTGAGGCGTGCGTTGCCCTTTGTATCTTAAACCGAAGATTATGAGGTATGATAGAAGGCAGTTATAATCGTTTATGAATGAGATCGTGGAGGCAACGAAATGCATTGATGAACTACGCAATAACTACAGGAAGCAGACATTGAGATCTACGTTGTGCCGTTCTTGGACAGTTGTGGGCTCTTGTTCGCAGACAACAGATCGAGCACATGTTTGATATGACTCCAACCACAGTTCGATGTCATGTGAGAACTGCACCTTTTGCTGAATGCTTGTTTTGATAGGCGTTTGGTAGATTAGAATAAAGACGTTGGTTAAGTAAGGAGGGAATCATTCACGAAATCATTACTGTCCTGAAGTTTACCGTGAAATCTATGTAGTAGCGCTTTGAAATTTCAGAATTGAGCCTAACGACGCTGTTGGCCGAGAGTTGATGAAGCTGATTCGTCTGCCAGTGGATGAGTACAACAACGCTCTGAAAGTGGCTGAACTCACGGAGTTCGTTCCTGTAATGGAGTGCTTCAAGTACCACGGGCGGTGCTTAGCGTCCTCCTACATTATTCAGGTAACATTTAAATTACGTCAAAGTGAAATGGTTTTGAAGCTTTTGAAACGAGAACTTTCCTACGTACGGTAATTTTGAACGGTTCAGTGTACTAAACAACTGAGGTAGTACAAGTGGTGTTTCAGAACATGCTTGAGCATGGAACGCTTATGCGAACTGAAGAGAACGTCGCTGTCATGTGTGCCGTGTTGCATTCGGTATTAATAGACCAGCAAGACCAGCCTGCTAATGCTGCGGTACGTTATGAACCTTCTGTGTGTCAGTGCTTAAGAGAACGATATGTTCGCTTTCAGGAAACTGAAGATTTTGAAGACGAACAACATTTAGTGGCTCGAATGGTTCACCTAGTGCAAGCCGACAGTCTCGATGAGCAATTCCTTGTTAGTATTTCTTGTCTGCAAAAAAAAAAAACGTTTGGCCTCAGTTCTGGCACAGTTTCCGGATCCAAGAGGAAGCAGACGATTTTCTAAACTTCTTCTATGGGCTCTCATAGCAAGGTTTAGCAGTACCGTATTATATAATATCTCGCTAATTAAATTATAGCTATTCTGGAATCCAGTCGTAGTTATCGACTTTCATATGGGATCGTTGTTTACGCTTTCTGTTCCATTTTGCCTTCATTTCCACTGGATATTGATCTTCATTAGGCACTTCACAGTCTATTACTAGCGCTGCGGACTAACTGGTCAAGTACAATGATCTGATAGGCTCTGCGGAGGTTTTTCGGCAATTTTTCATGAAGGGCTCCCAGTGGCTTTCATGAATGAAGCGGGTTTCTATGTCCATTTGTGTAAGAAGCGTTTATCTCATTTCACCGATCCTCCTTAACCGTTTTGCTTTAAGGAATGTGTTATTTTTCTATGCTCTACGATGAAGTAAATGGATGTTTTATAACTTAGGTGAGGAAAGCGGGCGGTACTATCTCCTGATGCGCAAAACATTATGTTTCGGCATGTGAGTGTGCCTTTGATCTACAAAACGAGCCAGCTGAATCAGCGCTTATCCTTAGGGAGCAGCTCTAGTGTCATTTTATCAAGCTGTGTCCCTTCTGATTGTATTTGCTACTGGTGGCTTTAGTACGACTGAAGGGTCCCCTAACTTCACCTCGAACTCTAATCGAAATGCACCGGTAACTTAGCAGCGCAGTCGGAGGAAGTGCCGGCTGTCGCTTGCATCCGGTATCAGGTTCCTGATTCGGAGTACCCGCCCAGGCCAACCAAGCCTTCCATCCCTCCGGGGTCGGTGAATTGGTACCAGACTTGTCTGGGAAGGATAGAGCGCGACTTGTTCATCGGCTAGCCACTGCAACTCGTGTATAAATACGCACTCAAACCGCCTCCACGATATCCCGTAGAAGTAGAATGCGTGGCGCATTCCAAAGGGATTGAGTGACGCCGTCCTTTATCCTTTATCCTTTAACTTAGCTATGCGGCGTTGATGAGTACAGTATTCGGCGTGGAGCAAGCACTCCTGTTTTATTTGTGGAGAGCTTTAATGATCTTTATCTTCGTCTGCTTAAGCTCGATTTGATTTTCAGTTGCTCAACAATGCTCGAAAGATCCTCGGAGCAGGAGGAAAAGCTCGGATCAAATACACATTAACTCCTATTATATTCGAACTCTACAAGCTCATCTTGCGATTCGTAGATCTCAAGGATGAAGTATGTAAATTGTTTTGAATTTCTATAAATATTCCTTCGAAATACCCTATTAAAGACGGACTCATTTAAGGAGAATTGGGAAGCGAAGATGCGAAAGATGTTCATGTGTGCAATGGGAACTATTGGTGCTTTGATAACTACGGCGGAGATGGCGAATTTACCTCTAAAGTTGTATTTGGAGGTGAAGTCCTTTCTTTTGAAAGTTGCTTTTCGATCTTCACCCTTTCCTTTCTTTCCTTCATTGTTCTTTCCATTTTCCATTTAGGGTAGGTTGTACTCGCACATAATTTCAGATGGTGCTTTTCCACGAGCCGTTACTTTTACGCATCATAGCAATAGCCTTTTGCTACAAGCATTCTTACCAATCCTTTGTTAACCGAGCTATTGGCCATCTGGAATAATCTTTCTGCGGCTACCCTTACCCTGGCGAGGGTTCATTAACTGTTCTGTCATCACATTCTTGTTGCTCGAGGTGTCTTACCATTAGTGAAGGGCGACATCATTGGTTTACGCCTGTGGAACAACGTTATGTAATATTCTTGTTCTAAATTCGCCAGCTTAGAATCGAAATCGCGTCTTTTTAGGGTGCTATGGTAGCAGACAAGGTACCACTACCGGATTCAGCATCAGTTGTCTACGAATTTATATCAAAGGTGGGTATGCCTAGTGCTTTGTGTGGATCAAAAGGTGTCCAACATAACCGTTTTCAAATAAACTTGGCTCCTTTTCGGAGCGAGTTTAACGTTTTTCAAGGCAAATAAAAAGTTCCGAATTAAAACTGAATACCTTCCAAATCGAAACGTCCATTGTCGATTAAACTAGGAACTCTTTGCTTTAACTTGATATGATATGTTTGATTCGCAGGTTACATCGTTTAAAATTTTACTTTAAAAAATTGGAGGAAATGAAAAGTTTGCCCCGACTTCAAGATAGAGTAAATCGAGCGTTACTGGGTCAGTCACAGAAGTAGATCATGCAATGCACTGATCCACCAATTCTGTCTGCGTTAAGCGTTCCTCCATCACGTTCCTCCCATCTGAATGGATTATAAATGCTACCTATATGATGCTCATAATGGCGGTATGTGTCTTTTCTGTTATGTCATCGGGTTTCGGCGTAACTCTACGTCGACAGCATCTTGATATCAGTCGGATCAAAATCGCGACCAGGTAGACAGGTGCGCGGTGCGATTTCTGCTTATGGTACATCGAAAATTGTTGCTTATCTCTGTTTCAAAATAAGCCCAAAACTGATTTTGTGGCTGCAATGATAAAAATTCAAACATTGTACTCTTTTTCGGTGTTACACCTTTTTCTAAAAGAAAGCAACAGTTATTGTCAATGAGGTTTTAACAACATTGATTTTACTCATTTATTCGTTTGACTTTTTTGAACCACACCAGGAGTGGAGCACAACAGATCAAATGCTAGAATTTAAGACATATTGCTGAGATTCAAACATCTATATGAGACCTACAGTCTAGCCCGCGCTTTATGTAAGACAATGAAATATTAGAAAAGTTCTCGTTATCATCGATAAATTGGTTGGAATTGGCTCCCTAAGATACGTGAGAGGATAGACGTAACCTGCGACCTTGCAACCGTGGCATATAATCGAAGCCGAAGATCTGTTCTGCTTTTCGTAAGATCCAAAAAACTCTTTAGGAACCACAGGCAGCTTCCTCATGAGGGTTTTAAACAGCATGATTAGGTTTGCCTTATTTATTCTTTTATAGAGGGTTTGTGTGCCAAGAATTAACCTGCTCCGTAGCACCTCATAAACAGCTTACGCTCGTAATTATTCTGAACACTTTCGAGAATGTCGGTGTCCTTTTTGTGACACGGTTTAAAAATTATAGTAGCAAACTCCATTATGGGCCTTATATAACACTTGTTGGCACGAAGAAGTACATGAAGTTCATTTGATTTTAGAATTTTTAACTTGCTGTAGATCCGGAAGTTTCCATTCTTTACTGTTGATTTGTAATGGAGGTCGAACTTTAAATTACTCGTTATAAGGAATCCTAAGTCTCTAACGTCCGTAATCTGCTTTAATTCCATGCCATTACGTGTATAGGATGGTGTATGGCTACGGCGTCTGGACTGTAATACAAGACAGTGTGGTTTATTAGCAGCAAGGGGGAGTTCCATGTCATCTGCCCACCTTGCTATAAAATCAGCTTTCAATTAAAAAGTGCCTGCTTTAATTTCGAAGGCGTCCGTTTAGATTTGGATTGTGTTCAGTTCGATTTCAAAAGTGTCCAGTTTGACAAGAAAATCGTCCAAATGGCCTTCTTCTATAATAGAATCGCAAATCATGAAAGTGTCATTAAAATCACGAGTCCGGTATCGTTAAGAGAATCTAGCACTCGAAGCGATGTCATTAGATGTAATGCCATTAGGGTCCAACGCAGCTGTAGGCATATTTTTTCATACGTGTGCTGCTTTCATCGTTTCGAAAGATCCACAATAAGCGTGGTGTTATGAAGCTTCACAACAGCACTTTTAAAAATTCCTGTGTTTCGTACAAGTGCGCTTACTTACATTTAGGTTGCCTTAGACGTTGCTTGTAAGTTATTCCATCAGTTATTACCCACTAGTTCCAATCACATTTTACAATTTGTTGTTGATTAGCTGTTTAGCTTTGTTGTTCTTTGTTTATGCTCTTCACTACACAGATGTAACCGAGTAATAAATAAACAAAGCTAATGTATCAGGTCGTTCATATGCTGTGCGATAGCCATCAATTTAGGCGATGTCGGTGTTCGAGGACGAGATCGCTGAATCACGAGAGCGGATAAGCGCCATGTCGCTGATTACGGGGACTATGCTCGAGATAAAGAGCCTGCCGTCGGAGAGCTGGCATACCCTAGCTGGCCAGATTGTCGTCGCGGCGTCGGCGAAGATGTTCAAGAAGGTACCTTTTCATCGCTTGAGAATTACTGTGTGAAAGGTGTTAGCACGAAACGTCTCTCTCCTCCAACAGGCTGATCAAGTGCGAACACTCTGCAATGTGGTGTCGTTGTTCTGGAAGGGACAGACGGCTGACTCGGACATGCCGATGAGAAACGGGGACAAGGTAGTGGAGGTGATGAAGAAGGCGGTGAAGGTTTGAATTTGATGTTATTGTTGCGTTTTCTTGTCAGTTTCGTTAATTAGAATGAAATGTATTATTTTGTATTTTTTAGATAGCAAACCAGTGCCTTGAGCCGATCGTTCAACAACAGCTTTTCGTGCAAATAATCAACACGCTTTTGTACTACTACGAGGATAACTGCCTTGAGGTGACCTTTTTCTTTTTGTTTTTGATCCCGTCTTTCATCTTTACTCTTGAACATCGGCAATATTTCTTTTGATGTCGTCCTTCCGTATTTTCTTAGCGGCTGTCTGGGTAATATTGGGTCACTTTTAACTGCTACAAGGTAATATTGCTTTGATATCGCCCGGCCTTAGAAATATGTGCTAGCGGAAGTGCTGCTAGGCATACGTAGTTGTCATGAATCAGCGGGCCATCCGGCTTCCGTGTTTCTGACCTATCTGTTTTATTGTTCGCTTTTCGACATATTTTGCGCTGAATAAACGGCTAGTAGTTATCTTTCAAAGGTTAGGCATGGTGTTTAAAGGCTTATATTGAAGGCTTTCTATACCTACAAGAGTCCTGAGCGGAAACTCGGAACTATAAACCTCGTATCGGGTGCACGGAAAAGCAGGCGCTTTCTCCGACTGCCCTCCACGCGCTACGGGAGTTAGATATAAAGCAGGTTAAAGGAAAATTTTTATGGTAGGATGAACGTCCTCAAAGGTATTGTTATGCAGATTTTGCCTACTGACGTGTCTGTGCTTCTTACTTCTCTTCGGGGCCTAGAAAGGACAAGGGAAATGAGTGCTTATCATTATCAACATTTATTACATGGTTCACCAATATTTAAAAAATCCATGCGGAAATTGAAAGCAAACAAACAATGAAAACGTGCGACAGCATATTTATAGTGCGAACTAAAAAATAAAACCTATCGAACACATAAACGCGAGATAGCTAAAAAAAACAATCAAAAAATGGCATTACTCCTACAAAAATCATTTCAATTCACAAAAATGGTTGGTTGGTTTTTATGGCGCACATCAAGTGCAGCAATAAATAAATAAATAAAATTGTCGAAAGCTAATGTAAATGGAGGAATGAATTGATGGGCGAGCAAAACAACTCAATTGACCTTATGGAAACAACAGAAATGCCCCTTCGGGTGAAGGCAGATGTAAGTGAATAAAAGGTCAATGAGTCTTACATCTGTCTCCTTCAATCACCAGCTAATTCAGCTGTTTCCAGGTGGTAAATTGACTGTCGTAACCCTACTTCTCTCGTCCTCCATTAACTTTGAATCTGCTATAACCTGAAATTTTTGTCTAACGAGCACTTCCTCTGGCATCTTTTCAAGATCATGTCAGAGCATTCTTTGAGTCGAGCCACTTTTAGAAATTTAAGCACTAGTGGCCGTTGGAGGTGTCCTTTAGGATCACAGTAACTCACGTGCTCGCCTTTGTCTTGTGATTATGGTCGAAGGTTGCCTCTAAGCTTAGATAAATGTTGACGAGTATCAAGAAATGGTTTTTATCGAGAGCGACTGAGGGCTCCTCTCTCGAATGACGATGTCTAACCACAGTGGTTGGGATCCCGTGCACTTTCTATCAGTCATCGGAAAGCAGGACTTCATTAGACGGTTTCCCTTCGCTTGCTAATTTTGCCCTTGGATCTCATCTTTTTCGTTCCCACGCCACTGTCATTGACTTTGTTGTCAAAAACTCAATGTGATGGAATCGATTAACCGCATAATTCGGTTTGAGCTCTAAGCCGTCACCTTCCCACTCTATAGCCGATGTGCATCGCTCGAAATCCCCTTCAATGTTCTATTCGGGAATCCTTATTTTCTTATTACAGTGTAATAGGTGGTTTTACTCGCGCTGATTCAAAACATTGGCACAATTTTCATTTGCCAAAACTGGCAAGCCCGGATTGACGGCGTTTTCACGGCCCACACTTTGGAAGACATCGCAGTGGTAGAAATGAATAAAATAAATCCCATTCGTTTGACAGTAAACCGTACCATCAAATAACTGGAGAATGACTCTGCTATGACCCAGCTTTTGCGTTCCATATGTGGAGGAATCAGATGTGACGTTGCCTTGCAGGCAGCTCCTGCGTGCATTGTAATCATTCTTGAATTGGTCTTGCTGCTAAGCAACCTATTGTCCTTTTCTCGTTAAAGAATACGGCGCATGTTCTCCTGCCTGACAACCACATTAAATGTTCTCATCTACAGGTAACGGAGGATATGCTCACGGAATTGATATCACGCACCAAAGATAATGCCGTACAGCTGGATGTCAGTGCTGAAGCCGATGCTCTGGAAAAACACCTGGCAATGACGTTGCAGCACATTAAAAGGACGAAGGACAAACGTCCAGCACTCGCTGAACGACTACAATTGTAGTTGGTTGTTTTTGTTACAGACTTTAACTATTTGTTCGAATCTGTTCTGCAACGCATGTATTGGGTTTGTTTCTCGTCATATACACATTTAGTCCAGTCTTACCTTACCAATCCTCCAGCCATACCAAGCTCTGTACTGGCTCGTATTCTTTTCTGTAATTTCCTATCTCCCAGCTAATTTTTTGTTCCATTTTCACTTCTGTCTTTATTATTTCTTCCTGCAGTTAGAAAACTGTTTCCATAACTTCTGCAATCTTTCCTACATTCCGCTTTCCCAGCTAACGGATTCGGTGGTGTTTTGTGGGCGATGCATTTTTCCGCAACCAATATTGATTTACGAAAAAAGCCTTAGTTCATTTGAAAATTCTTCGTCTTCTGGTAGTCACTACAGGTAGTGTAGGGGAGAATTTGTTCCCTTATATTTTGTATGAACGAGAAAAGTGGTATCGGGGATACTAGCGGGAATCTTATGACCATCAATTGACGCTACTCAGTCCCAGCTTGAGACTGTTTGTATGTTTCTCTGTTAGAACTGTGCTACGCATTCTAATCCAACCGGCGGTTCGGATGTGTATTCAGCGACGGTCTCGAAAACGTGGACTTATAATTGCTATATTGCTACGAAGGTTGGCATCGCTCGGGATCCACTCTAGTTCTCTTTTCGTCCATCGGTGGCCTTCCTTCCTCGCAGTGAGACCAGCCCATCGGCGCTTACTCTTCTACGCGCAGTCCACTGGATTACAAGGATGATGCATTCTTCTCATATCGGAGCTGCGAAGTCCTGCATGGTGTCGAGCTTGCTGGTTGTGCTCTAGAAGCCTTCACCCTAGTGTCGTGTGCGTGGTCTCAAGAGTCTTTGACGTAGCAGCAGCGTTGGCCTAGATTTCCAATGCGTAGAAAGCGCAGGAGGAACCGTCGAGGATTCGTTGAAGATTCAAGTCCGTGAGATGGTCTGCATCCTACGACGGCGGCCCGTGTAGCTCTTCGCTTCGGCTTGGTAATGGTGCATTAAGCATTGCAAGGTGGTCAGCATGTAGAACACTAAGCCTGTTGATACTGATCACTTTTCGCTAGTTAGAGAAACAACATGTTCGGGACATTTAGTGCAGGTTTGAATTTATGGTTTTTCTGTCGCAGTTTCTATATCACCGCCTTCTTTCACATTGCTACCAGTGACTGCAGAGTTCGTTTACTATCTCGGTTGATCAACACATAGTTTGATGAGTTCTGACAAATGTCTATGTTCTGTTGTTGTTTTATTGATATTTATTATTAGAACTATAATTTGTTGTACATGTATATAGTTGTGAGATTTCTTCTTAAACAACAGCCGTCGTGGTTTTATACGAGTTGTTTGTCTCAACATTACTGCGTAATAATAAATAAATATTTATTTAATCATTGTGGCGATGTTGTTCGGTGAAGTTGTGAATGCTCAAGCATTGTACTTAAGGTTTAAAATTGGTTGAGAGTTGCAAATATCGGCCGGAATGTTGACTGACCTTACCATTCCAGTGTTTTTGCCTCGTTGTTTTTTTTTTCATTTAAGAACAAATTTTTCTGTATGGGTAGGTTGACGCTGGTTCATGTGCTGCTGTATCCCTACTCCCATCTGTGCCGTTTAGGCACAGTTTCGTAGTGCTCCGCTCAACTAGATAAGGAACACGGAGCAGGTGCGGCAACACGCGTTGGAGAGCGTTTGGGTGCGTTTCACTACTTTTCTTTGCTTTCTAACCTCCTGCTTCAGCTTTTCCTCTTCTTGATGCGGCTTTTCTCTTACGTTTCATAGAGCTTCCGTAACACATTTATCTCTAATAAGAGTTGGGTATTTTTCCTGCCCAACATTGGTGCTTTGAGTTCGTTGATATTTTCTTTAATCGGTAGTGAGGTCAGCTCGTTGTGAGGTCAGTGAAAATCAAATGTCCTATAAGTATATCTGAGACTGAAGAGAGATGAGGGCGCAGGAGTTTTGTACTAAGCGAATCTACTGGCAGGATTGTACTGAATTTTCTCAATTTGTCCTCAGATTTCGTTTGAAGTTTTGAAAGACCTGAATGCTTGTCGTACCCTATGTGAGTCAAGCTATTCTTTTTTCGTTTTCTTTTCATCTCTCTACTCCTGACTCGTGATGGAGATTCACCTCTTGATATTAATCTTTTTAGAAACCAGTAATTCTGTACCCTGTTATGACTCTTTCTCTCTTGATACTCGGCCCAACTGGATACCATTTTCATTGGTTTTGTTCGTCTTCGAGTTTCGATCAAGGTATTACGTCTGCAATGAGTCCTCTGATAGGGGCCGTTTTTCCCTCTTTCGTCCTTTTTGATAGTTGCCTTCGTTTGTCTACGCAAGACTTTGATTGAACAAGCTAGTAATTCAGCACATGCGCAGCAAAAGCTTTCTTAATGCAGAAGTTCATAACTAGTGTGGTCGTGAAATGTTCAGACGTCCTCTGTGTTCATTGAAACGTTTATGTGGGAGCTACTCATGTTGCTTACCATTTGATGGTTATCCTTCTATATATAATCAAGGAGATGCAACTAAATCAGAGATCGTTGACGGGTGATCGTACAATGGATAGATTTTCTAGTATCTTTGTAGAGCTAGACTTTGGTCACGGTGCTCGGCTGTGCTGTGCCTCCTCTTTTTTTTCTTTAACATTGCAACTCCCATTCAACACAAAACGTATTTTTCGGAAGATGATATTCCGTCGATTTCATCTGTGAATTGCACATCAACCATTTTATGCAACAACTCATTTCTTCGCATGGAATGGATATCGTACTTCTGCATTGCATTTCTTCGCAAAGTCTGTTATTCTATTCGACCCGACCCTAGGGCTAACGATGTTCGATAACGTTGAGGCGGTTACGATATTAATGGAGTGTAATGTAAAATTTACGCGTCGAGTATCAACCATTGAATGCGATTGTGAGCAGAGATGTCAAGTTACCCGAAAATCCTCTCCAGTGTCGCACAGAGTCGAACAATGTGATGCGACGCTTTTTCGCCTCTTCGACTAATTTGGGCAAATCTGGCGACACCTTAGCATGTTTTTCTGGATCAGTTCTTTAATTTCGCCTTATTGTGAGCGGAATCTGGATAAACGTTGGTGAGCTAATTGTTCTGCTGGTTGCACGACGCATTCTGCTTCAGCGGGTCATAGAGAATTGAGGTGCATATTTGACCTTTCCAATGACTTTAGGTGGCCAACCGAGCCGACAGGAAACAACAGTTCTCTCCTACACCAGAAATCGCTTTTAGGTAGTCCTCACTCCCAAGCCTGCTATATCTTCCATCCATTACTTCTTGTAATTCCTATGGGCATTACCTCCGCTGCCAAAGATAAGGATAGATTTTCCATGGTTGCTGCATGGTTGCTGTTTTTCGTTGAAGGATGATAGAATGACACCTTGTCTGTGAGTGGACTTCCCAGATTCACTGTGTGGGTCGTACATGGCGCCTCCACGATATCCTGACGAAGTTGAAACTACGTGGTGCATCCTTTAAAAAAGTGAATAACGACACCCACTATCCTTTATCCTTTGATGTTCAATAGCTCAACCCCTCTGGCGGACTGTACCACTTGCGCCACTCCATCCAAGTGCTCCAACTGGAGCAATCCTAATTTGTGCGGATCACCGCATTTGGGGCAATTGGTTCCATGCCTCATCACTCCGCCCCTGCCTTTAAAATGTCCTGAGCGCCCTCATATCGTGAAGCGGCCAGTTGTCTTCCGAGCACATTAACCCCTCCCCCCATCCCAAGTCTAGGTTTCCGCCTTCCAGCTCATTACTAACGATAAGTGAGCTTTCGCCAAAAGTTTCCCACATAAAAACGGCTTACTTCCGTTCGCCAGACATTGATTTATACCATTTTCACGTCAAGTTGATACTTTTGAATTCAAACTGAACATCTCCCATATCAAAACGTGCTTCTTCCACATTAAAATAGAGATTCCGAGAGAGTTAGAATAATTTTTTGTTCAAGGAAAATTTAGTGAGACTTTCTTTGAAATTAAAAAATCATCTGCCCCAATAAGTAAGCATATATTTTAAAATTTTATGAAATTTTTATTTTCCAAAGAGAAACAATTAATTAAAAATTGTTTTAAAGCGCCAGAAACAGCGATCATTTAGTGTATTAGGTTGAGTCATAAGTTTTGCTACAAATTTTGCCTTCCAGCAAAAATAAGATTATACCACAAAAGAAAAAATGATTGACTTAAACGAAGAAATTGCCGTTATTCTCAATGAGATTCTTCCGCTTTTCATGAACTGAGTGGATTACATCTCGTAGAATTTGGCCGCTTCGAACTGAAGAAGTCGTGCACCACTGCTGTGACCTCATCGACTTCGTCGAAGCGCCTACCATGCAGGAAATGATCCATCGACAGAAACAGATGGCAGTCAGACGGCGCAATGTCTGGTGCTGGCTTGATTTTGGTCCAGCCCAATTCCTAGATTGTTTTCCAGCATCTGAAGTGCCGTAAGAGGTCGGCTGTTGTCGTGGTGGATGGAGCATTGCCTTGTATCGACTTCTTTCTTCAATAATTTTTGCTGGAACTGGACGAGTTGTTGGCAAAGCGAGCGTCGAGGATGGTTTGACTACGTGGAGCAGCTCCCGGTGCCCTAGACCATTACGCATCCACCAAACGCACAGCAGGACCTACTTTCGGTGGAACTCCGGTTTTGACGTCAGAACCCCAGCTCGTTGCATTTCAGCTATTGCTTTCCGGTTTCACCGTTGCCGCAAAGCATCCCCTTTTCATCACAGGCCAGGATTCGATTCAGGCCTCTTCTTTTGAACCGGTGCCGGAGCTCCAGGCAGTCGGAAGCACAGCGATTTACTTGGGCTTCCGTCAAAGCATGAGGCACTGACGGAGGCGATTTTGGCGGCCTTCCAATCTAATGCAGCTGACGAGCGGGGGTTCGTTGGGAGGTGTGGAGATCATCTGTCAGTCCTATTGTGGTTTGAGAAGAATGCGACTTTATTAATTGGCGCAGGCGCCCTTTGTTTACAGCAGTTGACCTGTCCGGGAGTGGTTTGTTTTTGTTGCCCTTTTGGGCGGGAACAAACTTCTGATACCATTTCCAATGATTTATTCGGCTAGAAGTGAACTTGCCGGTGACTTCCTGAATGTTCCTGACCCCGTCGCTGAGTTGCTGCCGAGCTTGAAATAATTGAAAACGAAGTCACACACTTTCTCACTTTGAGTGGTCATCGTTCTAGTGAATAAAACTTTTCAACAACGTAAGGAAAATTAACTATTCATAACACAACATAATCCCTAGGAAACAAGCTTTCAAATACAATACAATACTTCAGCGGGTTTACTTTGAATTCCAGAAAAAACAGAAATGTTGCAAAATTTATGACTGAACCTAATATTAAAAGGGCTCCCTCCATGCATTCTCAATTTTCGTTTGGTTGACAGTGTAAATGCTGCTTACTTGAAACAGCTGTGTTAGGATATGTGTTCTTACAACTTTTCATGTTGAACCATTTACCTCAGTGTTGCTAAAAAAATTTTGTCATCAAAGAAAAATTGCGATCTAGTAGAGTGCATGGCGCGATCTCTTTTTTTACGCAATAAATGACTGCTGCCTTTCTGAGCTTTAAGGAAATTAATTATTTTTCTTGGAAGCTAAAATTTTTATAAAATTTCAGACAGTGCGTCACTTATTGTGTCATCTTAATTTAAAAAAATTTTATAAGAACTAGTACCAAATTTTTCTTTAGCAGAAAATAGCGTATCGGAAAGCCTCTTCTTTGATATGGAAAAAGCTCGTTTTGATTTGAAGGATGTTCAGCTTGATTTCAAAAGCGTCAAGCATGTTTAGTAGTGTGTCCAATTTGATTCGAAAAGTGTCCAGTTTGGTTTGAAAGGTGTCCAATTTGATGTGTATATACAATGCCTGGCCAGCGGAAGTCGTTATGTAGCTTGTATATGTAGTCTTCTCCCAGTAGAATGGTTGGCACATTTGACAAGAATTGCTCTGTCGATGACCTCCGCTCTGTTTTTTTTTTCTGCATAGTTTCACAAGCCGTGGTTGCAAGTCGTCCAGGAGTGAGTAGTAGTTTCCAACCATTGCCCTGTTGGGATAAGCGTATTAGCATTTCGGCGATCGGTGGTTCGACCTTGAACTGGATCGCATTACTAAGCAAACAGAATAAATTGGCCGTGACTCATTAGCGACACGAAACCGAGCTCTGTGCATTCAGTGCGAGTGAATTCATCGCGCTGCTGCGGGCTGCAGTTCCTATGGTTCCGTGTCGTACTCTGATGACAGCTGATCTGAATCTTTGACCGAAGCGACGTTAATTGCATGACACGTATCGTGTGAGTGCTGCCTTGAAGCCAAGCACGTGTGTACACTGAGTCTCCATGGAATTGATCGTCGTCACCTATCCTGAATAGTGAGCGACATCTTCTCGTCGTGATATGGCTTCGCCTTTATCGATTCGGGCTAATTTGGTTTTGATAACAAGCACACACTACGTTGATGCTTAAGTCTAATGATGTTTGCCTCTAAAATGCTTTCTTAATCCCATTTCTCAAGTCGCGTGAATGCTTTGATACCAAAATACGATTCTTTTGTATTTTCCTTTCCTTCGGGCTTCTCTGCAAATCCAGTCACGCTTAATTGCCGGCTGCACACCTTCTTCATGTGCTTCTGTGATTTCGCGCTTGTTGCTTCGGAAACCAGTTTTTTAGTGAGGTGTCTATGCAATGTTCAATGAGTTTTTGTTGTTCTTCGCATTTTTTAGTGCATCTCATACCGTTTATTGCTCCCATTTTGTTATGGGTGATACTTCCAGAACTCACTCGATTGCCATCAGAAAAGTATATACTCTAGGTGCATAAAAAATAGTAAGCGCCCTTCCTGTATACTATATTTGTGCTCTCGAAATTTTTTCGAATACTCGAATGGTTTCAGATGCTCACAAATTTCGAGTACTTGGATTCAAATGCCTTCGAAAAACGCGATTTTTTTAATATCCGAATGCGAGTGAAATTCATTCGAATACCTACTCGAATAGGTTATAAAACTATGCTGTATACTATTTAGGATAAACTTTGTTAGGAAACACAATTACTGGAGGATTCTATTTTGATTAAGGAAACACACAAACTAAAAGAAAAGACATTTGAACACATTTTTTGAATTTACCACACGGATAAGAATTAAAGGTTTTTACTTCTCTTGGATCGGATTCCCGTCCAGGCTAACTAATGCCTATGTTATACTTTGGCGACGCTGTTGTCGGCGAATCGTTCACCGTTGCCATCGTTCACCCCGAGCGAAGCCTGATGATAAGTTCCTATATGGATCGCGCAACGCGATGAATCGATTTGAGAGCTTACCATTGGGCTTCGCTTGGGGTAGCGATGATATAACATAGGCCTAAGCCTTCCATCACTCCGGAGTCGGTAAATTAGTAGAACGTTTGTGTGGGAGGAATAAAACAGTAACTTCTCCATTTGCTGGCCACCGCAAATCATTGCTCTGGCCAACTGCACATTCTCTCTCATAGGAACTGACTAATGCAGACCTTTATCTTCTTATCGTGATAGGTTAATTTTTCTGTTCAGGGACTGGATTCATCAACAGTTAAACTCACGGCTATGTTGTGTATAAGCGTTACCGCTGTGGTCCCACAAGTACCAACAAAATCTGACATCAGTGGAACTTTTTTGACTTCCTTGGTATTAATTCTCGTGGTCCTGCTCCTGCTACAACTGTTGATCAACATGTGACTACAAGTCATGGTCAGTTAGTCATAGAACTCCTCGAAATGAAGGCTGAATGTTGAGATTTGCAGCAACACATCCCTTAACTGAGTGAATTCGTTCCACCTCTACAGTCGAAGCGGAGTCAGCATCACTCACAGACTGCTCGTTGCATGGTTACCATTTGGGTGGTGACGTTGGTTGGGCTTAAGGGTAGTCAATAGTTGTGTTGACTCGCCCTCTCTGTATCGTCACTCGCTCAAAATGCGCAGCTTTTCACTACGTTTGATCGTCTAGTTTTCTATGATCTTGAGTTAACATACCGCTTCTACATGGTGTGCTCCCTTAGTTATTCAAGAGCGACTTAGCTAATATACAGGATGGTTCCCAGCTAAATTTAGTCGATCTTCTTAGGGGACATTTGTCAAAATCATTCAACTGCATATACCATTTTTGGACCAACTGAACACTCAATCCAAGTTGGACACTTCTAAGCAAGCTTGACGCTTTAGAAGTCAAGCTGAGCATCTTCCAAATCAGGACGAGTGTATTCCAGGTTAAATGGAGACCCTCAAACACGATTAGAATAGTTTTTTGTAACTTTCTTTGAAGATTTTCAATTCAGCTGTCCGAATAGGTGAACAAGCTGTTTGAAATTTTTATAGAGATTTTATTGTTTAGAGAAGAATTATGAACTAAGCATTGTTCTAAGGCGCACTAGTGCGGAAATCGTTTAGTGTATAGATGAAAGAGGTCAACCCATATACTCGACTAGATCGTGACGATTTTCATTCGATTGATAATAAAAATTGTGTTTTCGTGGTAACACAGTGGAGTAACACAGTTACAAACGGTACAACGAGAATAGTTATAAAAAACCAGACGTCCTCTCACCCCTATTTCAAGTAGGCACCATCATTCAAATAAGAATCGCTACGATTTAGTCGAGTGCATGGCGCGATCTCTTCTATTAATATAACTGTTGCCTTTGCGCGCTTTACTACAAAATTTAATTCATTGGTTCTCCTTAAAAAAGAAATTTTAATAAATTTTAAACACGTGAATTTGAAAAAAAATTCAAACAAAGTTATACAAATTTTCCATGAAACAAAAACAATCTAACCCTTTCGTAGAGCCTCTGTTTTAATGAGGGAGAAGCTCGCTTTAATTAGGAAGATGGTCACTTTGATTTCAAAAGCGTAAAGCTTGCTTGGAAGAGTGTCCAGTTTGACGTGAACATGACATAAACTAATGTCAGTTATCATCGTTGTAGCTTCTCTTATTAGGTATCAGTGGGCTCTCATTTTAGATGTTATATTTTTATTTATTATATACGTCCTAGGACGCGCTCAAAACAGAGTACCAAACAAGTGGACATACACTGGCAAAGGGTAAAACCTAGAAGAAGAAAAAAAAACTAACAAAAAAAAACTTCAAAATGATCGATAAAAATGCCGTCAAAGGATAAGAGCACACAGAATCATACATCAGTTATAGAAAGAAGACAAACACAAGCCGCTAGGAGGAAACTGGAAGTAGAGGAGTCCTGAGTGGTCTCACTATGGTATTGGCATTTGTGAAAGCCGTGAGATTTGGGTCAAACCTAACAACTTAGTCGTCAAAAATTTGGTATCCCTGCTGCACCAAACAAGTCTACCTTACACAAAAAGAAAAAAATCTATTGCACCCAAAAGTTGAAAGAAAATAAAAAAAAATTTGAACGGAGGGGCTGGCACCTTGCTTTGCCGAAAGATTAGCCCAGCACTTGGGTGTTCAGCAAAGAAAAATAATTCCCATGCTCAAAAAAGCACGAAAGGCAAAAATCCTACCGTAAAGGCATATGGCTCGTCAGCGTAGAAATGCGCTACGTCTACGACCTTTATGCGCACGATCCCAGGGCGGGCCCTGTATCTCAAAGGCCTCTTTAAACTGGTACGCACCCTAGGCGATGGTATAGAAGGGAGGACACGCATGTTTGAATACATATGTCAGTACGGAGAAAAACGTGAACTTTCAAAGGTATATGTAAAAAAAATAGCTCTCCAAGCAAGTGATCATTTCCAGCCCTGCGGTATACTACTATGCCAACCACCCTCGTGAAAGGCAAGCTAGTCGGCAAGACAAGGAAAAGTACAGATATCACATTTTGGCAATTTTTTAGGTAGAAAAACGTGTATAGGTGAAAGTAGAAAAGGCTGAGATAGGACCTGTGGATGACCATGAATAAGACTAGCAGCAGGACAAAAAAGGAATGTGTTGGCTTTGCATATTGTGATTTGTATTTGAATTTAGTAAGACCATAGAGGACTACTCGTTAAACAAATGAGCAAACAACAATCGGAATAGAGAACTGCCAATGTAAATTGTATAAAGGCAAAAAAATGTCCAAAGCAGATCTGGACTAACAGACGTGAAACTAGCCACCTATTCATTTTTGTCACCTCACATCAGGCACACCAAGAACGCTTAACAGATCAATCTTCTTTATGGCCCGCTTGAATTGCTTTGAATTTTCGCACTTTAAGACCGTTTCCGGCAGCCGATCCAGCCACTGTGTTGTTCTAGAAAAGAAACTGTTGTCACATATGCTGTATTTGGCACGGCCCGTTTTAGGGGCAATTGAAAAAAGACCACCGACGCGTCCCCTGGAGGGACGAAAAATCCAGTAACTGGAGGGCTTCAGCCGCAGCTCACCCTTTAAAATTTTGAATGCCAGGACGACGTCGGCCTGAATTCTTCTGTAAAAAAGCGATTTTAAATTGAGTTCGGACAATCTACTATGGTAAGGCGGCAATGTATGTGGATAAGCAGGATCTGGCAATGCTCGGTAGTATAGAATTCTAGTAAACGTTTTCTGCACGCTTTCTAATCTACGGATGTCCTTTTTCGAACAAGGACTCCAGACGGAACTGCAATATTCAAGTAGAGGAAGAACATACATTTTAAAAATCTTCAACCAAATTTCTATATCAGAGCAATGTATTGTCCTAAAAAGGCTAAAAACAACTTGGAGACCTTTTTTAGTGAGTTCGTCGATGTGAGTAGACCAACTCATATTTTTCTGAATGTAAACGCCTAGATCCTTTACAGTATTTATTGAGGCTAACTGATGGATATCATAAGAAGGTGTGTCGACTGACCCAATGCGAGGGGAGAAAATGTGACTTTTCGAAAAATTTACATTTAAACCCCATTGGGTTGTCCACTCTAGCATTCTGTCAACAGCCGCTTGCAGCGCTGAGAGTGCTATGGAAGCGTCATGGTCACTGTATATAGCGTATAGTTTAATGTCGTCCGCATATGCTGCAACTTTAATGCACGAATGAGTTTTAAGGTGAGGTAGTAGATCGCTGGTGAAAAGCAAAAATAGTATTGGGGAGAGAATGGCTCCTTGCGAAACACCGGAGAAACTGTGCTTCACATCAGAGAGGGAATCCCCAACGCGAACAACCATCTCTCTGGAGTGAAAGTAGGAGCTAAACCAACGCAGCAGGTTATCCCTTATTCCGATACTTTCCAGTTTCATTAGCAATCTTGTATGGCATACCGTATCAAAAGCCTTACTTAGGTCGAAATAAATTATGTCTACTTTATAACCCTTTCCTAGAGCTTGGATCCAGTCGTGAGTGCAGTCGATAAGCTGTGTACAAGTAGATGACCCAGATAGAAATCCGTGCTGTTCCGGGGGCAAACATTTTAGGGTGGAGATCCATCCCAGCAGGTGGTGCTTTAAAATTTTCTCAAGTACCTTTAGCGAAACAGGAAGTATGCTAATTGGTCGAAATCCTGATACGAGGTTAGCTCTCTTCTTTTTCGGTATGGCAGTCACCACAGCCATTTTCCAAATCTTGGGAATTTCACCTAATGATAGAGATATGTTGTAAATGTGCGCTAAGGGTTCGGCAAGAAGATTTGAAAAGGTCTTGAAAAATAACTGGGGGATTCCTTCCGATGTGAAAGATAAAGAGGGCTTAAGCGCCCGAAGGTACTTATAAACTTGGGACGGTGTGATGACCGGGACAATAAGGGATGTCCGTGATACAGATGGTAAGGAGAAATTTGGCACATCATGAAGTTTGAACACATTTGCAAAGTAGTTTGCGAAAGCATTGGCTTTAGACAAATCGTCGGTATACAAAGAGCCATCCTCTCCCTTAACTATTTTGCACATCTGAGTACGTTTGGTTATCTTGCTCACAAACGCAGCCAAGTTCCGAGCATTACTTCCATTGCTATGCCTCTTTATTTTGTTTCGAAGGAATCGCTTCAAGTGTACATCTAGTTTCTTACACAGATCTGTATATCTCTTAGACTTTAAAGGATCTGTTAGTTCAGAGAATAGGCGCGTTTTGTGCTCGAAAAGATTACGTATGTGTTCTGGGTATGCACCGAAAGCACCAGCGCTTTTGCACCTGGTAGGGACATGGAGTTCAATTAAATCGTGAATGATTCTGTAGAAACGAGAGTACACATCGTCAATATCCGTGTACCCTTGGAACATAGCGAACCAATCAATAGCTGCAAGCCTAGAAGCTAAAGATTTCTTATCGCATGATCTAAAATCTTTGAATCGTCTGACCGGAGGCGGGTCAATAAAGGTGGGCAACGAAAAAACTAGTATCTTGTGGTCTGCTGAGGCCAAGGGCAGCAACGGTCTCAATACTTCTATGCCATCAATCGATGATAGAAACAAATCCAGGATGTGATCATTTCTGGTTGGGAAGGAGACCAACTGCCGAAGCTGTAAAGATTGAAAGAGAATTAAAAACTTATTCCCAGTTGATGTGGTGGCGCTTTCTTCCTCCCAGTTAATGGAAAGGTTAAAGTCTCCTAGAATTGTTGTGCCATGAGGAGACAATGCGGCCAGATCACCCAAAGTCGATACCGAAAGATCATCATCTGCAGAAGAGCAGGCAGGGGGGCGATATACTAGGATAAATCGATGCTGCTCCCCGATAGAGAAAGTGGTGTCGAAACACAACACGTCGGCTTTAAGGGAATTTGGAATCAAGGTTACAGTTTCAAACACCAGCATTTGATGGACTAAGGCACAAACGCGACAACGTGCACCGCACCAGTAAAATGGAACGAATTCATTATTCAGTCGTGTACGCAATGCACCATTATGCAGTCCTTTAACCATAAGGAAAGTTCGGCACAGCTATGAGTGGAGGAGAGTAGGAAGGAAAGCGTATAGGCGTAGCTTGTATATGCACAGTTTGGGTAGCAACCGCCTTCTTGATGAGAAAATGCTCTTAGCTGAACCATTCCAGAAATATCAAGATTACAGCATGTGATTCTGGGGAACCCGAAGGCTCACAAGGACAGTAATTAAAAGTTTATTTTACTTTTTAAACACGTATCGCTCTAGGTTCTGGTGTTAGCAGAATGAAATTCTGTAGAAATAATCCGGAGTGCAAAAAACCGATGCTTTTTTTTCTGTAATCCTACTACCACTATTTAGAGAAAAAAATCCGCTAGAGCGACTAGCAGCAAAAAGAAAAAGACGTGGCAGCGGTTTCCTGCTCGTCTGCCCAATTTTGTACCTGCACGATAGTGAACAGCTACGAAATTCCTCCATCTTTAGCTTTTGATTACCTTTTATCACACAAAAAAAAGCGAGGGGCCTGATTTTGTTCCTGAAGCAAATTAGGAATAAAACTCCATGTAGGTGTTGCCTGGTAGCGCAGTCGGTGTGGCGCCGGCTATCCTGTGCACCCTATCAGAGATTCTTGGTTCGGGTTCCGCTCAATACAGCCGAACTTTCCATCCGTGCGGGGTCGATAAGTTGGTAGCAAGGTTGTCTGGGAAGGTTTAAATAGTGACTTGGCGATCGGTTGAGCGCGGCAGGTCATCGTATAGGTCAGTGGACACTCAAGTTACCTCCACACTTACAAGCAGAATGCGTGGCGCATTTCGCAAACGGATTAGTAAATGATTTGATTGACATCGAACTTTATCCTCTTTCCTCTGAAAGATGGTAATCAAACGTTTTCAAGGTTCTCATTAAGCCAGTACTGGGCCGTTATGAATAATTAGGGAATTAACACTGCTCCATCTTGAGCAGTTATATGAGCTTGCCTCATTCACCTCATAGAAAACGAGACCTTGAATTACATTCCCGTGAGATGTTAAAAACCATCGGCTCAAAATTTTGTCGAACTGCATTCTTAAGAACTAGGGTAGCTCCGTGAAAATCACCTATAGTACTTCAGAAACGAGGCTGAGGTCGAGCTCATTTATTTGTAGAGCAGGCTCTATATTCATTTCCTTAAAAAGTGCAGTATTTTTAATCCCTCCTTGTTTTTCTACTTTTCGACGCAAAGCTTGCCGTCGACTATGTTATTAGTAGGTTGCGTTGAGCGATTGCGTATTCTCTGATGTCTGCCTTATGTAGCGTATTGAATAAATAAATTAATCTTGATTTCTAATGCTTTAACAAATGGCAGTTCATATCGTATCAAATTAGATCATTCTAATAGTTTTTGTTTATTCATTTACTTATGCGGCTGTAGCATACACCTAATTCCGTGTTCCTAATTTGGGCTTTCCGCACAGGACAACCAAGCCTTCCATTTCTCCAGGGTCGGTGAGTTGTCGACAGACACGTCTCGGAAGGCTAAAACTCTGAATTGTCCATCGTCTGGCCATCAAAGGCATTGTATAGGTCATATGCGTATTCACATCGCCTCAACGACATCCTATAGAAGTAGAATGCGTTTCACGTCTTAAAAGGGATTGACTAAGGTTGTCCTTTATCATTTGTCCTTCACTTATTAATTCATTGCCGTGGCAATCCACGCAAAGAAAAACAACAAAGAATCAACCAATGACATGGTGAACACAATCCTACTACATATTGAAGAATAAAGGACGAAGGACGGCGTTACTCAATCCGTTTTGGGATGCGTCACGCATTCAACTTCTGCGGGATGTCGTAAAGGCGATTCGAATGCGTATTTGGCCATACAATGACTTGCGGTGGCCATACGATGAACAACTCAGTGGCTTATGCTTCCCAGACATGTTTGGTACCAATTGAGCGGCACTGGAGAGATGGAAGATTGACTGGCCTGGGTGAAAAATCCGAACCAAGAATGTGGTTTCGGGTGCACGCGATAGTCGGCACCTCCTCCGACTGCGCTACACGCGCCCGTGAATTCAGTTCACAGAAAAAATACGACGACGATATTAAAGTTGATTAGTCGAATTCTTGTGTTTTTCGAGAGAGCGTCATCACTATGATAGTGTATATGTAGAAGTAGCTTTTTTAGATCAGATCATGTAGGATTCCTCATAGATCAATAGACTCGTTCATTTATTCTTCTTCTCTCATTCTTTGCAATTAAACCCGGAACGAAGAGGCTAACCATCTACAGACGGTAATAGAAGGGACGTAGATGGATCGGTCGGTTGCAACTGTGTCAAGTGGCGCGTTAGGTCGGAAGAAGCTCGGCCAAGACAGCCTTTCCCTGAAAGCGCTCGGTTTTGTCGGCTGAGGAACCGGATAGCGGTTGTCTGGCGCTTAAGGAAGTGTGGAAAAGGCAAACACGTGCCTTGTCTGGTTAGATGGAGAATCCTATCCCCCAGTGTCTGGCGTAAGGCTTCTTGACGTTTTTGTTCCTCACAGTTGCTTTCTGAGAGGTTTATTACTAGAGTTAGCTCATTGTGCCTCCCAGTATTAAAGAGGAACGATTCTCGTTTTCTGACGTAGTAACTTTCTTCTGTGTTGGCTAGACAGATGGCTTTTTGAATATCCTGACCCATTATGTGCGGATCTCATGTGTTCTTGACCAACCTTTTTTATATTTCGCATCGTTAGTCTTGAAGCTTGGAAACGTTTTCCTTCACAACTGCATTTGTTTACTGATTTTTCCCTTTCCTTTCGTTTAAGGCGCACTTTCTACGGCGTAAAAATCATAAATAAATAACTCACGGTTTGTGTGTGATCAAAATTTGGACACCCTCTGAAATTTGTACCCTAACGGCTTGCTTTTCAAATAAAGACATCGTCCGCTCCCGCTGTATTTTGCTCATCGCCTTTGCTTGAGGTTTAAATCTCTGACAAAGAGAATAGATATTGACATTTGGAAAAGGTTCAAAAAGTTCCACAAGGAAGCTTATGATGAGGTTTTTTATGATGGATTATGGTACAATACCGCGGGGGCCTCAAAGAGCACTAATTTTGCACCTCCCTTCCCTGGAAAATAGAAGGAAAGTTGCGGATTTCATTATGTTGTACAGAATTCTAGCTAGTAAATTAGCTACCGATCCATCAGATGTCTTCGACGGGGTACTGACAAGATCCATGAGAGGAAAGCTCAAACTCTGGCTCTCGGTTACCAAATCGCGGACAAGGTGTGAATTCCCAGCCTACAGGTTTCTGAAGGAGTTCAACTTGCTGTTTGGGAAGTATGAAGATCAAGCGAGGTTCTCTGCACAAACTTATAGGCTGTTTGTAAGGAGTTAAGTATTTTAATATTTGATTGGTAGGTTTTATAGCGAGGTTTTAATACTGATGGTGTTCCGTCCGTGATTCAGCGTGATCGAATTGCGTTGTGAGAATACTACACTTGTCTACGCCTTAAATTATAAATAACTGAAATATCTTGATGAAGCGAATGAACAGTCATGTCTTGGTGGACGAACATGTAGCATCCTAGGGTTCATGTCGCGCCTAGGACCAGACCAGGACCTGCTTTTCCCGCTCGTTCCGGTTTCGTTTGTTAGAATTTGCTTGTGTTGTTTAGTTGACAGGAGGCGCTAGGCATTCCTAGTGCTTCTTGGTTGGTAAACTGGTGTCAGACTTGTCCGTTTGACTACCAAAGTCGTTCAATTGACTAGGTAGGTGTTCAAAATATCTCCACGAGATTTCGAAGAAGTTGAGTGTGTGGCGCACTCTGTCTCCGTAATCTGTATTTATTCAAATAGTTTTTGGTTGGGAAATTAATGGCAAATGAGGTTAGCGCCGTTCTTCTGCTACCGCCACGAGTTTAACTTTCACATGCACCTATAGTCTTCCATCTATAATACTTACACATAGTGTTACATCTTTCGACGAAAGGTGCTTCTACTTCCCCGACGCCTTGTTTCAAGAGCTGAGAGATGTGGTTGCTCTTGCGCCAGGATTACTTGATTGGAAGGACCAGCAAGCATTCTTGAACGCGTAGGAGCAATGTGCTAGGGTTAGCTCCAGGGCCATTTATGTTCGAAGAGCCTTTAAAAGTAAGTCTCTCAAGGCGTCTCTGTTTCAGTAGTAGTGAAGCTATATAGTACGACTAGCCCAGAGCTGTCTTAAATTGTCCGAGCAAATGTTTAGTTCCAGAAGATTTTGTGAGTTGTCGAGTTATCTGAATAATTGTTGACTGTGCTAGAAATGCGAAATCCACGCAACGGTCAAAAGACGACGACGGTAGAGGGATCGAACTGGATTAAAAAGAGCGAATGTGGGACGATGCTGCGAAGGACACCGATTTCTATTCACCTCTCAGTGTAGCCTCAGAATTCACTCACGGGATGGATCGCTCTGTAGGTGTGTTTCACTTGAATCTGATCGGGGAAACTGTGTGCCATATTGAGGGCGATGTGAGGCTACAAAACAGGGAAAGTTCTCAAGCATAACACTGGAGCTTTTGCTGTTTTTTGCTTTCGTATTCTTTATGTGTGCAGTTGGAATGGATACATATGGCGTATTTGACAGAAGGTGCTGTTTACGATCGTAAAATTCGAGCGGGTACACGTCCACGGTCGAATAAAATATCATCCGTTGGCGTCACCGAGTAAGGGTCTGACTTGTATCTGGAAAAGTATTCCAGTAGTTTATATATCATTTTCACATCAAATATAATACTTTCAAACCAAATTGAACACCGTTCAAATCAGATTGGACACTCCTCTAAGCAGGCTTGGCGCTGTTGAAATCAAGTTTGACCTTTTAGGGATCAAATCGAAAATAAGGGCTTTCTGAGACAGTCAGAATAATTTTTTGTTCAGGGAATATTTATTATGGCCTTCCTTTCAATCCACCTGTTGCAATAAGTGAGCAAACTGTCCGAAATAATAGAATATTTCTACCTCTTCACGAAAAAAAGATAAACCGAATTTCGTTTAGAAGCGCGGGAAGGCAGCAATCCCTAACTGCATTAAGAAAGAGCACCATGCACTCTGCTAGATTGTTACGATTTTAATTTCATTTAATAGTGTAAGTGTTGCTAACTCGAAACAGCGATATGAGTATTTTATAACTGTTCCTGTACCGTTTACATCTGTGTTACTCCATTCAAGCATAGTTTCTGCTATCAGTTAAATAGAAATCACGACGGATGAGTGCATCGCACGAATCGCTATTTTAGTACTGTAACGAATTTCTGCCTTCATGCGTCCTAAAATAAGCTTCGAACCGTTATTTTTCTTCGAAAAATAAAACTTTAAAATTTCGAACAGCGTATTAACTTATTGAGGCCGGGGAATTGAAAAATTTTAAAAAAAGTTATACTAAATTTTCCTTAAGCAAAAAATCATTCTTACAACCTCGGAGAGTCTCCATTTTTATATGTTCGTTTTGATTTGGAAGATGTTCAGTTTGGTTTCAAAAGCGTCAGGCCTGCTCAGAAAGGTGTCCAATTTGGTTAGAAAGGTATCTGGTTTGATTTAAAAAGTGTCCATTTTGGCGTAAAAATGGTGTTTATGTCTGATCCCACAACTCAGTGTTCCGACTGAATACTGGTTCAGAATATCTATACATGTGAGTGGAATGTGGAGTGCACGGCGTGTTCCCGCAATTACTTGACCACAGCAGATTTTTGTCCGTTCAACTGCCACCAATGGTGGGTAGGAGTTGTTCCAGTGCTGGTGGTTTCCACAAGTGTTTCCGTGGGCAGCAGTCGGTGTAAAACCTGCTGGCGCTTCGTTGTTTGCAGGTGACAGCGCTGGTGGTGTAATCGAATGCGGGGCGCCGATGTGATTATTCCCTGCTTGGCGAGGTTTAGTTGAAGTTTCCACTAACAATGTGCCATTGACTAGTGTCGGCTGGATACCTGTTGTGAGGGAGTGATGTAATTTGAGCTGGTAGGCGCGGAGTTCCCCCGCAAAGCTTACCCTATCGCTGTCTCAGCCTTTATTGGCCCTGCTCTGATGTATGTTCTGCTGTCTGCTGTATGTCATTCTGGTTGTAGCTGTTATTTGTAGTAGGAACGTCACCTAAAGTTTTCATAATCTTGTACGGAAATCTACTTCCGTGTTTCATTCTAAGGCGGAGGAGGCGCCAGTTGTCGCCTGCACCCCGTGCAAATCGAGGTTCCTTTCAAGAGTTCACCTCAGGCGAACCAATCCTTCCCTCTGACATCGCATTCAATTTACTTCCACGATCTCCATAGAACTATAATGCGTGATTTATACTCTATGGGGGATATCCCATATGCTTGTCTTGCCGCTCTGGCTCGCTTCTTACTTCGTGGCGAAAAAGATTCAATTTTCTCTGCATGAAGTATTGCTGCTGCGGATAGCGGATCAGAAACCATGGGGAGTTACACTTTTGTTGAAGAAAGAAATTTGTCTTTATCTCTTTTTTGTTGTTTTCAAATGTCTTGGATCATATATTTGTCACCTACAACCGGCGAAGCTCATCTCCAGACTTCCTCCTACTTGCATATGAGAGGAAATGTTCACCGAATTAATTTTGTTCAAATCTTGTGGATATTTGCAATAAAGTTTCGAACAGCTAAAACTGGATGGGCTCTTCCAAGCTTTCGATGTTAATTACTGCTTAATAGTTTTGGTCTAGAGCAGGAGTAACCTTCATACTCTTACTCACTAAATAAGCTCTAGTTGTTCTGGTGTCCTAAGTGAAAAAATGTGGATGTGTTACAGCAGCTCGAGCTTCAGGCTTCCATCCCAGTTAAGTATGGAGGTAACTAGTTTGGATGCAGTTCCATTGAGTTCCATGGTTTCACGGATCTTTGCCTCAAATGCGGGAGCACAGATTTCCAAGTTATCTCCTCTTTTCGTCCTCAATAACAACATTGTAAGCTTTATTTCTATTATTTGTTTTTTTAGTTTTTTGTTTGATTGTGAGAATCGTTAGCAGAATCGTGACATTCTTAAAGTTATCAAACAAATAAAGGATGCTTTTCGCTGGCCTGGTGATATTTTCAGCTGCAGGTATCCAAGTTCCCTTAACATTAGACGAGTCAATTCAATATTGGGTCGGGACGAAAGTTTTCGCCGTTTTTGTGTTTTGAATATCTTCATTGTTGCTTAAATTTTATGCCCCACGAATTAGTTCGAGATTTTGATCTTATTAATAAGAGAAAGTCTCGTGCTTCAAAACGCGTATAAAATTTATGAGAAATCTTCTGAAATTTGACCAATTTAGCCCGCTTTTCGTCAGAGCCGAAAAGTCCGATTCTCCTGTCACGGAGAGTGTTATCTTGAATCACTGAAGTCTAGGACAGAATTACATCGCAATCTAGGTACAGTACCGGACGCGTCTTTTGAATAGACGCCGAAAAAACCGCACTTTTGCGGTTTTTGCGTCTTTTTGCTATAACTCGCCCAAATGTCATCCATTTGAGAAACCAAGAGCATATTTGAGCTCAGGAGATCGAGCTCTATCGCTTGGTATCTACATTTTATATGGAAGATCAAAAATGGCCAAAATTGAAAACTTGCGCTCCATTGAGAAGGCCGGCCGCGGACGAGTTGTCGGCCGCAAGGCGCCAAAATCGTTGCAGGCTCACAATTCCTCTAATTTGAGGTTTTATGAGAAACGGTTGGAACCATTCGATTCGCCTCTTCGAAATCTACACAACCATATACACAACTTTACCAGAACACCGCTTTTTCGCCGTGAGTGGCCAAAAATGACTGGAGCAGGCTCTTTGCGATTGGAAGAGCTTATTTTCCAGGACTTGCACGTTCTCGGAGTACCTTAAACATGGCGTAAAGTGCATTGTCATGCCAGGAATCCTCTCAGAGTGCGCCGTGCACAATGCATATAGGATCGAACCTATCGATCGAGGGGGGGGGGGACAGTTTGTAGAGTGAGCATTTAGGGAGTTTTATGAGAAATTCTCAACCGCCCTGCTCAGGAATTGCTGTTACGGCGAGACTTTGGAGTGCGCCGTGCACAATGCATATAGGATCGAACCTATCGATCGAGGGGGGGACAGTTTGTAGAGTGAGCATTTAGGGAGTTTTATGAGAAATTCTCAACCGCCCTGCTCAGGAATTGCTGTTACGGCGAGACTTTGGAGTGCGCCGTGCACAATGTATATAGGACCGAACCTATCAATCGACTGGGCGCGACAGCTCGCAAATTGCACCGCGGGCGTGTTCTGAGCGCAATAACTCTGTCAAGTTCGAGTCTTTCCGGCTGCAAGTTGTGGATTTCGTAGGCAGTAGAAAGCTCAAGAAGAGCGTTGAAACATAGCGACGTAGCTTAAGACTGGACAAAGTTACAGCGGTGCGAAAATGCAGGTTGGGCATGTGTGACACGATTTTGTCAGATTTCGGTCGACTACTACGGGAAGACGAGGCGGGCTAATGGCATCCAAATGCATGGGCGAGCACAAGACTCAAAGCACTTTACGATGACATGCTCGTAGCTGTGGCGAGAACTGTTATCTCGGCGAGTAAGAGCACGGAGAACATAGACCGTTGTTGTGCTAAATTGCACGCGCGGGCGTGTTCGGAGCGCGATAACTCTGTCAGCCT
Source organism: Heligmosomoides polygyrus bakeri (assembly GCA_947359475.1). Taxonomy (NCBI): domain Eukaryota; kingdom Metazoa; phylum Nematoda; class Chromadorea; order Rhabditida; family Heligmosomidae; genus Heligmosomoides; species Heligmosomoides polygyrus. The sequence goes on along the minus strand of OX375866.1, from coordinate 28,567,798 downwards.
CCAATCTTTCTGGCTGGAACGTGTGGATTCCGTAGGCAGTAACATGCTTTAGTAGAGCGCCAAAGCACATCAAAGTATCTTTCGAGTTGGCAAGGTTACGGCGGTGCGAAAATGCAGGTTGGGCATGTGTGACACGATTTTTTCAGATTTCGGTCGACCGCTGCAGGTACACGAGGCGAGCTAACGGCATGCAAACTCGCGGACGAGCAAAGCACCGAAGGCACTTTACGACGATCTGCTCCTAACTCTCCAGCTGCCTAAACTGCCTTAACCCCATCTGCCATTTTAGAGCGGCGGACGGCAGCGGTGAAGCTTCTTCCGCCCTTACTCGCCCATGTTCGAGTTTTCGAGCCCCAGCCAGGATGCCGTTCTGTTTAGCTCAAAAATTCCTATCGAACGGTATCAATTTCGACCAATTTCGGAAACATCGAATTTTTGACACTTTCTCATCGAAGACGGCGGCCTCTAGACCGCGCCAGACTGACGATGACGTCATCGGAATCGATGTTTCCGAAATTAGTCGAGTTTGATACCGTTTCATAGAGCTTTTCGTGCTGAATTGAACGGTATCACTATGAGTGGCGAGAACTGTTATCTGGGCGAGTAAGGGCACGGAGAACATAGACCGTTGTTGTAATTACACGCGCGGGCGTGTTCTGAGTGCAGTAACTCTGTCACGTTTGAATCTTTCCGGCTGCAACTTATGGATTTTGTAACAAGTAGAAAGCTCAATAGGAGCGCTGAAACATGGCAGCGTAGCTTATGATTGGACAAAGTTACAGCGGTGCGAAAATGCAGGTAAACCTTGTGCGACGCGATTTTTTCCGATTTCAGTCAACCACTGCGGGAAGACAAGGAGAGCTAACGGCATGCAAATTCGTGGTGGAGCACAAGACTAAAAGCACTTTACGGTGACGTGCTCGCAGCTCTCCAGATGCCTAAACTGCTTTAGCACAATCTGCCATTTTAGAGCAGCGGAGGGCGACTGCGAAGTTCTTTCCGCCGTTACTCGCCCAGATTTGAGTTCTCGACACTCCCAGTCCTGCAGTTTTGTTCAGCTCAAAAAGCTCTATCGAACAGTATCAATTTCGGCCTATTCCGGGAAAACTGATTTTTTGGCAATTCCCCCTCGAGGACGAGGGCGCTCTTCGCCGAGCCTGCCCGGACGATGACGTCATCAAAAGTCGACGATTTCGAAATCTGCCAAATTTTCTTGTCCAAACTTCGTCCCAGGGGTTAAATGGGGCGCTGATTATGAATCCGACGTCCATTTTTGAAAATTCCGCTGATTTCGATAGGTTTTGGAATTTCTTCTGGATAATTGAGGGTGGTCGTGTCAGGAACACCGATTTTGCTCAAACTTCGTCTAAGGGTAAGGGTTATTCAGGGTGCTGAATACGACGCGGAAGTCCATTTGGCCGATTATGCCAGGAGACCACCAATAGCGAAAACTGAGGGTGGTCAGTGATCTTGACCCTACCAATCTCAAATGGCTGCAACATGCCAAAATCGGTGGAATTTTCAAAAACGGACGTCGGATTCGTAATCAGCGCTCCAAATAACCCCTAGACGAAGTTTGGACAAGAAAATTTTGCAAATTTCGGAAACATCGATTTTCGATGACGTCATCGTCAGTCTGTCACGGTCTAGAGGCCGCCGTCTTCGATGAGAAACTGTCAAAAAATCGATGTTTCCAAAACTCGAAATTGAAACCGTTCGATAGGACTTTTCGAGCTGAACAGAACGGTACCATCACATGTGTCAAAAACTCAAATTTGGGCGAGTAAGGGCGGAAGAGATTTCACCGCTGCCCTCAGCAGCTCTAAAATGGCAGCTGGGACTAAGGCAGGCTAGCAGCTGGAGAGTTAGGAGCAGATCATCATAAAGTACCTTAACTGATTGGCTAGTCTACGCATTTGCATGCCGTTAGCTCTCCTTGTCTTCCCGCAGTGGTTGACTGAAATCGGAAAAAAATCGAGTCGCACAAGGTTTACCTGCATTTTCGCATCGCTGTAACTTTGTCCAGTCATAAGCTACGCTGCCATGTTTCAGCACTCCTATTGAGCTTTCTACTTTTTACAAAATCCATAAGTTGCAGCCGGAAAGATTCAAACGTGACAGAGTTACTGCACTCAGGACACGCCCGCGCGTGCAATTTAGCACAACAACGGTCTATGTTCTCCGTGCCCTTACTCGCCCAGATAACAGTTCTCGCCACTCATAGTGATACCGTTCAATTCAGCACGAAAAGCTCTATGAAACGGTATCAAACTCGTCCAATTTCGGAAACATCGATTTCGATGACGTCATCGTCCATCTGGCGCGGCCGCTTCGATGAGAAGCTGTCAAAAAGTCGATGTTTTCAAAATTGGTCGAAATTGATACCGTTCGATAGGGCTTTACAAGCTGAACAGAATGGTACCCTGGCTGGGGCTCAAAAGCTCGAACATGGGCGAGTAAGGGCGGAAGAAGCTTCACCGCTGCCCTCCGCCGCTCTAAAATGGCAGATGGTGCGAAGACAGTTTAGGCAGCTGGAGAGTTGGGAGCAGATCATCGTAGAGTGCCTTCGGTGCTTTGCTCATCCGCAAGTTTGCATGCTGCTAGCTCGCCCCGAGTACCCGCAGCGGTCGACCGAAATCTGAAAAAATCGCGTCACACATAAGATGATTTGCTGTGCTTTGGCGCTCCACTAAAGCATATTACTGCCTACGGAATCCACACGTTCCAGCCAGAAAGATTGGAGGCTGACAGAGTTATCGCGCTCCGAACACGCCCGCGCGTGCAATTTAGCACAACAACGGTCTATGTTCTCCGTGCTCTTACTCGCCGAGATAACAGTTCTCGCCACAGCTACGAGCATGTCATCGTAAAGTGCTTTGAGTCTTGTGCTCGCCCATGCATTTGGATGCCATTAACCCGCCTCGTCTTCCCGTAGTAGTCGACCGAAATCTGACAAAATCGTGTCACACATGCCCAACCTGCATTTTCGCACCGCTGTAACTTTGTCCAGTCTTAAGCTACGTCGCTATGTTTCAACGCTCTTCTTGAGCTTTCTACTGCCTACGAAATCCACAACTTGCAGCCGGAAAGACTCGAACTTGACAGAGTTATCGCGCTCCGAACACGCCCGCGCGTGCAATTTAGCACAGCAACGGTCTATGTTCTCCTTGCTCTTACACGCCCAGACACGGTTCTCGCCAATCATAGTAACACCGTTCAATTCAGCACGAAAAGCTCTATGAAACGGTATCAAACTCGACCAATTTCGGAAACATCGATTTCGATGACGTCATCGTCCATCTGGCGCGGCCGCTTCGATGAGAAGCTGTCAAAAAGTCGATGTTTTCAAAATTGGTCGAAATTGATACCGTTCGATAGGGCTTTACAAGCTGAACAGAATGGTACCCTGGCTGGGGCTCAAAAGCTCGAACATGGGCGAGTAAGGGCGGAAGAAGCTTCACCGCTGCCCTCCGCCGCTCTAAAATGGCAGATGGTGCGAAGACAGTTTAGGCAGCTGGAGAGTTGGGAGCAGATCATCGTAGAGTGCCTTCGGTGCTTTGCTCATCCGCAAGTTTGCATGCTGCTAGCTCGCCCCGAGTACCCGCAGCGGTCGACCGAAATCTGAAAAAATCGCGTCACACATAAGATGATTTGCTGTGCTTTGGCGCTCCACTAAAGCATATTACTGCCTACGGAATCCACACGTTCCAGCCAGAAAGATTGGAGGCTGACAGAGTTATCGCGCTCCGAACACGCCCGCGCGTGCAATTTAGCACAACAACGGTCTATGTTCTCCGTGCTCTTACTCGCCGAGATAACAGTTCTCGCCACAGCTACGAGCATGTCATCGTAAAGTGCTTTGAGTCTTGTGCTCGCCCATGCATTTGGATGCCATTAGCCCGCCTCGTCTTCCCGTAGTAGTCGACCGAAATCTGACAAAATCGTGTCACACATGCCCAACCTGCATTTTCGCACCGCTGTAACTTTGTCCAGTCTTAAGCTACGTCGCTATGTTTCAACGCTCTTCTTGAGCTTTCTACTGCCTACGAAATCCACAACTTGCAGCCGGAAAGACTCGAACTTGACAGAGTTATCGCGCTCCGAACACGCCCGCGCGTGCAATTTAGCACAGCAACGGTCTATGTTCTCCTTGCTCTTACACGCCCAGACACGGTTCTCGCCAATCATAGTAACACCGTTCAATTCAGCACGAAAAGCTCTATGAAACGGTATCAAACTCGACCAATTTCGGAAACATCGATTTCGATGACGTCATCGTCCATCTGGCGCGGCCGCTTCGATGAGAAGCTGTCAAAAAGTCGATGTTTTCAAAATTGGTCGAAATTGATACCGTTCGATAGGGCTTTACAAGCTGAACAGAATGGTACCCTGGCTGGGGCTCAAAAGCTCGAACATGGGCGAGTAAGGGCGGAAGAAGCTTCACCGCTGCCCTCCGCCGCTCTAAAATGGCAGATGGTGCGAAGACAGTTTAGGCAGCTGGAGAGTTGGGAGCAGATCATCGTAGAGTGCCTTCGGTGCTTTGCTCATCCGCAAGTTTGCATGCTGCTAGCTCGCCCCGAGTACCCGCAGCGGTCGACCGAAATCTGAAAAAATCGCGTCACACATGCCCAACCTGCATTTTCGCACCACCGTAACCTTGCCAATTCGTAAGATGATTTGCTGTGCTTTGGCGCTCCACTAAAGCATATTACTGCCTACGGAATCCACACGTTCCAGCCAGAAAGATTGGAGGCTGACAGAGTTATCGCGCTCCGAACACGCCCGCGCGTGCAATTTAGCACAACAACGGTCTATGTTCTCCGTGCTCTTACTCGCCGAGATAACAGTTCTCGCCACAGCTACGAGCATGTCATCGTAAAGTGCTTTGAGTCTTGTGCTCGCCCATGCATTTGGATGCCATTAGCCCGCCTCGTCTTCCCGTAGTAGTCGACCGAAATCTGACAAAATCGTGTCACACATGCCCAACCTGCATTTTCGCACCGCTGTAACTTTGTCCAGTCTTAAGCTACGTCGCTATGTTTCAACGCTCTTCTTGAGCTTTCTACTGCCTACGAAATCCACAACTTGCAGCCGGAAAGACTCGAACTTGACAGAGTTATTGCGCTCAGAACACGCCCGCGGTGCAATTTGCGAGCTGTCGCGCCCAGTCGATTGATAGGTTCGGTCCTATATACATTGTGCACAGCGCACTCCAAAGTCTCGCCGTAACAGCAATTCCTGAGCAGGGCGGTTGAGAATTTCTCATAAAACTCCCTAAATGCTCACTCTACAAACTGTCCCCCCCCCCCCCTCGATTGATAGGTTCGATCCTATATGCATTGTGCACGGCGCACTCTGAGAGGATTCCTGGCATGACAATGCACTTTACGCCATGTGTAAGGTACTCCGAGAACGTGCAAGTCCTGGAAAATAAGCTCTTCCAATCGCAAAGAGCCTGCTCCAGTCATTTTTGGCCACCCACGGCGAAAAAGCGGTGTTCTGGTAAAGTTGTGTATATGGTTGTGTAGATCTCGAAGAGGCGAATCGAATGGTTCCAACCGTTTCTCATAAAACCTCAAATTAGAGGAATTGTGAGCCTGCAACGATTTTGGCGCCTTGCGGCCGACAACTCGTCCGCGGCCGGCCTTCTCAATGGAGCGCAAGTTTTCAATTTTGGCCATTTTTGATCTTCCATATGAAGTGTAGATACCAAGCGATAGAGCTCGATCTCCTGAGCTCAAATATGCTCTTGGTTTCTCAAATGGATGACATTTGGGCGAGTTATAGCAAAAAGACGCAAAAACCGCAAAAGTGCGGTTTTTTCGGCGTCTATTCAAAAGACGCGTCCGGTACTGTAGTGCATTGAGAATGAATTGCCTAAGAACCAGCATTGACGTGCTAGCATTGGATACCGTGAACTAGAGATGGAGAACCTGAAAATAGACGCAATGCTTACAGCCAAAAAAGGATTACGAAGGAGGATTAGGAATTCTCTGTAATTTTGCCAAGGGTACGACCTATATATATAAAATTATCCTGCCAAGCCGGCTCCTTTTGTAGGAAAGCGAAAAAGTTCTACATGTAGTCGGTTCTTTACGATCTGGCGCCTCGACGGATACGGATGTCAATGAATGCCTTTGTTTTTTCTTTAATATAAAAAAGATATATTGTTCAGAAGAATTAGTATGTGTTATAAAGGGTAGATCGTGGCCGTAACAGAGATTTATTCGTGGAAATTTTGATGGAGAACTACTCCAACTCTCTGAGCCGTTGTGATTCTTCTAGGTAGCTCTCGAAGAATGGTTTTCTTTAATTTATCACATATTGCTGAAATGCCAGCGCTGTCGGAGAAGGCGCCGGCTGCCTTTCCCGCCCAGTCCAACGAAGCCTTCCATCCCTCCGGGGTCGGTGAATTGATAACAGTCTTGCTTGGGAAGAACAGTATCTACACGGACTCGGCTATCGCCTTATCACCGCATCCTATTCTACAAACAGTTGCGCGTTCTAACTGCCTCCGAGACATGCCGCGGAAGTGAAGTGCGTGGCGCTAAAAGTGATTGACTAACGCTGTTCCTTGACTTTCTTGTCCAGTTTTATGCTGCTTCTTTTTCAGCTGGTGCAGTATTTTGGTTACCCAATTTGGTATTGCTGCCCACCTATTGTTCACGAATTTTCGTGATGTGTACGATTTTCAAAGGGTTTTTTAGCAAGCCATAGTGTGTGCAGTAAATAAATAAATAGATAAATTTACCTTGTGTCCTTTTACTACTGAAATATTTTATAGTGGAATTCATGAAGTAAGATGGTAGAGGGAAATATACTGATGGGAGTCTGAGAACGCGGTAAGAAAATCCATTGCAGATGGATTTATCTGCTCTACCAAATAGTCTTTTCACCCACAACAAATAACCCGTCTCTAATTTCATTCGTACAAAAACTGTAAGGCTTGTATATAAAGGTTATAACTTATTTTTGCCCTTAAATGTGCAGTTTCGGAGGTTGCCGATTGGTCGGACAGGTGGAAATTACCTATCTCAGCACCAAAAACTATAGTTTTTCATCTCGGTAATTCAAATTCGGCTAGGCGTGTTTACAATCTTGGTAGTAGCAATATACTTAGTGAAAAAAGTCTGCGAAATCTCGGCTTTATCTTGGTTAAAACTTACTTTTCCGGAACATTGCGAAATGATTGCAAAAAAAAACTGAAAGAATAACTCATAGTGTATTTAGAGCTCTACCTACAAATTCAGCAGCTGACTTGCTCCTTGCATACAAGTCGTATGTTTGTCCAATATTGGAGTACGGCACCACTGTGTTTAGTTCTCACCTTAAACGCTGCATACAGAGACTTGAATCAGTGCAGAATGGCTACACTAGAAAGCTATGGTTACGCTTAAATGGCTATGACTACACCACCGTTCCATCAGCGCATGATCGTAATATTCAAGCTGGAATCGCTTGCTATCCGTAGGAAGCGAGACGATCTAATCATGATTTTCAAGATGATGACTTGAAGGGTTGCGCTGTCAGTTGGTGAGCTCCACACCGTCCACCATTCTGATACAAGGGGTTGTACAGCTACAATTCATTATCCTGTGGCCAAAAGTTGTGTTCGCGCCTCCTTCTTTACTCAATGGACCGGCTCTGAATTCTTGTTGTTTTCCAAAAAGCATGCTTTGCCATCCTCGTTAACCCTATATAAGTGGCTCGTTGACAGTTATCTCAAGACTCGATAGATTGCCCTTTCTTCTATGTTTGCGTTTATTATCACTGTGTTTTGCCGCTAATTGTTTCTTTTGTTGCGTGTTGTGATACACGTATATATAAATAAATAAAATTTTGATCAATCCACAATCTCTCGCTTCGTTGTTTTCACGGATCTCTTAATAAGGATTCAGAGGATAAAGTTTCCATTGTACAGGGAGATGTAAAATAATGTTCATCGACAGATAACGAGCTCTAATTTCCCAAATGCTTACAACCAGGCAATTGTTTCTAGTTCTGTTCGCGAGTGGCTTGCCAAGTGTAAAAGTGTTTACCTTGTTGAAAGTGATACTGTATGACATTACCATCATTTCAAGTTAGAAGTGGAAAAGGGCGAAATTTTCAATCCAATCTATTGTGTATCCGCCTTCGCAAAAAGCTGCAATACTTATTGAAAAATAGGGATCCTTTTCTTTTCGGATACATTATTCAGTGGTTGTCATAGCCGCATTCACACTTCCACTTCCTGGTCGCCTCCGCCTCTTGTGGACATCTATTATCGTAATACTTTAGTGCAATGTTTTAACACAGTTAATCGCACTTGGAGCTGCTGGTAGAGAAGCTACGTATGGTTAAAGGACGCTTTGTTGCGATCAACAGCAGTTAATGCATTGATAGGACTGCAGATGTACCTTGGTACCTTGGTAGTGCTAGTGCTTTTTTTTCTAAAGGGCTCACCGATTGCTGTTGCAAGCTCAACGAAGGGACATTTTTTGAAGCCCTGAAGCTGTTGCTAAGGAAGATGGGTGTTTGTCCTTTGTGTAGCTCCCCTTTTCGTTTTTTCTGTGCTTTTAAGGCGCAGCTTGTAAGCTCAGGACTAACGACGATGTTTGTTCATATAATGCTATGAGCAAAAGATCTGATTTTTCTGACCCAGGATAAGTTCTGAGCTTGAGCACTGCTGTTGGAGCCCTAAATGAAGCCAACTTTGATGTACTCGGCTGCTGTTGAGATATCTTCAGCGTCCTTGCGGCTTCCATACATTCAGACAGGTGGATCCCTTCTAGGCGCAGCACGCGGTCTACTACATTATCGTGGAGACACTATGAGTGTTGCGGAGACAAGCGTTCTGCAAGCATCTTGGGTGTCTTAGGCTCGAATCGCACCTAAGTTGATACGTGATGCAGTTGAGATTGCGTCTGCTGCCGACTGCAGCGCGTATTCCCGTGTTGTGACGCTGTTGCTCGGCTGGGGATGCGTCACATACTATAGCAGAGCGCTGCTTCATCAGGTATACGTCGCGAGCCTAATTATCCAGAGGCGCGATGTGATTTTCATTGGTTTGACGAGCGGAACATTGGCAATTAGTCGTCGCCAGACACCTAATCAGTGGATATGGCAAAGCAGCCTACGCAGTTGCTGTGTGTTGGCTTCTTGACAACTGCGACTTGTAAGGGCTGGCAGCAGGAGCGACTTCAGTGAAAACGGGTCCGATTACTAGTCTTGACTACTAATTTAGCGGATGGCTTTGGAACTGCGTAGACTCTCTACGTTTATGTGCGGTTTTAGTGCACGTTTCCGTAGTTTTGGGCGAATAAAAGGAGGAGTGGTCGTCTATTTAAAAAATATTTTCATGACCTCAATCTTGGGTATTTTAACATTCTTTTATTTACCCAAGTATGAGGTTCTGGAGAAGGCAATCTCGCCGAAACGTTGGTCACTAAGTCCTCTACCATCCTGTTAATAGAGCTTACACATAGAACGGCAATATTTCGGTATTCTGAGATGTTGAACGATGCAGTTCCTTGATACATGTTGTACATGACGGCTTCCCAAAGGCTGGCAGGAGAGGTGTAGAGGTCTTAGTCGATGGTCGTTCTGGAACTTCTCTTCTTGAACTTCGCAGCCTTCTCTCCTTGACGCGAGAGGTGGAACCTCACGCAAAGGAGACGCTGGTCCGATCCCGTGTAGAACTTAGAGACAACGGAGACGTCGGTCAGGCAATACTTGCGGCTGAAGATGGTGTTGTTGATCTGTTTGCGGAACTGTTCAAAGGTTATTCTCAAATCCATCGTAGGGCGGGAGAACCCTAGAACTGTGGGTTTCCGTTGGTGGTCTTGGTCGACGTTGTGAACTCAGGTTGTCTCTCGCCGTGCTCGTTCCACTTCCAACCCTATGTCCCGATGTGAGGATCCCCAGGCGACCTCCGTGCCCGAATCTTGGCTTTGAAGTCACAGACGATCATTGCTTCGTTTCCTTGATTTGTTGTGCCCGTCTGGTTCCATGGGTTTTGTGATGTGAACCCTTAAAGTTCTCCGCTGAATGCAATCATCCAAACAAACGTAATGTTTGCGTTTGTCGAAGGGGTTATCTGTAGAAGAGTCTGTAGAGCGTGAAGACGTCAATATTTGCACGTAGTGCTCGTCTTTTAATGTTTATCTTGAGGCAGGGCGGTCCTGCGACGGTTTCATCTCGTTTCCTGTTTTCCTCAGGTCAGCCAACGTGGGCATTACTCACCGCAAAGGTGTTATTGCTGCGCTTTATTAAGCCGTGAAAGAGGTCGTCCTTTTTCTCTAGGGGTTTAGTCAGTTTGTGTGAGTCTTATCTTTATGGCAAAGTTTATGGAGAGCCGTATGGATCATAAAGGTCTTGTATTTCGTTTCATGGGATGAATGTTCTTTGTGGTTAAAAGAGTTCAAAGCTACTCTGTGACATTCTGTTGAGTAACAGTAACATTTTGGTGCTCGGTTGTTGTGAAAACGGACAACTTTTGCTTAAGTCTTTGAATTCTTACGTTGAAACATCATCTGGAGCTAATTTCTATCAGTATATGCAAAGAAAGGAGCCTTTCACCTGAAGTGTTGAATATGAATGCGCTGGAATTTTCGGCGCAGTCATAGTCTTGAGCGTTCTAATATGAGCGGAAGACCTTGAAAAAACGCTAATAAATGAACTGGAAATTCGGTGGCGTTGCCTTGTTGAATTGACATTGGCATTAGTAGTCAAATAAATGTTGCGGCGAACTTTTTGAGTGCATGGTACGATCTGATCTTTTAATGAGCTATATGAAGAAACAAGAGATGTATTAATAGACATTACCTCAATAACATGTTATTTCCTGTTTCACCTCTAAGCCCTATACAGGAAATAACATAGTAGAAGAAACCTTAAAACTAGTACCACCGACATACTCCCGGAGGATCATCAGTAGGGCAGGGAGTAGTGGTACGAACGTGCCCGAGCCTAAGGAGAGGTTTATATATCCTAACTTTAGGTCACATTTGGGCGGGAATAGGTCAAAGGTCAAAAAGAGAGGTAGCATATGGGTTAGAGGTGGTCATATGTATATATACTTACATATACTTACACTAAATTAAAAGCTGAGAAGTGGAATTATTTAACCTTTGGAAAGATTAACTATTGTTTCAATAAAAGATCTAGTTTCTTTATGTGTATTAAAAAACCCATACCTATAGCTAATACACTTATTTCTTAGTATACATTTTAGTATAGATTGCAGGATAATGACTTCATGATATGCTATATGCTTCCTTATTTGTTGTGCTTAAAAACAAATTTCAATTTATTATTTTTTTCTGAGAATGAAAATCACTACACTTTTTGGGCAGGGGAACTAAAAGTTTCAATGAAAGTTGTATCAAATTTTTATTGTACTAAAAATTATTCCAGCCAACTAAAAATTTCAATGAAAGTTGTACCAAATTTTTATTGAACTAAAAATTATTCTAACCATCTTACTGAGTCTGTAGTTTAACCTGCCTGAAGGTCCTTTCGATTTGGAAGAGTTCGCTTTCATTTAAAAAGTCTTAATGCTAGCTTTGAAGAGTGTCCAATTTGATACGAAAAGTGTCCAGCTCGACGTGAAAATGGTACCATATATGCAGCAATAAGGATAGAACATCTGATAGATCCTTATGGAATTGTTTGTTATTGAGTAGGACTTCAGTCAGCCGAGTTGTAGTACAAATGTTACTTCCTACTGACAAGAATGTGACATTTGCCATTGCTCCATCAGTTCTCTTCGATGATTATGTTTTTATTTACAACCGCTGCGGTTCCGAGCCACTTCGCTGTTGTGCCTTTGATAAGATCAGTAGGTAGACTGGAGAGTATGAGAACTGCTGCCACATTTACTCAGTAGGCTGAGGACCATCTGCCAATACTTATTGAAAAAAGCCGACATTTTGCGGGAGGCACAGCTCTGCGATAGATGGCATAAAATCGCTAACACCTGCGGACCCGGTAATCTTGCGGTCTGGCGTACTTGACGGATGGAGGATTGAGTGTATTCTTCCGACACAAGTCTGATACCAATTTACCTATCTCGGAGGGAAGAAGGACTTTAGCCTATTTCCGTAACCTCAATTCGACACACACATCAGTCCCACCTAGTATTCTGTCTGCACTCCACCGCCTTCGCATGCGAAGATATTACTTTGTTTCAGCTATTTTTGTATAAAAATAAATAACCACGATGGACGCAGTCTTAGAAAAAGCGTCTTGTTCAATGAATTCAATTTGTTTATTGTTATTTAGGCTGATTGCTTGCCTTCCGATTGGTTTGTTAACATGTACACTGTGTGATCTCGAATCGAGTGTGCTTGGTTCGCGTCCCGTCCAGCCCATGCAAAGCTTCCATTCCTTTAGAGTAAGCGAATTCGTGCCGGGCTTGTCTCGGAAGCATAACACCTAACCTGTTCATCGGTTGACCACCACAGTTCATTCTATAGGCCAAATATGCATTCAAATTGCTTCCACGGCTTTCCCTAAATGTATAATGCGTGGGCCAAAAGGAATTGGCTAGCGCCCTCCTTATACATACCTTCTCCCAGTTTTGTCAACTGGTTGATAATTATTTTATTAATTCGTCCGTTTTCAAAGATTAGATTTTTAATTTAGCTTATTGTTCATTTTTCCAACCCTCCGTTTATTTTCCTTCTGGTTTTTTACTTCGTATTCTTAGGTTATATTCGCCGCTTACTGTTCCGGACTCTCGTTTACCAGATGTTCATCGGGGTTTATTTTGCAGAAGGTTAGAGAAAAGCAATGTATTTTAAGCCGCTGCCTTCGTGCTGACTACTTGTTGTACTCTGGAAAAGTTCTGAAGTTAAAACTGCCTTTACCGCAACAATATCTGGCTAAGGTGGAATGCGTTGCCTGTTCTCATCCCCATTGCATAAAGCCACCCTGTGATGGGTTCCGTTTGGTCCAAAATTTAAAATGAAAAGTGGAAACATTGGGGGCCGACGTTTATCCACAAACAGCTCTAGAAAAATAGCTCTTTAAAGAATTCTTCGTTTGTTGTGGTCACTGTATTGATCCGTCTGACGCCACTATCGCTTCGGACTGAACTTGCGACGAGCGACAAGCGAGAGTGATAGCGGGCGTGTCTCGTGGCGCCATCTGGGCGTCACTTCAGGCCATTAAAGAAGATGGCGAAGGGTGGGACGCGATACGAAGGTCAGGTTGTGATGGTGTGGATGCCTTCCACAGATGTCTTCCGTACATGTGACGATGTCGCGGTGTTTCTTATGAGAGCTTCCGTCCAAACTTGGTTTTTAAGACGATTTCCCATTAGAAATGCTTCAATACAGTCCTTATCACTCTACCAGATGTCTTCTTGGTATCGCGCGCTATCGGCTGTTAATTCGTACTCTGCCTATTAGCGACGTTTTTGGATGTTATTTATTGATTGCCTGGAGTTTCAGCATTTCTAATTGAGTCTAACGGTGGTATGCTTCTACTGCACAGAGGTCACACTTCAAAGGTTAATATAATCTCGCAGATGTCGGTGGCAAGTCCATAGTCGGTCCTGCCGCCTTCAGGGAACCTGACAGTATAGCGACACTTCGTGTGGAATTCAATATCAATGCCAATCGGCCTGCTTTTTAGATGAAATCCGGACGATTGGCATTAATATTGAAGTATATCGATATTGAAGGAGAAGTTGAGCGCTTTTCCCTCGGGGAAGATGAGAGGAGCAGTTGGACAAGCTCACGGAAGCCACCAGGGTCTTGAATGGACGCCGAATCGGTTTCTGGTTCAGATCCGCTCCCGCCCCAAACCATTCTTCCATTCAGTTGGTGCCAGACTTATCTGGAAGGCGTACGATATGTATCTGGTTATCAGCATTCAACGTGTCTTCTAAATATTACAAGGAAGCAAGACAGAAGGATTCTTTTAACGATCTTCTTTTCTTGCAGTGTTCCTAGATCTCAGGCGGCAGAAACGCTTTCATGAGAAACCAATACGCTTCGCCGCAAGCTCGAGTGATAGCTCATATAGAATAACAACAACAGTGTTCGTCTTAGTGGATGGGATGGGTATCAACGTCATATAAGCACCGCAGTTGGGCAAATGTTGCCCATCTTGCTCGTCGCTATCAGCTTGGTATATGAAAGATCGCGGTTTTCATGGCAAGCACCCACTAATATCGGACCTCAAACTTGGATAATTAAGCATTTTCTCTTATCAGTAACAAGAACGAAATAGCAGTTGATAAATAGGATATCTCAGCGATTTTCTTCCACTAACAGGCTAAAAATTGAGCAAAAATATAAATTAGGAGAGAGCAAACGCAATGGAGACTGAAAATCAATACATAACAAATTGTCACCTACTTACAAATGTTGGCAAGCTCCTATGTGCCCAATATTCCATTAAGCTCTCAGCGCTAGAAGGCAGAACATTGTTCGTTGATTTTTTTTGGTTTGCGATTTGACGTCATGATCTGAGAAACTGGAGAATATTCACATATTGGTTATTAAGACACTGCTCTAATAAGCTTAACATAACAGAAGCACATTGAAGCTAGAAATCAAAACTTCGCCTAGTTTCCCCGAATCTTTACAGAGTTGATACAAAATCCGTGAATGTTTGAAGAAGAAGAGCGGAACGCCACCTTATTGTACTCTATTTAACAACACTGATTCTGTGTACTCACTCACTTGTTTTCTGCTTCTCACATATCTACACCTTTCCAATCAATTTTCTCAAATTTGTGTCTAACCTTTTGTCTTTTGATAATCATTCTTTCTCATTTTTTCATCCGATCTCCCTTCTATTCTATTTTCTTCTCTCTTTATACAGGGTGCATAAAAAGTATTGACGCACTGAACCTAAGCGTTAGAAATGACAACACATTATAAAATTTAACACGTTTATATACGAAATGTCAACAATGATCTAGCGAACAGAATAGCATCACTTGTATTTTATATGGGCTTCTTTGCTGCGTATGCAGGGGAAGACGATGAGGAAAGGCATCGACGGTGCGCCGCAAGTAGTCCACGTCGATTTCGTTCCATGCTTTGACCTTCAGTGACTTGATAATTTTGTGCATTCCTCCTGTAAAAGTGTTATGTACTCTTCAAGAACCTCCAAAATGCTAATTCTAGCCGAAGGATCGCTGCAATGGAGTCACATCCGATCAGTATCATGGTTTGTGCATTCCTCTCGTTTTCGTGGATACAGAAGTGAAGATAAATCAGTAGAACTATCTGTATTGACGTCCTAAAGATGCAACTGATTCCTTGTCTCTTCCTTGTCTTGAATCCCACCTCGAGAGTAAGCTGTATGTCTTCCAGCAGGATTAGGCTCCTGCGCAGAGTCGAGGATTGTTCAGGACTGGCGCCGCGCCAACTTAAAGGACTTCATTTCGGCAGAGGAATGACCTCGGTATAGACCGGATTTGAATCCGCTGAATTAATCTGTAGTTTAGAGAACAAGGCTTACGCTACTTCCCAAAAAAGTATGAAGTTAGTGAAGGATGATCTGGTCAAAGCATTGAAATCGACGTGGACTGCTTGCGGCGCACCGTCGATGCCTCTCCTCTTCGCCTTCGCCCCTGCATTCGCAGCAAAGAAGCCCATATAAAATACCAGTGTTGCTATTCTGTTCGCTATATCATTATTGACATTTTGTATATAAATTTGTTAAATTTTATAATGTTGTTATTTCTAACGTTTACGTTTAGTGCGTCAATACTTTTTGCGCACCCTGGTTCATAAACAGATTTTAAAGGTAGCTTGTAATAGTGTTTTCCTGTTCCTCAGTGAAGAGCCACGGGAGGAGCGTGGCACAAAGGTTCGACTGAAAACAGTGGCGAAACTAACCTTTTTATATTTTTAAATTTCCTATATTATGTAACATTGTCTTCCGTTTCTTCATAATTTGAAACACTAACATTTTATTCAATTCTTTCAATTTCTACCTTTTCGAATGTTGGATATTGTCTATTGTTTTATACTGTTTAAAATTTGGAGTTTTCTATCCAGTGAACCGCTCAATGCTCGTACTGATCCTTCACAACGCCACTTTTGGCCACTCCTGTGCCTTTCTCGTCGAGTCTATGACATAAATAAATGTAGCGGACTTCTGCGGTTAAACTGCTGGCAGGATTCGGCAACTGGGCTAACGGTTTATCCCTTTTTGATTTTTCGCCTGGTCTAACCAAGTCTTCGACTGTTATGCGATGGAGCAGTTGTAGAAGACCTGAAGGGGATGAAAATATAGAGGATAACGGATGGCGTTAGTTAATCCCGTTTGAAACGGGCCACGCGTTCTACTTCTACTGCGCAGACACGCAGACAGCTTGAAGCGTATTTGGCCTATACTCTGACTTGCGATGGCCAACCGGAGTCACTGCTTCATCCTTCCCAGACAAGTCTGATATGAATTCACCGACCCTGGAGGGATGGAAGGCTTGGTTGGCCTGAGCGGGAAATCAGGAACAAGGACTTGGAACCGGGTGCATGCGTCAGCCGGCGCCTCCGCCGATTGCGCTACTGCAATAACTATCATGACCCTTATTTGGTTACATTGCGGGCCAAGTGTGATTGATCATTGTCTCCAGGACTCCACGGTGAGGTGAAGTACGTGGCGCAACCTTAACGGCACCGTAATATTCATCGAGCCAGACTTCATCCTTGTATCCTACTCCTTTCGTCCTACACGAGCGAAGAGTAAGTCCCGCCTTGTCTGGAGGTCTACGCTCATTCCGCGCGTCAGAGTTGTTTTCGTAGTTAGCTCGCTTATTGCTGCCCGTCGTTGTGCTTTCTATCTCATTGTCATGGTTTCCACTCCGGCCGTAATTGAGCTGTTTTTCGTAGACTTTTTCGATTCGCCTCGGACTAAGTCAGCTTATTCGCTGTGGGATAGGAGGGCCTTCGCTGAGTGTATAATAGCGACAGGAAGCGCCGCCGCAGTTGTTGAGGACAGGCCGTCGCCGGCTGACGGCGGTCAGGTCAAGTCCGCGATCATCAGAGTTTTCCGCCCCGGCGAAGATTTTATCGCCCCTGGTCGATCGTGCGCGACAAACCCCGTTGGCGTGGATTTACGAGCCGCCGAGCGACTCCTCGGTCCGAGTCTTTCGGAAGTCGGCCACCGCCCTGCTACCGTCGTGGTCAGCAATGTCGGCACGACCCATTAATCTAGGCGCATCTAAGCGTTCCCTCGGTGTCCCTGTCCCTGCCGTCGCGCAGCCCCCGCGCCCTTCGGCTCTCTGTTTGCATCACTGGTTTCTGATGTTTGTTGATGCGGCGGAAATCCGGCATTAGGTGATTTTTCATTATTTATCCGGGCATTTTCTGAGAGAGCACGGGTGGACGTGATTGCTTCGCCCGTTTCTGCCTATTTCTTGTTGGTGCGATCGATCTGCTAGTTTCAGTTCTTCCTCTAAATGACCTGTGCATCTCCACATAGGCTTGAGCTGCTTCTGACCTGTTGGATTGAGCTCTTTCCGATGTAATTCTAATCCTTTAGGCTTTTCTCTCCTTTTTGTTTCCTTTCATACTTTCGTAAACCAGCTTTATTGGAACTGAGACCTGTGCATGAGATAAAAAGCTACAGATCAGCTGGTTCTGTGGCTGTCACTGAGGGTCTGTTGCTGCTGGACTTCATCCAAAGGAGAAAGTCTACGTAAATCAGTTCCTTTGCGATGTGTCATGTCTTCGTTACCGTGGAGAAACTGTGAACGCGTTTTAGGTCATGTAGGAAGCTGGGGTAGAGAAAGCTTGGTTTCTTTGTCCTTCCCAGACAAAGCTGGTTATCTAGTACCGTCACGTGCACTCTAGTGATTAAGTGCAAAGAACGTGCTCTATGAGTGACGGCGATTATTGGGTTGTTCGAAAATTAATGTTTTTTTATAGATGTTGGCTCGGACCTCGCGCAGGGCAACTAGGCCTTCCCTCTCTCTGGGTACCAGCCTTGTTTGCGAGGGCAAAACGCTAACTCTTCCGTCAGCTGGCCATCAGATGTCCAAGTTGCATAGGCTAAACAGGCATTCATTAATCTTCACATTATCCCATAGAAATAGAGTGCGAGGAGCTTTCTCAAAGGCATTAAGGCCGACCTTTATTCTTTGTCCTTGAACAACTAGTCTTGCTTAGGCATCGCAATCTTTTTTTATTAAACATTAAATAGGGTTTCCTCCTTTCAATTTGGTAGAAGACTCTTCTCCACCCGTTCCTTTCTCGTTTCTCAAAACATCATTACCACTTATCGTGGTGGTTCCTTTCATACTTTAGAATTGTAGAGATGCATCGCAGAGTCAATGGAATGCCTCAGTTTGCCTGCTTCACGAGATAATGACATAAGGATTTGTTCGACTTTGGCCCCATGCATGGGCTAATAGTGGTTTCCATTATATCAGGGTCTCTCACTCGATGCCTAGACATGCTTCGATATTGAAGAGCTGAACTTTTTATCAGATAGACCTTAAGGAAATGCATGGACTCATTACGCAGTGTCTACACTGCTTCCAGTAGGGCTGTCTAATATCTCTTACGTATTGGAAGGATTTAAAGCTGATTGTGGGGTGCACTTATTGCAAGGTGTGGATATTTCCGTTATATATGCTGCAATGGGATAGTGTGTTGCACTTTTCCAGCAGTAAGCCACACCCGTGCTATGCCTATGACAGCAAAGTGAGCTCTTATCTAAAAAGCATCAACAAAAAGGTGTAGTCGGAAGCATGCACCCCCTAACCCAGGTTGTGTCGAATTTATATTTTCTTTAACGACTTTATATAATATACCTCTTATCGATATGGCTGACCTCGTAAATAGTTTTACATGGATTTACCTTCCTTAGCCTTGTTTGCTGGCCTACACGCTTTCTTTGTATTAGTGTGTACGTCCTAATTTTTCGTCTGTTTATGTTCTATTTTTTAAACGTTTTAGTTCGTTGGTTAACGCATTGCACTTTTTCCAATTCTATTAATGATGAGGAGCGCGTGTAGCGCAGTCGGAGGAGGTGCCGACTGTCGCGTGCGAGCGATACCAGGTTCCTGGTTCGGATTTCGCGCCCAGGCCAACCAGGCCTTTCACCCTCTGGGGTCGGTGAATTGGTACCGGACTTGTCTGGGAAGGATAAAGCCTTGACTTGTTCATCGGCTGGCCACCGCAAGTTATTGTATGGCTAAATAGCATTTAAATCGCCTCCTCGATAGATATCTCGTAGAAGTAGAATGCGTGGCGCATCCCAAAAGGGATTGAGTAACGCCATCCTCTATCCTTTATCCTTCGTTCTTGATGAGGATGATGCGGTTGGCAGACGGTTTCATATCGCGCGGAACCATGAATTGATCATAGATCGCGGCCGTTTTAGCCCTCCATTCCTCAGGGTTCGTCGGACTTGTTCCCGACTTGCCTAGGGGAGCTAAAACAATTGTCTATCGATCTCTCATCACAGATCATCGCATACATCAACGACGGAAGAAAGGATGGCGTTAACCGATCGTTTCTGGTATGCGCCACGCTTTCTGATCTGCTACGGAAGGTCGTGGAGGCCATTTGAGCGCGTATTTGGCCATACAATATCTTGAGGTCGTTAGCCGATGGACAGGTAAATGTTTTATCCTTCCCAGCCATGTCTGTTACCAGTTCACCGACCCGGGAAGGATGGACGGTTTGGTTAGCCTAGGTGGAGAAACCGAACCAGGAACCTGGAGCCGAGTTCACGCGACAAATCCTTCGGTTTCGTCACCCTTTCACCCATAAGTCGAATACGCATTCAAATTCCCTCCAAGTTATTCCTACCCTCTGCAATTTTCCACAGAAGTGCAACATATGACTCATCCCAAATAGGGATGGAACACATGCGGTTATCCTTTTATCCAATGCTTATTCATACTCGGTCGATTGTCTTTACGACCATTTATGCCCTATTTTCTACTTTTGTTAGCTTTCTGAATCATCGTGCTTGAAAGCAGGTGTAGATTTGAGGAGCTTGTTATTGAGGTACTTCTTATCTGTTGTAGTTTGTGGTTAATGCGTGGGGAGCGAGTGATGCAGTAGGTGCTCCAGACATCACGGGTAAATGAAGGTCCGGTTTCGCTATGGTCATTGATGTTCCGCTGCATTTTCAAACAGCCGTAGATTAAGAGGTTTGAAATAGGAGCTAAGATGGAGCGGTAGATGCGTTGAAGGAGGATTCGGGACTGTAAGGACAATTTTACTGGTGCTGTACGAGTGCCGGATATTATCGTCCTGTAAAATTGGTTATTTCTCATAGTAGTCTCGGTAATAGGTGCGTGGTTGTGCAGTCGGAGGAAGTGCTGGCTGTCGCGTGCAGCCGATTCTAGGTTCTTGGTAAAGATTTTCCGCCAGGCCAACCAGGCCTTCCATCCCTCCGGTGTCGGTGGAATGGTACAATACTCGTCCGGGAAGAATAAAACACTGACTTGTACACCGGCTGGCCTTTGCCTGTCATTTTCTAGGCTAAACACGCATTCAACTACCTCGTAGTAGAAGTAGAGTGCGTAGTTCTTTATGCTTTATATTTTAGTCGTGCTGATCAATAGTGAGATGTTTAATAAATCTGTTTTTCTTTCAGCAAGTAGCTAGAGTAACAGAGAACGCGATAGGAGCTTTTCACATAATGTGCATTGGTTCTTTTCAGCTGTGTTGCCCATAGGCTCACTGTTGGTAGATCCGGATTGTTAAGCGCAACAATAAGCTTGGAGTTCTTCGTTGACCAGGTTTTTGGAATGTGTTTTGCATTCCACTTTTTCGTGAGATCGTTGAGACATGTTCGGGTCACTTCTGAAGACCATCCAGGAGAGCTTCAGAATTCTACCCTTTTTGCGGTTAGACGAAGCTAGTATCGACTCAACGGTCTCGTGCAGAAGATCCCTTGAGTGGCCCTCACAGGGAGTCGAATCCACGCTCGCATACTCTTTCGTTGCATTACTTATATCGTGTGAATGCTATAGATTATAGTATGAAGGTCGGCGTTAGTCAATCTCTTTGCGGGATCCGCCACTTATTCTTCATTCATTTAGCGCAACTTCTACGTGAAATCGCAGAGGCAGTTGACGTGTGCATCTGGCATAAACAACGACTTGTTGGTGCCAGCCGATGGTCAAGTCAGCTTTTCATGCTTCCAAGACAAGTTTGGCACCAGCTTACCTAAGGCGAAGGGATGGTGGACTTGGTTGACCATACGGGATTTGAACCAAGAACATCGATTCGGGTGCAACCGCCAGGCGGCGCTTACTCCGAATGCGCTACCGCACGGTGGTTTGGCGAATAGCTCCATGAAACTGCTATATCACTCAAGAGTCGGTGTCGAAGATTAAGCATGGACTCCTTCCGGAATTCCTTAACACTGAAGAATGCATTTTTCATTAAAACTATTGCTCGATGTGGACGTGACTTGATCACATATGCAATCAGACTGTAGTCAGGACGGGTTGGCATGGTACAGTGAGTGCTAGTGGTCGAGCGGTGCTGGTATTGAGATGCAAATGAGATGGAGGGCTCGGCGAATCGAGGGCTAGTAAAGTGAGGTGTGTTTATGGCGCACGGCCCTCACATGTGACTCCACTCTCCGCACGTTTCCCATAACAGGAACCGCCGGATTAGGAAGCGCCTCCCGTCACCTGTGTCGCTGAGGTCATTGACAGAGAGGAGACGGACGTGCCGCCGAGGGGAGCGTCGGTGCAGATTAGAGAATGAGGCTCGTGCGGGCGCCCAGTCAGCCAGTGCTGCGCGCTTCCCTCTCCGAGCGACGGCGCCGGTTTGCACAGTTCGATGTGACGTGGGGAGTCTCTGGGAGCTCGCCGAGTACTAAACGATTGAGGTTCATTGAATTCCGGCCACAAGTTCCGCGAGACACTTCGAAGAGAACGCAGTTGGTTTTCTCTTTCAAGCGGCCTTGGGCTGTCTCAGCCAAATCGTCCTCCGAACGCCAATGATTTTGCTGCTATCGATAGCATTGAGAGGTGCTGTCTACAGAAGTATGAAACTCCTGTTTATACTACAACTGCAAGACGGCGTGTCTCGCACTTGGAGTTTTTTGCGACCTTGCAGCGTCACAAACCTATGAAAAGCATTTTTTGCCTGTCTTAAAATCCTCCGATCTCTATGTTCAGCTTGCTGCGCACTTTTACGGCATGAAGCTGCTTACTCCTTCTGAATGTTCGATGTAGTTATCCCTTCCGGAAAATCATTGGTTTGCACTGCTCAGCACTTCCGCCCTCGGGCTGTTCCGTAACTGTTCCCATGCCGAACAGTACTCGTTGCACGCTCGTTGGACACTGTGTATGCTCGATCCCCATCAGGGATGTTCGTTCACAACCTGTAGATAATTTGTTGCCGAAGGATTGTTCATTTTGCTGCGCACCCTCTGTTGATATTGATTTATTTTACATTGCAGTGTTACACTCCATTCCTTGAACTCTAGCTGTTACCTCGCTGAAGTTGAATCGTATAACGTTTTGCTTCATTTTTTCACTTGAAATAGTAGTTTGCAGCTAATTGTATTTTTTAATGAATTTTAACGATTTGCCGCAAATCTAACGGAATTTTTCCAAAAAAAAATTCGTTTAAAAATTTAACACAGATCTTTGTGTGCACTTCTGATCCCTCCATATGTACACCGCCGTGTTGTTCGCTTAGCATAGCTCAAGCTTGACTGATCGGCTGCGAAGGCAATAAATTGAGCGGTGTTGTTCATGCTAAAGCTCAAACAAGCAGCCAGCTGGCATACGCCGCAGCTCTCAAATAAGCGCTAATCGTTAATGACTCAAAATGATACAATGGAAGGTTTTCATTTCAAGCAGGGGCCGGATTCATCAACGACTAACCCGCGGGTATAGGGGTAAAGATACCCACGATGAAGCTTACGTCTCTGACTCTTACCTTATCTCTACCTGGCTCTTATCTCTACCCCTTATGCCATGTATACCCACGGGTCTAACTGTTGATGGATCACCCTCAGGTGTGCTTCTCAAACCATGTTAGGCGTGTTTAAGTTACAAAAAGACATCTTCTAAGGATATTTAAGTAACCTATTGTTTTTAGAATTGTTCAACTCAAAAATTTACCTTTTAAGAAAAATAACTACTTTGCCTGAATAGACGTAAAATTCTTATCCTTCGGAGCAATATTTTGAGGTTTAATTTGAGACGATGAAAAGCAAGGGATTCGTTTGTGCCCTCGATGCCTGTCAGATTGATAACATAAATGCTGTTCACACTTGTATAATTCTAAAAACGTTTGACACAATCGCAATAGAAGAAGTACGACAACATTTTTCCATTGCGCAGCTCCAGCTAAACAGAATTTACATTATTAATCAAATAAACGTTGCGGTGTGTCAGGCTCGTGCACGGCACTTTCTTCCCATATGGCACTCGACTTTTTCTTAGCGAAAGAGCACTTCAAATACAGGGTTTCTCAAAAAATGTATACACTGTTTGAAAGGTGATAACTTTGCTCAGAATAAAGGTACTGCAGAAGTTAAGGGCTCATATAAAAGCTTAAGAGAAATTTTCTCACATATGAGCGATTTAGAATGCTCCATGCACTCGTCTGATATTTTAAATTTTGCGATCGGTTGATTGTGTTTCGCTCGAATGTTTGTTATAATTTCTCCACAAAGTGGCCGTATCGATTTATTTGTGCTTAGTGTAAATAGTCAAGATTGCGCCATGCTCCCACCTGAAATCTTGCATTTCAAACTCAATTGATTGTGCATGAGCTGAGTGCCTGTTACATTCTTGTTACTACTTGGACAGATTAACCTGTGCTGTGCTTCTTTTGTCGCCCAGCAGCTGATATTATGCCGATTAACCTCTCCATTCAGCTTAAATGTTGCTTCATCAGTCCACAGAATACTTGGAAAGTGGGGCTCCTGCTCACATTTAAATCGTGCGAGCAATAAACCTGCATGTCACGTGTCTTTCACGTGATTGTCAAGTTGTAAACGTTAAAAGAAGCACGTCATAGGTTAGTGTGGCTAAATAGTAACAAGATTGTGACAAGCATTCGGCCCATGCACAATCAACGAGTCTGAAATTCAAGGTTCCAGGTGGGTAATGGCGCAATCCTATGAATTCGCGTGCCGCAGAAATCTCGTTACCCTGTGCTTTCATAGCACTCTCAAGCATCTTCAAAGGCTTCTCTACGGCAATTTATAAACCTTTCGAACAGTACTTGCGTTTTTAAGATACCCTGCATTCTTCGCAAGTCGTGCTGCGTCTTTAAGTATCAATTCTTACAAGAACACGAATAAGTCGATACGGCCACTTTGTGGAGAAATCATAACAAGCATTCAAGCGAAACAAAACCAATCGATAGTAAAACGTAAAATATCAGACGAGTGCATGGAGCATTCAATACAGCTAATATGTGAGAAAATTTCTAATTTCTTAAGCTTTCATATGAACCCTTAACTTCTGCAGTACCTTTACTATGAACAAAGTTATCACCTTTCCAACAGTGTATACATTTTTTGAGACATCCTGTATATTGATATTTTATTTGTTTTCTGTATTCTTGGAGCGGACCTGAACATTGTTTTTCTTAGATGATATGATTTTTTGCTCATCGTAAGTGTAGCCATTTTTAACCGCTTTATTTTTTAAGAACACCCTATCATGTATAGGTGAGTTTTTTTGTCTCAGATTTTCTTGAAACAACAGGTTTCCTCTTGAATAGTGCCCGTGTTGAATTGAAAAGTGCCCTTTTGGTGTCTTTCTCCTGCGTTTAATTGTATTAGGCACGACGGACTCGATTAGGCTATAGAGCCTATCGCCCGGTAAACACTTGGTTCGTTCTCTTGTGTGTTGGAGCGCAATTGCTATTTCCATCTATCTATTAGATTAGGCGAAGGGTAGGTGGTGCTCATGTGAAACGAAGCACCATGTCAGTGACAGTAGCAGCTGTTTTTGCATGTCTTGACATTCATTTACTTATTTATTCATCGCTGCACATTATGTACTCATTGCAAAATCATGATCATTACTAAAATATTGGTTGCGCCGGAGCAATTTTTCTTTCTCTTCGAAGAATTCCTGCACGTCCATATGAGTCCATAACAAATAGTTGCTTGAAAAGTTACTTCAATTGTAGCTGCTAGTTTCTGTCTATTCAGTAGATAGTTGCACATTCTGCGGTTTGTTATTGTTTGGTGTTTTTGTTTTCGTTGCTGTTTTGTTGACATATTATACCACACGAATATAATCGTGTAACAAATGTCAATATAAATTTTCGAGAACCTATTTTGAGAACATTTTAAGAACCGAAATTTTTATTACTACTTTTTTACTCATCATTTTTCGTTACAATTTTACATTGCCTAAACGTATTGTTGGAGAGTAAATGAAGGTAATGCGATAAAGTATTATATTATGTGCCAATGAAGATGTTGGGGTATAGTTCAACCTGCAGGCCCTGTACTGGGAATGGGAAGAATAACCCATCTTCTCTGCGATAGGCATGCGCCATCATCCTACATCACCTCAAATTTCTCGCCATTCTGATATTTTTTCGGTTTTCTTTCTTTTCTTCGGTATAGCCAGGTTATCGGTTTCATGAACCACCATCATCGACGGTAGATTTCATGATTTTTTCATCTTCGCCGTTTTTAAATTAGCGGCAGCAAACCTTCATCGTTTCGTTCGAGAACTCAAGGGAAGCATCGCACTGCCGTTGTCGTGATTTCTCAATTCATGAAAAAAATACAACCGAATGCTTTTAGCCTAGGAATGAAGGCTAAAGGACGGCATTCGTCATCATTATGGGCTGCGCCACGCGAGTCAGTGTTTTATGTTTCCCAGACGAGTCTTGTACCAATTAGCCGACTCCAGAGGGATGGAATGCGACGGCAGAGAGCTTCTACGGCTGAGCTATCATGCATCCCTTTTCAGTCGTATACGTAGTGAGCTATCGCGGGAATATGCGGGATGGAAACTGTTTGCCAACCTTTATCCACGTTTCGAAGAAGGACATTCGGAACAATGTAAAAATAATCGCTATCACACAGAGGGAACGGCTTTGATTCCTGGGGTCGGATTCATCATCGACTTACAGCAATTTAACAGAGAAAATTACAGCCGAAATTCCTGATAGCGCGGCTTATCAAGTGGCATGATGAGCGATAAGCCGTGTTATCTGAGTTTTTCGCTGTGAATTCTTTGTTAAAGTTATGTAAGTCGTTGATGAATCCGACCCCTGGAGTGCTTGTTTGCGTTCCATTCTTTGTCTCTTCCCGTGATTATGTATTTTCATTTCATTAAAAAATACACAAGATAGACAGCGAATATGAGGATATAATAAAGGATAAAGTTGAAGGACGGTGTCGGATAATCCTTCTTGGCCATGTGCCACGAATTCTATTTCTACGAGATATCGTGAAGGTAGACTGAACGTGTATTAGGTTGTCCCATCAGTTCCCGCCGTTTTTTTTCAACGATTCACTGCAGATTTCGCCGGCGGTCTCTTGCATAGCGCTGCATAGTTTTCGAAAGAGAATGATTTGCTCTATCAGAACGTGTATTTCATTTCTTTCTTCATCATGAATTTTGTCACTTTTTAGGTCGTTGAAGTGAAAAGTGAAAAAGTGAAAAAGTAGCCATTTGCGCACTTGTTCTCTCCGCTTAGGTTTGTAATTTGTTGCGCAGTTTTTTATAGCATTTGGAAGACAATGTGTACTACAAGAATGTGTGTTAGTGCTATTTGCTCATTTGTGCTTTATTGATTTTTAGGTCACCAAATTGGGACGTCCGAAGGAGGATGGTTATTTTTGCCGACAGCTCCTGCTCTGCGGTTGGACTTTTTGGGGTTGGTGTTATATGTCGCTCGAAGGAGAATGTCTTGCTCTATAAGAATATGTGTTGCGTTTATTGATTTCTATTGAATGTCAACAAAATGCCAAAAAGAGAAAAATGGTCTTCACCAACAACTCCATCTCCTTCTTTAGTTGTTGATATCCGACAGAAATCAGCGTGAGCCAATAAACGCGACACAAATTCTTACTGAGCAAGACATCTTCTTCCAAACGACATATAACACCAAGCAAAAAAGTCCAACCACAGAACCGGAGTTTTGGTAAAAATTCGGTCGGACAAGTCGGAATTCCTAATTTGATGGCCTAAAAATCAGTAACGGGCAAGTGAGAGAATAGGACCAACACATATTCTTGTAACACAGAACATTGTCTTTCAAGTGCTATAAAAAACTGCGCAAAAAATTACAAACCTAAGCGGAGAGAACAAGTGCGCAAATGGCTACTTTTTCACTTTTTCACTTTTCATTTCAACGACCTAAAAATTGACAAAATCCATGATGAAAAAAGAAATCAATACATGTTCTGATAGAGCAAATCATTCTTTTTCGAAAGCTATGCAGCGCTATGCAAGAGACCGCCGGCGAAATCTGCAGTGAGTCGTTGAAAAAACGGCGGGGACTTATGGGACAACCTAATATTTGGCGAACACAATGACTTGTTGTGACCAGCCGACGGCGGGTCAGTGTCTTATTGCACCTAAACAAGTCTGGTGCCATTTCATCGACGCTTCAGGGATACAAGGTTTGGTTGGCCCGGGCAGAACATGAACTATGGACCTTGATCCGGGATTTATGCGGCAGTCGGGTCACACTCCGACTGCGCTATTGTGTGAATGAATACAGTATCACAGAGGCGAACTATGTGTGTATCAAAAAATTTGGCGGTCGCCGCCATTTTGTGGTCGTAAATGATCTTCTTGAAGCTGCTTAAACAGGCGAACAAGCGCAGTCGATAGAGTTGGTCTCGCAATCGATCGTTGGTTCGAATACCGTCGCCCACCGTTTTCCAAACTTTCATCGCTTCCTTGACCGTGATTTGTTTTCAAACTTGTCTGGAACGGACATATTTATTTATTTATTTATTTATTACATGGAAATCCATGTTATTTAACTGTAGCTTCAAAGAATATCGACTCCAGATGCGGTAATGGAATAAAGGAGGAACGCAACAGTATTATAAAACAATATACAACAATCAAATAACGCAATCAACAAGCATTGCGGATCCAGGTTTTTCAAAACAATGTTTCCGAAGGAGCACAAAAAATCTGGAAGCACATGGTTTTACCAATAAAAAAATAAATGAAATTGCCCCATTGACATAAATTGTTATAAAAGAAATTGCCCTATTGACGAGAAATGAATTCTACGACTGAGCTTGGCTTTTGGTACAACTAATTTTAACGCACCGCCCCTTATAACGGAGAAGCCACAGTCAGGAACCCTCCTTGTGCAATACTGGGGCCAGATTCATCAACTGCTTACTACCTCCCTTCAACGGTGAAAATACCGCCAAACCCCCTGGTATGACCATTCATCAGCATCAGGTCTGGTCCCTGGAGGCCCTAGTCAGAATTTTATGCAGCATATTGGAGTCAAATTTCTTTCTCGGTGTGCCGGAGAGGAGCGTTTGAGATTAGTATTCCTAACGTTTGATCGAGGCACGGCATAAGTGAACCCAAGCATCCTTATCCAAAGTTTCCTGTTCTGCAGTTTTTTTCAGTTTGTCATTGATTTTTTTTCTTATGGAGATTGAGAATAATAGTGCCGTACTCAACTGTAGGTCTAACGAAGGACTAATAGGCTTACCAACATAGGATAGCATTATTTGTCGGTTTCCCAACGTAGGTCATTATCTAAGCCGCTTATTAATAGCTTTATCTAGAAGGGCCATTCATTGGCACATCTTCAGGTGGATTGATCAACAACGACATCCATACTTTGGTCTTTTTTGACGTCTATTTACTCTTCACCCCTTTTCCATGTATTGTCCGCACTTTCACTCCTCCCCACAGCGGAGGTGGCTTACGTGTTCCTCTGACCATGTGTATTTTACTGGTCAGAAGTGAATGATAGAGAACTGGCAGAAGTGGTGTTCCCAGTCTTATGGCAATAGTTGCTCTGCGTTATCATATCTCCCGTAATTATTACGTATGGCCGTGAAGCGCCCTGAACTGATACCACACGGTCCATACTCGCTGGCAACTAACATAGAGCGGTGGCGGCCGGTTGGCTCCGCTCGAACTGTGTGGGTTTGGTTTTTAACTCTTCTTGAATCTCGTTTCGTTCCGTTTTCTGACCATAGGTTAAAGGTTGTAGCTTAAGAAAAGGTCGCTAAGTGGCCTGATGATGGGCGGGGAACTCACTTTGTATTCTGTGGATATATCCCTTCTTCAGCATGCAATTGGGATCTATCCTAATTCGAGGGGGGTATAGTGGTTTGTGTTTCCATTTCCTCCCTTCAGTCTTTATGAGAGCTTCAGCTGCTGTCCCATGTTGCGAGGGCCTTTATTTATTTAGGGAACATGGTTTTGTGGAACGAGGCGACTTACACAGTTGGCGCTTTACGGCTGCCCTTCCCGGCAGGACAGATCCAAAAATTCAATGTCTACCTATATTAGTGGATCAACACACCGCAGAAGTGGGGTGTAGCACGCGAGGAAAGCATAAAATTTTTAGCTTTACGCAGCACGGCATGGCATATAGGGTCTTATCGTTAGATGGTAATCCCGTCCCCGAGTCACGTAGCGCCAAAAAGGCCTTATCGTGGGATTATAGACAAACCAATAAAGTTAGATATAAAGAATTTCCTAACGAGATAATGGAGTTAATCCAGATATGGACAATTTTGGGTTTTAGGAAATATTTCGGCGCAATGGTAGTTGCTGGGGGAGGGGGGTCACCTTATAAAACGTGTCACTAAAGCGAAAAAATGAAAACTTGACACACTGACGGTAAAGAAAACAAACAAGCAATGATATAGCTCTGTTTCGCGCTCTCCTCCGCTGACGGGGAGCATAGATTTGGGCAGGTGAAGGCACCCCAAGGTGTGGCTCGAGTGACGCACCCGTATTAAAATTGCCTATATCTTGGAGTTCCCTCCCCTGCCGAATTCAGAAGCAGATAAAACGCTGAACAGAAACCGAAAAGGGGAGGTAAGACTGCGTTTGCATCCGCTGTATGTAGCTAACGATAAATAAGTAAAGCCCTATAATTGTGGTAGTTTAATTATGAAAGTATGGAAAGCAAAGAATTCGTTTGGTTTTCGTTTCGCACGGGCCCTTAGACGAAAACCAAACAGGCAGAGTATCCTTCCCCTGGCAGAGATCCTCATCAGTAAGGGAGGGGAAGGAAGGAGTTGCTGCTCTAGACTATCCTGAGCTCTCCTGTTGATGTTGGATTGGCGAATAACAATTGAACGTAAAGGAGCAGGTTTGAGATGTTATAGAGAATTAATGCTGTAAAGACATCACCAGAAATGAACAAACCTTGACTGAAAGGTATTAAGGAGATGAAGGAAGGGCAGCAGTAAATTAGAATAGATAGAACAACTCGCAGCAGTGTCACGGAGAGCGCAACGTGGCTCAACGAGAAGATCCGCCAGGGGGAAGGGAGTAATTAGTAGAAAAGGGGATGGATGTTAGGGAAGGGGTTAGTTAAAGTGAAAGAGAAAAATGATGAAGAGGTAGACCTCTACGCCGAACCATCAAGCGCCCTCTAGTCCACTACCACGAGCACAGTAAGTTAGGGAGTATGTTTTTATAGTTTGTACGCTAGGATTTTAAGACGTGATAAAATTAATGAACCGTTGAAAGCAACACTAATCAAAGCATTTGCATAACGAGTCCTTTATTTGAATTTCAGTGTGACCTAGATCGTATTTATATTGGATAAATTTGTTTTTATGAATACATTTAAATAACGGCAAATCAAAAAAGTTATTGTCATATCCTGACTCGGACGGACAGTCATACACCTTTTAGTATGCAAAAGTCTAGTTCGAAAATAATTCTTTAAAGCTACAAGTGCGTGCTATTCTTAGAATTTCTGCATATTAGATGACAGATTGGTATCGAAATGAGGAAACCTCTTGATACTAAAATTAAAGGAATCAGTCTTATTATGAAGCTTAGTGGGTAATCGATTGCCTGAGCTCTTTATTTCCATATCTAAATAGTTGCACGAGTAGTCGTTGTCATGAATATTATCTAGATTTAGGACATATTATAGACTTTGATAAGTTTGTTATAAATATTAGTGCTGCTTTTATGGACAACTAAAATGTCGTCCATGTAAGGGAAAGGAATGAACAGGTAGAGATTAGGATGGGTAATAGAGTAAACATATTCGAAATATGCGAGAGTTAGATCAGCCATAAGAGGACTTGCATTACTACCTGTGGTACTCCCACTTTTTGAATAAACAAATGATCAGAAAATTTCCAGTAGCTGTTACTAACTAGGGAAGGGTTTCAACCTCCCATGGAACTTCACGTTAAGAACAGGATCGTTAGAAGGATCTCGGAATGCTGATTACGAATATGGGTGTCAAAATTGCAAAATGAAACTCCTGAGCGAGTTATGGCGTGCCGAAATTGTGGGCCTCACCACATGCTGGCTGTGCGACGCCTAGGGCGCAGGAGTGGTGAGTCATCGGGACTCCGTATGAAAGATCGTCCAGCTGCGACGGTGGCGTAGGGGTAGTGCTCACACTCGTCGGGTGTGACGTCGTTGGTTCGGTTACTGTTACTGGGGGCTTTTTTGCAAATCAGGATTTATCTTTGAAATGACCTTTTGTTCTGAATTACGACACGTGTGTGATTAAATAGCGGAGAAAACTACA
This sequence comes from Heligmosomoides polygyrus bakeri, assembly GCA_947359475.1. Classification (NCBI taxonomy): domain Eukaryota; kingdom Metazoa; phylum Nematoda; class Chromadorea; order Rhabditida; family Heligmosomidae; genus Heligmosomoides; species Heligmosomoides polygyrus. The sequence goes on along the minus strand of OX375866.1, from coordinate 28,536,158 downwards.
ATACACGTTTGTAAAAATGCTGAAGGCAAAAAACTGCTATGGTGACATTCTTATTTACTCTGGCACCCCAAATTCAGAGAGAAGAATGGGCACCACCTTTGCTGGTGAAAATGAATAGCGAGTGAAGAAAAAGCTGTAGATCAACGACATTCTGGGCTTTCACATCGTACATTGTACTTACCTTTTTGCTTCACACATTTTTTTGCTTTGTTCCATGAATGCCAAGGTTGTTAGGAACACCTCTAGTTATACAATATATGACTTGGACTCTATATCTGAAAAATAATAAATAAAAGTATCACCATAGCAGTCTTTTGCCTTCAAGCATTTTTACAAACGTGTATGGTAGTTCTCTCCGCTATTTAATCACACACGTGTCATAATTCAGAACAAAAGGTCATTTCAAAGATAATTATGATTTGCAAAAAACCGCCAGCAACCGGAACCGAACCAACGACGTCCCACCCGACAAGCGTGAGCACTACCCCTGAGGTACCGCCGCAGCTGGCTGGCCCCTCTTACGATGTCCCGATGACTCACCACTCTCGCGCCCTGGGCCTCGCACAGCCAGCATGTGGTGAGACCCCCGAATTCGGAAGGCCATAACTCGCTCAGGAGTTTCATTTTGCAATTTTGACACGCATTTTCGTAATCAGCGTTCCGAGCTCTTTCTAATGATCCTGGTCTCAACTTGAAGGGAGGTCAAAACCCTTCCCAGGTAAGCAGGTAATCTATAAAATAAATTATATCGTCTATAGTGTAATATTTATAGTTTTTATTTCATATAGAGTTACTGTAGAAAGCTTTATTATAACCATTACAGGCAATGAAGGTTTTGTTAGCATTTTTAAAACAAATTTTGAGTATCTCTCTAATATTGTTGCGAATATTGCAGTGGGGTCGCTAGTCGCCACGCCTGCACGCCATGGCATGCTATGGTTGACCCCTCCAACTACCTCAGCGCCAATATTTCACCTGTCTGGCCTGCTTTGCTTAATAAGCTTTATCGAAATCGCACACTTTCACATAACGTCCTTTCTGGCAGACGTCCCAAATGGAACGTCTGCCATTAATTGGAATTTCTCCCCGCCTATTCCGGCTCTGTTGTTTCGTTGCTTCTCCTCCTAGACGACTGCCGAAGACTGACGTCGGGTTCTGTTTCAGATCTGGATTCGTTAGACGCGACATCGGAAGCAGCTGTGGCAGCAGCTGGAGGCGTCGGCAGTTGGTCGCCGGTGTCGCTTCGCCATTTTATGACGTCAACCGATGACGTGAACGTGTCGTGGGGTGCGTGGTCTGCGGCGACGCTGCTCCCGTTCCGACTATGGCCACTTCTGCCTCCGTGGTGGACGTTGTTGGCGTTCGGCGGCATGGTGTTCGTCTCGTGCCTTTACTTGTTGCACATCATTGGATTCTGTTATAGGTCGGTTTCCATCATCGCTTCACAATTTTTGCTCATTTTCATTGGAATATTCAGCACTAGGTGAGGACTTGCGCTTCAATTGCAAAATAATGGCGGAAGGCTGCTCGGGCAGTTTCTTTCGTTATGATATTCGTGTGCTTTGCTACAGCAGTTCCCTAAGTACCGCACCACATTCCCATATTAGGATTGCGCGAGAATACTAGGCCTTAATATGAAGAAAAAGCGCATCATAATTAGACGGACCCCACCCCCAACCTTTTCTCTAACTACGTATTGCGTCTTAACTTTTTGTGAGAATGCGGATGGTGGAATACTAGGTGGTGAGGGAAATGACCCTTTCAAGCCCCGTTTATACTCTGACGTCGAGCGACGCAATAGCGTATATAGTGGCCAAATCGATAGGCGACGCGATCGATCAATTTGCTACTATACTAATGTCATGCGATTGGAGCGCATTTTGGTGCTGGTCGAACGTCCGCCTGTTACCATGTTTTCAATATAATTTTTCGGCACTAGTTAAAAGTCCCGACTCCACCGATACGACTTCGGTCGAAAAATTTTTTTCGCTGAAACTTCGTCTGGGGGGGGGGGGGTATTTGGAGTGCTGATCACGAACCTGACATCCGTTTTTCACGATACCGTCGGAGACCACCAACACCGTTAGCAAGGGTGGTCCAGGCAAGGTCACCGACTTCGCTGAAACTTTGTCTAGGGGTTATGTGGGGTGCAGATCACGAATCTGACATCTGTTAAGCGTCTATATTTTATAAAGGATTTCTCACCTTGAAAGAAAAGCTGGAAGAGGTACGATGTTGGGAACAATGCAATGAGAGACTGCAATGTAATCCTGTGCCTTCCTATATCTTTGTTATCCAGCAGCCGAATCGTGAAAAACGGATGTCAGATTCGTGATCAGCACCCCAAATACCCCCCCCCCCAAGACTAAGTTTCAGCGAAAAAATTTTTTTCGACGGAAGTCGTGTCGGGGGAGTCGGAACTTTTGACCAATGCCATTTTTCATATTTGTTCTAATGGGGCGGATAGAGCGCAGTGCAATGGGGGTTTGTGTTAGTAAAATGAATTTTTTTGCACTTTTTTTTGCAAGAATTCGCGGCACTATTGTATTATACTTTCACGACTCTAAAGGTCGAGCAGAGGTCGAAATTTTTTCTCTAAACTTCGCCCAGGGGTGCGATCACGAGTCTGGCATCCGTTCTTAATATTTCGGTCGATTACGGTAGGTTACGGTATAAGGCTGTCGAGGTCATAATGACCGATTTCGTCCAAACTTCGGCTAGGGGGTTATCTGGGGTGCTGATGACGAATCTGGCATCAAATTTTCGTATTATGCCGGAGTACGGTAGGTCACGGTAGGTGCGAATGAATACTGGTACTCCGGCGTGATAACAAAAATGGATATCAGGTTCGGGATTCCCAGATAACCCTTTGACGAAGTTTGAGCGAAATCGAGCACCACGGCTTTAGTCACCCACACCTACCTTACCCTACCGTGATCAGCCGAAGTATTAGGAACGGATGTCACATTCGTAATCGGCACCCCAAGTAACCTCCGTGAGCAAGGATGGATGAAAATTTTTTTCGACCTCTCCTCGACCTCTGGAGTCGTGAAGGTACAATAGTGCCGAATTCACTACTTTAGCACAGTCCTAGTGTGGGACTGGGCGAGTACTAGGAAAGTTAGGTATTCCATCCTGCAGTAGGCTGCACATCGCCAATATCAAGGGCCAGAAGGGGGCTTCCCTTCTTCAATCCGTATTGGACTGCTTTTCTAATGGTACTCAGCGGTCACTAGGATTCAACCTAGAACCTGTATTCAGTACAGGGTATCCCACAACGTGTAGTCACTGTTTGAAAGGGAGCAACATAGCTGTAAGAGGGTCTGAGTGCTTTCAGGAAAATATGAATTCTCTGCACAAGATCTGCACTGGCTATTGTGTTGATTAGCCTGGTCGACACTATTCGTGCGTTGTGAGCCGCTTCCACTGCTTGGCAGAAGTCCACTCCCCATTCATTGCTCTGATCAACGTGTGAAGCCTTCTCACCAGCCATTAATTTTGCGAGGACGGTTGGATGAAAGGAAATATACCAAACCTAATGTAACCCCAAACGGAATTCGTTAAATTTTATCGACTAATGGCCAGTCAATCGATATTGTTTACTTGCTGTATAAGGCCAACCTATACTCGCATGATTTCCACCTGAGACGGTCACCCTCAGAAGAGATCGATAGTGTCGATTGTGCCGAAGTGAAACCGAATCAGACGCCGCTAGATTTGGTCGGAAATACGGCACGACGGGGGACAGAAGCCTGCTCTTTCATATTTACTGGGCGGTATATACGTATATAACCCTGCAGGAAATGTTGGATGTGAAGATTTGAATCTATTGATATGATTTAACAATGTTGGGAATCGGATAGAAGTTTTGGCGCTGCAAAGATATGAACCCTCATTCCTTACCTTTTACGGTGGGAGCTTCTAGGTAATGCCCTTCGATCCTGGATTGATCCTCCACTTTTTCAAATTTTGATATTTCTTGATATGTAGCACTATCGAATTAGATCTTCCACGTTAAAACAAAATGCGCAAGGGAAAAATAATTTGATATTGGTATTGCTGTTTAATTAGCCGTAACGTTTCAGCAAATATCGACTGCACCGCACGGTCGAGTTTGATCCGAATGCTCCGGGTGTGTCGATTCTGAAGCCATTGTTAGGAGTCGACAAAAATTTGAAAGCTAACTTGCAGTCATTCTTCACATTGAAGTTTCCTAAGGTGTGTTTGGTCGGGCAGCTTAGCGACTTGCTGAAGGAAGTTCATCAAAGTTTTCTTCGTTTTCAGTTCGAGTTGTTATTCTGTGTGAAAGAGAGGCACGATCCAGCCGTGGGTATTGTCAAACAGCTCATGGACAGGTATCCGGCCGTCGAGGCTAGGATATTCTACGGTGGGTTTTGAACATTTTAAGGAGTACTGCCGATTTGGAGGCATTTGACTCGAGGATTACACTAGTCCTTCTCACGTGGTCCAGCTAGGGATCACTAGGTGTTTATCGCTGAAAAACCTCCCTTGCTAAGCGCTAGACGTTCAGGCGGTGAAGATGTCGGTCTGAACCCGAAGATCAGCAACATGATGCCTGCTTACCGCAACGCGAAGTATCCGTTGGTGATGATCAGCGATGCAGGTTGGTTCTGTGCCCGATCTGTGAAGTGTTCGACACTCTAGTGTTTTGGCCGGGAGCTGTCTGATAATGCCTTTACAGCGATTATGATGCGTTCGGACGCGCTGATGGACATGGTGAACGCAATGGAGGACGACGTGGCGCTGGTCACACAGGTGCCGTACTGTAAGGATCGTGAGGGGTTCGCAGGAGCACTAGAACAGGTACGGTGGGACACGCCCAATTTTGGCACAGATGCGTTTTCGTGGCCACCATATGCTGGACTTCTTGGCGCGAACACTAGTCCAGATCTCGCTAGGAACCGTTTTTCCTTTTGGCACATAGGAAAGAACAAGTCTGACGAATAGTGAGTTGCACCTCTAGAAAACAGGAACGTTTTTTGCCTAGCAAAACAATGAGCCAAATGTTGATCCGCCCGGTCTTTCTCGACTGCTTCTTTGCTTCGTGACTTTTGGCAGCTGTTTCATTGTGTGTTTGTCCTATGCAACGGCTTAGGCTATCTAGTCGACGGTCAAGTCAGTCTTTTTTCCTGTCTAGACAAGCCTACACCGCCAGCGATTGAAGGCTTGCTAGTTTGGTTCGCCGAATCGCTAGCAGACACTTAAGATACATAGCTGTTCCTCGCCCCAGCGGGCTAATGTGTCGTTCGGGTACAAGTTTAACGTGGTCCATTTTATAATTTGGAACAAGAGTGCGAGGCACGTCCAAAAATAGGCGAAGTAGACGACTATTAGGATGTATTGTTGCGATGTGGGCGCGTGTAGCGCAGTCGGAGGAGGCGCGACTGTCGCGTGCACCCGATACCAGGTTCCTGGTTCGGATTTCCCGCCCAGGCCAACCAAGCCTTCCATCCCTCCGGGGTCGGTGAATTGGTACCAGACTTGTCTGGGAAGGATAAAGCGCTGACTTGTTCATCGGCTGGCCACCAGAGGTCATTGTATGGCCAAATACGCATTCATGTCGCCTCCACGACATCCCGTAGAAGTAGAATGCGCTGGCGCATCCCAAAGGGATTGAGTAACGCCGTAGTTTATCCTTTATCCTTATTGTTGCGATGTGTCAGGCGAGACTCGAAAGCACAACCCTGCTATGCAGCCGGGATGCTTATGCCATTACGCCATCGGGACAGTTTAATCAAAGACAACATCTAAAATATCCCTCATCATGGCCGGTTGCTCTCACCGGTGAATGGAGATGACGTCGGGGAGAGATTAGAAATGTGTGTAAGGAAAGGTTTTGCCAGGTTAGTTGGTTTTGATGAAAATGACAGGTGACGCCATGAATTTTGCATCTCAGGCTTTTCATGTGAGAAATGGCTTTTCATGCATTGTGGGGCTGATGTGACGGTTGTTCTTGAAGAAGTTGAATGACTATAGAAAGTCGTGGCAGAAATGATTGGGGTCATTTTTCCTTAAGCCTCTAATGGCTGTTACTGAAGTCGTGAGCTGTTATAACGATTTTTGCTGCGATTGAAACCCTAGCACCGTGCGGGACCTGAACCCTCACCCCTGCTATCCATTCAGGATGCTCTCACGCCTTTACAACCACCGGCGCTGTTTGACCGAACGCAGCATCCACGCGTCTTGGGACCCATCAGCGCTCACCCGCATATTTGGATGAGCCGGCCGCTGATATCCGCATGGAACCAGTTAAGCTGAAGGTCTTGATTGAATGTCAGTTCTCCAATCTCAATCAAACAGCGCCGGTGGTGTAATGTAACCCGAGCCCACCCTTCCTGCCCGGTCAGCAGGAAGGGTGGGTTCGGGTCCTTCCCGGCAGTAGAGTTTTGTCGCAACAAAACCGAGTTATAACGCTATGTAAAACGTTGTTAGAACAACGGCGTTCGTATTTTAACCTTGAATTTTGCAACAACAAAAAAAAAACAGCCAGCACTTTCGTGGCAGTGCGGCAGTCGCTATTGCGATTGTACGACTTTTTTTCAGATTTATTTCGGGACCAGTCACGGTCGCATCTATCTGGCTGGCAACTGCATGCAGTTCGTATGCTCAACGGGGATGTCATCGTTGATGAGAAAGTTCGTGTTGGATGAATGTGGAGGATTACCGGTGAGTTGCACTTGATATTCATCGTGCGTATAGAATTGGTTACTTCGATTTTTATGTTTACCAGTCACTCTACCTGTCATTTCACAATCTTTACGTGAGCATCGATGGAGAACCTGATGGGTGGTATCAGTATTGGGAGTGTTGTCTAACAATAATGTGGGGCAGGCAGTTGGCTGTGCAGTAGGTGTCGTGACATCAGTTCTTCGTAGTTCCAATGCACGAAATTTTGTTAGCTGGAGATTCTGACCAAATGATGTGTATTATTTTCAACAGTATCCCATCTTGGTGGTAAATGTTTGCTGCCATTGTTTTGAAGTCTTTTTGTAAAAATTGTTGTTCTCTTTAGGCGTTCAGCGACGTCTTGGCCGAAGACTACTTCATCGGGCTGGAGTTCAGTCGTCGGTTAGTTTCTTTATCCCTTCTGAAGCTGTTCTCCAGTTATTTGTTTCAGACAAACCTAAACTAGGGTGTGTTGTGCGGTGTGTGCTGATTGAATAGATGTTGGACTCTCTAAAAGCTATTCGAAAATAACGAGTTTTACTCGTTTAGTGGTTGGCGGTCTGCGATTTCCACGCATCCAGCTCTCCAGAACGGTGCAGAGCCGTCCGTCGCTAAGTTTCACGCGAGAATTCGACGATGGATGCAGTTACGTATCGCGATGCTACCTCATATGATGCTCGTGGAGCCTCTTCAGGTATGTGGTGTTCCTTTCATTAAGCTTACACGTCCATATTCGCTAGTAAGACCCATGTGAAACGTTTATATTCGCTAGTAAGACCCACGTGAATAAATGGTACTAAGCGAGCTGGTGCCGTACACCCTCACTCATCTCGTTGCAAGTGAGGCATGAATAGGCCCAGAATGGAAGAGACTACGGTGCCCATATTCCGGGTCCGTGTGAGATGTCCCCTTCTGCTTTGTTTACCATTTGCGGATTGTTTTGCTTTGTTTGCGTGATTATTTATTCCTGGTGGTTTAGGACTGCTTCATGTCCGGCCTCATCGGTTGCCTTTGCGCCAGACACCTGCTCAGCGTCAATCCTTTCGCCTACTACGCAGTGCACTGTATAGCATGGTTTTTGTGTGACTACGCGTTGAATCGATCAATACAGGTTAGTTTTACTCAAGTTCTTTGCTGCTGACCTTTTTTGGATGGGATGGGGTGAGCAAATGTAATTTGACATAACATAAGGTAACGACGAAGGATGGGAGCAGTCTGCCTCCTTGAACTTGCGCCGAAGCGTCTGCTAGGTCAATAGCGGTTCATACAAGTCTGCTCATTTTGACCTAAAAAGGCTCGAGCTTGCTCAGAGGATAGTCCAATTTGATTAGAAATGTGTCCAACTTTGTTTTAAGTGTCATTTGATTTGAAATGTCACCGACTTGACTTGAAATTGTATATATTGGCTTATTTTAATGGTTTCTACCTTTACGAGCGCTGTCAATTCGCATCGGCTTCACGACCAATCGACCAGATCTTTTTGATGATTCTATCCTCAACTACTTTAACGGGAAATTCCACTTCATTTTCGGAAAGCAGCAAATTCCTTTTTTTCATGAACGACAAATTCTATTTCATTTCTAATCATATGAAAGATTTTGGTTTCAGAACGGGCCTTTGCCGTACCGGCTTCCGAAGTTCGCTCGAGCGTGGGCGTTTCGTGAAGGATTGGCACCGCTGATATACATTGGAGCCATACTGACTCCGAACATTCGCTGGAGAAACGGACGATTTCGACTGCACTGGGGAGGCAAGATCAAGTCCTCCTAGCCGCTGCGCCCATGGAACTGGTGCCTTGCTTCCACCTCGTCAGCTGTATGTCAGATGTCTAGAGACACTGATATTTGGTGTTCCGTCCGTGACTCCATAGCCGTGAGGAATCCTTGTTTCTCCCCGTAATCTTTTTCATCGTCGAAGTTGAAGCGGTGATCTGAATCCTCTAGTTTGAATACGCATCGATGCTAGGTCTTTTTGATGGAGGACTAACGATTGATAAGATGGCCACCACCAGTTGACGTCGTGAGCTTCAAGCTTCTGAGAAATAGTGACATGCAGTCCATTCCCAGGAATTCTAGGATGACGTCGCCGTAGGTCATCACGAGCCAGACTAGAAGTACAGCAACAAATGTGTTAGGGTATATGCGACGATTCGTACTGCAAGCAGGACTGGCCAATTGAGGCCTCCGCACACTTTTGCGGCACGCGAGGGGCAGGTAGTGCGGCGCCCTACCAACTTTTATCGTGGCGCTTTCCCACATTCCCTTCTTGAGGCGGCAGAGCGGCGAAACGGCACACTTTCCAGTCGGACCCACTGCCGCTATTCGCACCAATCTCTTATTTCTAGCATTTCCGTCTAGAGAGCTGACAGAACTCTTTCGGCGGCAAAGCCACGGCTGCGGGAATAATGATCTGAATCGTTATTGCCGCAGCGGCATTTGCAGTGTCGCCGATTCGTAAGTGAAAGTGTGAAGGCCGTTGCCAATGGCGAGCTCCCCTTGTCCTATGGTTAGGGACGGGGCTGTCGCTTAGCCGAAAAATGTGTGGAAGGCTTAAGGGTACGCGGCATAATGGATGTGAGCACCTAGCCGTGTTGTTCGCAAAGTATAAACGGGTTATAGGAAGGAAGGCTCTTCCTTATGCTGCTTATGCTGGCGATTGTTACGATGGCAGTGTAAATGTTCAACGTTTGAACAAATATGGGAAAGGCCGCAGTTATAGCTAGGCAGAGTGGCGTTGTGAAAGCATTCCTTATGGATAAAGCGGCGGAACCTATCAATAGCGGAGGGTGATTTGAATAATAACACGCCATCAGGCGACTGATGGTGAGGTATAAATCCTGCCTTGTAATGATTTCCACACCCTCCAAGATTATCTACTAGAACGCTAGGGTGTGAACGGTGTGCTGTACCGATAAAGTCTTGTATGAAAGGCTTTTGAATCTGGGGAAGGTGTGATACTTCAGAGTTCTTGTTTCTATGAAGGAGTTCTCTTGCGAGTTTGGCCTTCCGTGAGCATTGGAACTTGTCTTGGGCTCCGGAGTATTGATTACTGCTCCAATCGATATGAATCAATATGTTCGAGTGATGATGATGCGTATTTTGCCTCAACAACTGAGTAAAGTGGAGCGATCATTGCAAGCTATACTTAACCTTGCACAGTATATTGATTACCGCTTAAAACGGAGGCCATACTTCAGCTAGTCGATGCGTTATGAAGTCCGCCCATATCGATGGGGTGGCCCAGATATTAGCCAATCGATACTCATGATTAATCGTATGCGTAAAGCGTTCAGGCGCATCTCGCATTTGCTAATGAGTAAGCTAGCTTGGTCTGGCGGCGTTATTCAACGCTTCAGTGTAGTCTATTGATTGATATGCCAATCCAATCGATACGCATGAGTATGATCGCGCGTTGATGTGCGCGCTGTCGTTACAATCGATTAGCACAGTCTATGTCTGGCAACCTGGACCCACGGTGACGGCGCCTGCAGTCAGATCACCACGAGTACAGTGATCTGTTTCACTTCAGCCTCACTCCTCCTTCATATCCGTGCGCCTGTCTCGCCTGTGAGCAGTCCCAGCGTCACGTCGTAGCCTCCATAGTTGCCGCTCGTTCCGCTCACCCTTCGTCTCTTTCCTCTCGAACATCTCGGCTTCCGTTTTGTCGTTCCGTGTGGTCGAACTTGTGCGTCAAAATGTTTTGCGTGTACAAATCTGCCTTCGCGAAGAGTTTATTGTGTTTAATTGTGATTTGACATGCGGAGATTATTTGGCATATATTGATATTGGTCATATCCAGGTTATGTTGTGATCATTGGTTTCTGAGCCGATTCCCTTCTTAGGGTATTGTCGCCATGTTTCATGATTCCTTCTACTATGTTACAAACACACCCGCATATCGCAGTCATTCATTCATTCGTTCATTCCTTTCATTGTACGTTCAACTAGTCAGTAGTGCTAACCTGTGATTCCGACATTGTAAAAGGTCTCACAATCAAAGTGAAACACCCCCCCCCCCCCTTCCAACTAGGCTGAGTACTAGAAGGAGCTTAGCCCTCACCTAGTCTGCTCTTAAGCCGTCTTTTTCATTCCGTCATGGAACATTCTTGTGTAAAAGATTCCTCAGAGGTTTGTCCTGGTTGTGAACCAGTTCCCTGTCTAGGGTTCGTCTCGCATATGTTTCATACGAACATTTATTTACGATTGTCCAAGGAAAATTCATCATAAGCGGGTAGTCGTGCTCTTCATTCATTACTGTGGATTTATACTTATCATAGCTTTACGCAAGGTAATAAATTCCTTCAACTACATGCTGTCTTCTGTGTTTGCGAATGGCTCAGAGGTGTCGAGAATAGTATCTCATTGTGCTGGCGCTTTCAAGAACGGAGTTATGGAAGGACTGTCGAGTAGTTCTGAAGGCGCTCTGTTAATTGGAGAGCGGTAGAGCCTCAAGTAAAACTGTGAGTAAAACTGCGTAAAATTGTGGAATTCCGTGCTGTGACTTTGACAGGTAAAGGGTATTCACCGCTTACAAGGGTTGGGTCTGAAAAGAGGGAAAGCGAGTGATACAGGGATCTATGCCCACGTTGTCCGGCTGAATCTGGCCGGTGGCACCCGAAGGTGTAGTCCGAACACTGAAGGTCTTCCATCAAGTTATAGTAGATTGAATCGCCACGTGATCCGAGGAGCGGGTCCGAGTTGAAAACGCTGTCTGTATTGTGACCAGACCTGCTTCAAGCACTTTGGGCCTGTGTATCACTGGTGTTGAACGTTTATACATCATCATGTTGAATATCTTTTCCATTGCGTTTTGGTTAAAAACCGGTCAATAATAGAAAAGACTAAACAAAGCTACTCTGCACAACATACAGCCGAAAAATGCGCAGGATATGTCCGCAAATTGCGTAGACGTCCGGAGCCCTCAAATTTCTACTAGTGAGTTGAAATGCAAGGATACCGCAATCCACGAGAACCGAACCCTCCCCCCCCCCCCCCAAGTTCCCTCGAGTGAGGCCACGCCACTCACTATCCACTGCATCCCGAACCGCTGGTTTGAAATGGCATCGTTGGTGTACAAAGGCTCGTGAGGGCACCGCGCCGCCGCTACGATAGCAACCCCAAGGACCCTCAGTTATCTGAAATATCCGGAGATCCTGTCTGGCGAAAATCATCCCTGCCTGAATCACCCTGTGATCCAGGCTTTTCAAAAATCCCATTGTTCGCACAATCCTTTTAACCAGGCTTGAAAAAAAGACAGATTCTGTTTATTCGAATCGGCGTCGGATCCAGTGTCTGGTGCTGGACAGAACAGAACAGAAGTGCTAGGATTGAACAGACAGAACTGTACCAGCGTGGAAGTTGAACCTTGACGGTTGGCTGGCGTTTGAATCGGCCATTGGCGCGAAAGTCAGGCGCGCGTTGGCGCTGGAGCACGTAATCTCTTGCTGTCCGCGCCCTCCTAGCTTAGAGATCGCCCATCGGCGTCCACGTTGGCAATCGATCAATGTCTTGTGCGCCCGCGATGGCATAACGGGCAAGCGGGTCGTGGTGCAGTGAAAGAAGTGGCGTCGATTCATGCGAGGGAGGTCGGGGGTTCGGTTCTACTGCGTTGTGGCACACTTGCATTTCAGCTTACTACTTGGAGTTCGAGGGCTTCGACGCATACGCAATTTTGGGGCATTTTTTGCGCATTTTTCCAGCCGTATGCGTTTCGCCGCTCTTCGAGCAGAAACTTGTCGTGAGCTCCCCCTGAGCGACGAAAGGAGCTTCCACACCAGCAGCTTGGATCGCACACACCCTGGAGTCCCTTCCCTAGCCTGGTTCTGCGCTCTTCGAGCGCAGAACCCTGCCGCGGATCCAGCCTAACGCAGCAAGGGAACATCGGACCCATTTTTTAAAGGCAAGTCCTGTTGCTATCATGTGCACTGCCTCTAAGCGATATTTCCCGCACGAGTCAGGTAGATGTTGAAATTCCATCTATTCAATGTTGTTGACAAACCAGCTTCTCCAACAGACATTCCTCCTTTTAAGTTCCCTTGATTAATTCGCTGTCCAGTTACACTTAATACCACTATACCGCTTAATACCTATATCATTGGACGAGATTTTTCAAATCATCGTCCTTTTATCTCATCAAAAATCGCCTTCCATAACTTCCTCTATCTGGATCTAGCGCATGCCTTCTATACGTGCTTTGCCAAATAAAAAATGGTTGTAAATGATCCCTTCCTCCTTTGAAAAATGCGTTAATGAAACACATTCGTCAACCAACCCAGCGGCGGTCGCAGTAGAGGTGTCGAGTGCTCCGCTGTCTGGACTCTAGGACGAGCGAGAAGAGAAGTAGGGAGCAATGCAAGGGGAATCAATAGTCAGGATGGCCTGATGGATCGACGAATAGAGGAAAACATATGTCCTGGTCGTCGCTTACCCTAAACCATCGAAGAGTCAGACCGCACTGACAAGAGCATCGGTTTCCGTGCTCCAGCGCCAACGCGAAATTTTCGCGCCAATGGCCGATTCAAACGCCAGCCAACCGTCAAGGAACAACGGCCATCCTGTACCAGGCCATTTCTGATGTAAGCGCCTGAAAGCAACTACTGCTCAAAAAGGGTTGGGGAAGGTCACCATGTATGACAGCACTGTACAACGTTTTGCGTTGTACGAAACTGAAGTTTTATGCAGCACTGGTGTGTTCTACACCTATGGTGAACTGAACTAGGCCATTTCTGATGTAACTGGACATGCACTTGTCTTCCTACCAAGGCGACTACCCACGAGTACATGGACGATCGGCAAACCGCTTCCAACAGAGCCGAAAGATGGTCGACTCGAGAAGAAGGTCCCACTCTTTTGTTGACGGGATTCCGAGGAAACGCCATGCTTAAGTTTCTTCCTGCTGGGCCCACGATGATGGCTCAGGTGTGCGCTGCTGAACTTCGGAGGCTGTCCGATGCTATTCGTCTGAAACGAGCGTGGATCGAGCGAAGTATGCCACCCATCGCAAAGCTGAGCCGGCGCAAGATTGGCGAACTCGGATACCAGTCCTACTCCATGCTCTTTATTCTCCTGACTCCGCTCCTGACTACCAGCTGTTTTGTACCTTGAGGCGTGATCTTCAAAGCGAAAAGTTCAATGATCAGTTTGGACCCGAGGAGGTCGCTTATATCATCGTCTATCCTCTACGATGATACTCAAGCCTTGAGAGGTCAGGAGGCGTGACGCCACCATACAGCGGACACACGGCAGTTCTCGCTCCACCTGTACATAGACCAGTTGGTCTCTCAATAAACTCTGTCCCATCTCCTGTACTCACCATCACATCCACTGAACCACCGCATTATTAGGGCGTATAAGTCCTTCGCCGTATCGTCGTATATTATACATTTGGTGCATCGGCCTAACAAGCCTAAGTCTCCCGTGTCAAAGTGTAACAGCTTTGGGACCTGGAGCATAAAGTCGGTCGAATATAAGATCGCATTCTCTGAATCCAAGAGAATAAGTCTCCCGTTAAATACCTGGAGCACAAAGTCGATTCTATTCACGATCGCACTTTCTAAATAAGAAAGTTAAGTCTCCCGTACGCTAAAAGTACCTGGAGCAGCCTCTTCTCTCCGTAGCTAACAACACTAAAGGAGAATTTTTAAAAAATGGCATTCTGTTCAAGGAAATCAGCAATCATATTGAGCTCAACCGCGCTTCATGATTTAGCAACGTGCTACAAAGAGCATGCAGTTAGCCTAAACTGCGCAATTCAAATTGAGTTTAACTATGAGAAATGCAAATCTACCACAGATCGCTTAGAAGAGTGCATAACAGAATTAAAAGAAGGTGAACAATGCCTTCAAAAACTTTTTATCGAGTTAAGGGATGAGTACATGAACTGCAAAGATAAAGCAGAGAAGAAAGAGTTAATGGTTGAATTAAAGGAAATTGAGCGAGAATCTCAACTGCACAAGGTTACTGCAGAAGCCGTCGACCTCACATATAGTTTAAGAGCACGTGTTGACGAATTACGGTGCAGTAAAGAAAGGAAAAGAGTTCAATTTGGGCGCTGCCTTCAAAATAACAGTATAGTTGCTGCCGCAGTTCCAACACCCTCAGTGTTTCAAAGTAGCCAATCGAATTACGAAAACATTGAAGCAAATACCAGTACCGTAACAGTGCAGGTAGCAAAAACGCAGGCAGGTCATGGAGTACACCGCTCCATAAACGCTCCGGAGGTGTCCTTACCAAAATTTTTTGGTAATTCAGAGGAATTTCCAGAGTATTGGGCAGTTTTTGAGACTCTGGTTCATAAAAACGTTGAACTTTAGGTCATCGAAAAGATCCTCCTGTTGAGGGAAAGCTTAAAAGGTAGGGCAAAATCCGCCATACAAGGCATCCAGCCACTGCCGCATAACTATGAATGGATGATACAAACGCTGAAGGATACTTACTGTGACCATTCAATAAATAGGTCACAAATTGCCCGAAAGCTGCTAAATTTAAGGCCAGCTAGTGATTTTGTGAACAGCTACTCCTTAGTCCTCGGAAAAATTCAGGTTTTGATTAACCAGATGGTATCCGCAGGATATGACGTTAGGTCTACATGTGATCCTATTTGGATCGAAACCATACTGTCCAAGTTTCCTCATAGTATTGTTAGGCCTGTGTTCATAGCTAGCAGAGCAGTGCACAATCAATCAATCGATGAACTCATGAGTGACCTCAAGAACGAAATTGCCGTTAGGGTCTACATCAAGAACAGACTGGGCAATACAATCAATGGCGAGGTCATCTCAACACCACCTAGATATGACGCTCCGCAACCTCAACTAAATAGGGGATGTATCTTTTGCAGCACTGGCAAGCATGCGTCTTTGTCATGCAAAAATGTTATTGACAAATCAACTCGTAGAAGAATTTTGAAGGAGCAAAACAGATGCTGGAAATGCTGCTCCTCACGGCATGACAGTTTTAACTGCCAAAGGCCGAACTGCACCGGATGTGGGAAAATGCACCACGCATCAGTGTGCTTCAAAAAGACTCTAAGGAGCCCAAACTAGGTCCTCCATGGAATTCATTGCGACGAGACCATCAAATCTGCCATTATCGCACAGCAAATAATACTAATCATGCCGAAAATCAGCGCTTTTGTACCAAAAACTTTACAAATCTTGGCGCAGTTTCCGTTGAACCTCAAACATTTAATCATTTGTCACCAACCAACAAATTAACTGTTGCAAATAAAAGCGGGTTCAAGCGAACAATAGGTAACGAAGTACAGAACCAGCCACTGACGCAAAGACCACCCATATCTAAACGTAAGGAGGGTGCTGCGTCTGCCAAACAACCGCGCCTGCCATGGGGCATGCCCTTTCGCGTGAACCTAGGTCAGGTCACTACTTTATTAGCTGGATCGGCCAGGTCCCCAAGAATATACACTCAATTGCTCAACAAACCGTGCCGCAAAAAGTCAATAATGAACAGAGAAGTGATGGGTTGTGCTCGCGGAATTCTTGGACCTGCGTTGGAAAAGCTAAATAGGGAGACCCTCGCAAGACCGACGACTCCACCGACCACGCCAACTACACCTCTACCGACGACGACGACGACGACAACACCGACGACGACAACGCCACGACAACGCCGCCGACATCCATTTCATCGACAATAATGCATATGTACATACCATGTACTTGTATACACTTGAATTGGTTAAAATACACTGCATCATTTTGTTTCGGGGGGCCGGAGTATCGTCGTGCCGACGATCCGGCCCCCTCCCCCCTCGCCTCGCCCCAACAAGGGTGCGAGGGGGTTTGCCTCGTGACTCGAGTTGCCCTTTCTGCCTTAACAGATAAAGGTTGGTCGTCTGCTCTGTTCTTTTCTCCTGTGTCCATAGAATCATTACCACTGAACCACTATCTTCTCCCACGGGTACACCAACCCAGAAGTCTCGCGCCCATACAGCTTACTTTGCGTCTGGCAACCGTCAGAGTCTTACTAGAAAGGAACATAAAAGCACCTGCATCCTTGTGCGCATGTTTTAGACAATGAAGGACACTGGTGGAGTCCGTATTGTTACAGAACTATGATTATTTTGCGTAGAGAAAAAATTTCGTTCGAGACCTTTACGAATGGGGCGCGGCATTGCGTTAGAGCACGCTAGCTGATGGGCATATTTCAGTGACATCTCTCGTTATATGTTTAGCAGTTTTATGTTTTCCCGTATGTATGTCATAGGGTACGAATTCCGTTCGGAAGGAGTTTCGCATTTTCAGAGAATGAATTATATTCTTGCCTTCTAAAGAAGTTGTTTTCAGCACAATGATCGCACGGTTATATCGACCAGCTATATCACGGGTACTTGGCAGAGGTGAGCATAGCTAAAATTCTGTTTTACTTCTCGCATTGATCTATTTGTTAAAGGCAGACCTCAGATGGCAGCTCAGTTATGCGGCAAGTTAAGTAGAAGAGATTTTATTCAACGCTTGACACTCAAGATAGGAAAGAGCTCAGTCGCCTAAGTCACATACCACTTATGGTAGCTAGTATTTCCATGTTGTCGGCAATTAATCTGCTATTGGTATACATGTCGTCTGAGTGAATAATTTTTGAGTAACCCGCAGCGCATTCTGATACGAATTGCCTATTTCGGACGTAATTGTTCGCCTTTAATGAATTTCTAGCTAATGCTGGAACGATGATTGGAGTCCACCGAAACGCTAGGCATAGAGCAGTGGAATGCTGGGCCGTATGCTCTCTTCCCCCGTTGGGGGAAAATCAATCAATATCAACGTATCATATCACGCCCCAAGGTGGCTATGTCCGTTCCTCCACGTGGTGCCACTGGAAACTGCTCGCTCTGCGAGCTAAGCTAATCACAGACATTCGAATGCAGGCGACAGGCCCTTGTGACAGGCCGGCCTACGAAGACCCATGTCACATCACATGGTGTATGAATAGTCACGTTTCTCGAGATTGTGCTACGGCGTCCGCGGGAGCCGACGCGCACTCGCAAAGCCCGGCGAGTGTGAGAAGTATGCGAGGGTCCCTGGTGCGAGGACGGCATCGGGTCGGGGGCAATGAGCTAGTCCGAAAGTCCTGTAACGTAAGCAGGACCCGCGTGGCAACGCTGAATGTGGGTACGTTGACGGGCCGCTCGAGCGAGTTGGTTGAAACACTGGAGCGAAGAAAGATAGATTTCTGTGCGGTGCAGGAGGCGAGGTGGTCCTGCAGCAAGTCAAGGGACAATAGGACGAGGCCTTAGGGCCGTTCTATGTGGAAGTCCCAGGACCACCAGTGGTGTCGGAATAATCGTCTCCGAACGATTTCGTGACTCGATTGTAAGCGTCGAACGCTATGACGATCGGTTGATGAAGATCGTTGTCGCCGCGAAGGAGCGACTCTATCACTTCTTCTCTGCGTATGCTCCGCAGAGTGGCTGCTTCGATCAAGCCAAGGAAGAGTTTTGGAGCCTGCTTGATGAGAAGACAGCAGAGGTACCGCCGAAAGATGTCATCATAGTCGCTGGTGACCTTAATGGACACGTAGGTGCTGCGAAGGACGGGTACAGCTGTCATGGTGGTTTCGGATACGGGTCTCGTAACGCCGATGGTGAGCGTATTCTTGAGTATGCGGAATCGCATAGCCTCACCATTGTGAACACCGTTTTCCGAAAACGGGACTCCCACCTCATCTCATATTATAGTGGGAGCTCCAAGTCTCAGATAGACTTTGTGCTTGTGAAGGATCGTGACCGAAATCTCGTCACAGACGCGAAGATCGTGCCGTATGAAACGGTCGCTCCACAGCATCGTCCGCTGATCTGTACTTTGAAGATCGCTTCTCCGAGGCTGAAGCAGGTCGAGCGATGCGGTGCTGCAAGAATCAAGTGGTGGCGAATGAAAGAGAAGGAAGCAGCTGTGATTTCTCGCGTGCGGTTACCGACAGTTACGACTGTCGATGAAACTTGAAAGAAAGCAACCGACGCGATACGCCAAGCTGCAAGGTTGGAACTCGGCACTACGAAGCCTGGACGACGCAAAGTCGACAAGCAGGCATGGCTGTGGACAGACGATGTGAAAGCGAAGGTTCGAGAGAAGAAGTCGCTATATCATGTGTTTCTCGGCGACAGAACAGCCGACAACTGGCAGGAGTATCAGAAGGCGAAGAAGGCTGCAAAGAAAGCCGTGGCTGTTGCGAAAGCCACTCATTATGGTGATGTCTACCGAAAGCTCGAATCGCGCGATGGTGAGCGATATCTGTACCGACTTGCTAAGACCCGCCATCGCCAAACCGAGGACATTGAAAAGTTTGTTGGCATCAATGATGAGAGCGGCCATATTCTGACAGACCGCAAAAAGGCGCTGAAGCGATGGCGTGATTACTTTGAGGAAACTTCCACTATGGAATTTCCTCATCCGGCCATCCCTTCTGTGGCTTCTGTTCACGGTCCCGTTCGCAAGATCACCGTGGAGGAAACAGAAGCGGCTCTAAAGAAGAGGAAGCTCGGTAAGGCGACAGGGCCGGATGATCTCGCAGCCGATGTTTGGAAGTCGAAGCTCTGGTATCCTGCTGAGTGGTTGGCTGAGTTCTTCAACCAGGTAGTAAAGGAGAAGAAAGTACCGGAGTGTTGGCACAACAGTACGACGATTCCGATTTGGAAGAAGAAGGGAAGTCCTGCGGACTGCTTCAATTACCGTCCGATTCGCTTGCTTTCGCACAGCATGAAGATCTTCGAGCGAATCCTCGATAGACGAATCCGTGAAATCGTCAAGCTCTCCGACAACCAGTGCGGCTTTGTGTCTGGTTGTGGGACCATTGATGCTATACACGCCGCCCGCCTCCTGGTGGTGGAGAAGCATCGCGAGAGACAGAAGCTGGTGCATATAGCCTTTCTCGACTTGGAGAAGGCCTTCGACCGCGTACCGCGTGAGCTTATATGGTACGCCTTGCGACGACACAACGTACCTGATGAACTTATAGAGTGGGTGCGGATGCTCTACTCTTGCCCAAAGAGTAGAGTGCAAGCTGCAGCTGGAACCTCAATGGAGTTTCCCATCTCTGTTGGGGTGCACCAGGGTTCTGCGCTTTCTCCACTCCTCTTTGTTGTCGTCATGGATGCCATTACGCGAGATCTTCAGCAGCCTGTTCCATGGACGCTGCTTTATGCTGATGACGTGATGCTCGCTTGCGAAGAGAAAGACGATCTCGAGCGGCAGGTGCAAGCTTGGTGCGACCGTCTGGCGAGGTTCGGACTCAAATTGAACGTCAAGAAGACCGAGTACCTAACGACTGACGTGAACGAGTCCGGCTCCATTAAGATTAACGGTACTGAACTTGCACGCACTTCGGTGTTTAAATACCTGGGATCAGCAATAGCGTCTGACGGCGATCTGATGGTTGAAGTGAACTCACGCGTGAGTGCAGCTTGGTCCAAGTGGCGTTCGCTGACTGGCGTGCTCTGCGATAGGAGGATACCAGAGCTCCTGAAGTCGAAGATTTAGGCGCCTTTTATACTCCCGCCGCGACGCGGCGCGTCAATTTGGGGGGCGGCGCGACCAATCGCGCCGCGCCCCGAATTTGACGCGCCGCTGCGCGATTGCAGTTAGGAAGGGGAGAGTCAGCGACGCGCGGCCACGAGCTTCTGCGCACTACGGCCGTGCTCCGGAAACGGTCCCTGTGTCATTGAGGGAGCAAAACAGAAAGGATTCCTCTGGCATCTTGTCAATGTTTGTCGTGGGATTCCTATGGGGAGCGACAAATCCTCTCCTAAGCCTGGAGTCGAATTCGTCCGCTCAACCTATGGTTGAAACTGGTGAGTGTGGTATTAAGTCGAATCCCCTGCAATACAAACGGCACTAAACCCCTCCTTATTTTGCGATATGTGCGGGTCCTAAAGTAAAACTGCTGGAAGATACTGATCGTCGATAACCACTCAAAATTCTTCCTCATATGGCAATTCTGGGGTCACTGTGCACTAAGCATATCTTTAGCATGGTATATCAAGCTTCGTGAATGTCTACAGATCTCCATTCTTTTCCTAGGTTACAGAAGGTACTGGCTAAGGTCATGGTCACCGATTTCGCCCAAACTCCCTAATCATCCAAACCTAGTAATCGCCTGTAACATCAAAAAACGATGTCAGATTGGTGATCAGCATCCTAAATACCCCTCCTCCTTCCCAATAGGAGAAGTTTGGTCGAAAGGGTGAAATCTCTCACCCTACACCGAGTAAGCCGCGGCTGATCGCGCCGCGCCTCGCCCTTCCCCTCAGCGGCGCGATTCGCGGAATACCGTAACCCAAAATTCCGTCAAGTGTGGTGTTTTGCGGCGGCGGAGTATAAAAACGATGCGGCGCCGCCTCGCGGCGCGAAAAATCGACAGCCATGCCGACCATCACGCCGCGCCGCGGGGCGGCGCAAGTATAAAAGGCGCCTTACAGAGCCGTCGTGCGCCCGGTAGCGATGTACGGCGCTGAGTGTTGGCCTGCGACTATGGAAGTTGAAACACGCCTCAGCGTCATGGAGACGAAGATGCTGCGCTGGACGGCTGGAGTCACGCGCATGGATCGCATCAGAAATGATGCTATTCGGCAGAAGTTCGGTGTCGCGCCGATAGCGGACAAGATGCGCGAAGCTCGCTTGCGATGGTACGGCCACGTTCTGCGTGGGAAAGAAGACAGCGTCCGCAAGATTGGCCTTGAGTTGGAAGTATCTGGAAAGCGGCCTAGAGGACGCCCGAAGCAGCGTTGGTCCGATACGTTACACACGGACATGAAAGTAGCTGGTGTCCACCCTGATCAAGCGCAGGATCGGGAAAGGTGGCGTCGTAACACCAGAAAAGCGGACCCCGCGACGATGCGGGACAAACGCTGAAGAATAATAAGAAGAAGAAGATATCACGCCCCAATCCCCCATTGTGGGAGACTCGGGGTAGACGAGCATACGGCCCCTGATTGTAAGTGCATAGTAGTAGGTCGCTAGAAGAAATAGAAGTAGAAGGAAGGGTCGCTGTCAATCACTTCAGGTTGAGAAGTCTGACCTGTCGATGAGTCGCGATTTAACGTTTTCAGCCTTCCTCCCCGGGTCTTGTCAATATCCCATCAAAGGACTTTGTTGGGTTGATGGAAACCTTATTTGCATGAAGTTAGTACATCATGATGAAGTCAGCGATTTTTCTACCTTTCGTGAAGGAAGCATTGAGCACAATCCGTTGAGCACCGTTTGAAATGGCGCTATGGCTCAAGAACCTCATCGAGCATCCCTTTGAAGCTTTTTTGAATTATCTACATCCTTTCTAAAAGACCTATGTCCTTCCTGGTTGGTTTAAACCTTTTCTGTTAGGGGGCGTTCATAGGTTTTGAAGCCATATATGTAGTCCTCAGGAGGATTGCATTTCAAAACCCTAAACAGGTAATAGATGCTCGTGTGCTGGACGGATTTCGCCTTTCCAGATAATTCCAGTGTTATCTCATGCACCTGCTTGCACTGCATATATAAGTACTTGTGGATATTCTTATGATTAGTGAGGTTGCAAGGTCGATACAGAGTAGTATAGGTCCTACAAAAGTAACTGACCAGGTAAGTCTCTCAGGCGTATGTTTGAACTGCGAAAACGAATACCACTGTGAGAATCTCCACCCTTCAAATAGTAGAAAGGGATGTTCCGTTTTTGCAAAGTCTTTGAACCCAAGGAGCTAGGTGCCCCTGAACGCCGAGCCCTGTATTGCATTGGCAGTATCTGACACGGCACAGTCCTAGCCCATTGGTCGAGGTCGAGAAGGGGTAGAAAAATTTTACTCAAGCTTTGCCAAGGGGGTTATCTGAGGCGCTGATCATGAATATGATATCCATTTCTGAAATTTCGTCCGACTACGGTAGTTTAGCACGTCTGCATGCGATCCCATAGTAAATTTTGAGGGTCCCTAGCACCTTGGGTTCAAGGACTTTGCAAAAACGGAACATCCCTTCCTACTATTTGAAGGGTTGAGATTCTCACAGTGGTATTCGTTTGCGCAGTTCAGAAATACGCCTGAGAGAGTTCCCTGGTGAGTAACAAAGTGATTGATATTTTTGGGTTAACCCATGCATCTGTGTTTGAAGGTATGTGTTCGGCTGTGACGCAAAATGAGTATGAAAAAGCTGCTGAAGACACGCTGGAGAGGTGAGTCAGGTTAGTTAGTCTAGAGGTACTACTTTCATCCTTTAAGTCAAAACGAACATGGGATCTATCCTAGTCGGGGGGGGGGGGGGTATCGCTAAGATGACAGTTGCGTCCGGCATCGCACATCTCGATAGCACATTCTGGAGTTTGTTCACATGAATCGCCTCGTATATGTGAAGGTAATTGAAGCTTTGGGACTAATTCAAGGGAGAGGGTGGGTGAATTCTAGGGATAGGAGTGGGCAAAACACCAACACCACATGCCCCTCCTCTCATCCTTTGACTGGGAGAGGTCCAAGGCATGCTCTTCCTGCCAATAAAGCGCAGGCAGATTTTCAGTGTTCCAGGCTTTCTGACTACCTCGACAGCCTTCCGGAACGGGTCGAAGTGTCAGCCGACTATGATGTTGTCAATGCCATGGGTGTACTGACAGTGGTAGTAAGTAAACAAGTGGGTGAGTGAGAGCTTCTCTAACCACTACCGATTCTTATGTTAGTAATCTAGGGCTCATTTCGCCATGTGATTAGGGCGGTTTACTTCTGACAAGGAGGGCCTCCAAAGTGGCGGTGAGCTCTTGCGGTGGAATTTTTACAGGATTTAGGGCCCATTATGGGGAGTCCAAAACCATAGTTTTTTCGGAATGCTCTTCAGTGGTCGAAAAAAGCGTGTGGACGCATGAGCGCGAAGCACTTTCAAAGAGCTCGACATTTGTTGCCATGTTTTTGTTAAAAATGTGTTGGAAATGGAGATAAAGGGTCCCACTGACGATAAATCGCAAAATGCAAAAACAACAGTACAAAGGGGAAAGCGAACCCACGACCTTGCTCCGGGTGAGGCTACAGCACTACCACTACTCCAACCAACCACATTGGCCTGAGTGGCAGCAGGGCGCATGCACTACGCGCTCACGCGTCCACACGTTTTTTTCGACCACAGAAGGGCATTCCGAAAAAAGTAACTATGGTTTTGGACTCCTCACACGGGACCCTACATCCTGTAAAAATTGCATCGCAAAGGCTCACCACCAGTTTGAAGGCTCTTCTTGTGAGTTCGGCGCATAAAAACAGAAGAAATTTAGTAAGCTGTCACAATGATGTTTTGTTGCGATCAAAACGTCTAGCGCCAGGCGGGACTCGAGCCCGCACCTCCCTCTGACCGGGCGGGAATGCTCTACGCCTTTGCACCACCGGCGCCGTTTGATCGAACGCAACATCCACACCTCGATGGACCGATCAGCACTCACCCGTATCCGGGATGACCTGGCCGATGACCTGGAGTGGAAATTAACTTTTTGTTCAAGTTTTTTAAAGAAAAGGTTGTCGCGGCCCATTAACTGAGGTTGTTATGGGCGCTTGAGACGTGAGGATTGCTTCTTCCTCTTTCACCGTTATGGGTGGTTCAGTGGGTTGCGGAAATATACAAGGATAACAGAAGAGTGGATGAATAGGCTTTATTTGAGGAACGTCGCTCCTCTAAGCGTACAGGTGAACGTCTCATAAAAGAGGACACGTAGGTCCAAGGCGAGTGGTATCAGCACATAGGCAACACTGGTGACTCTCGTACAAGCGGGTACGGTGCCAGTTGCCCCGCCTTCTCGACCTCCCGATGGATCTGAGGATCACCGCAGACGGTGATAGAGGTATTGTGAAGTTCACCTCCGTGACATTCTTCGTCGAAAAAGGAACGCTTCTCGGTTTCATGACGTTGTGGGTGGTTGGGAATACTGCCAAGCGCTTGCTAATAATAGAAAACAGCTGTTTAGAAGTTCAACTAATATGGAAGTACAGCATGTTCTGTTTTCAGGAACGTATGTGATCAACAAACAGTCTCCCAATCGTCAGCTTTGGCTGTCGAGCCCTGTGTCAGGCCCGAAACGTTATGATCTCGTCGACCACCGGTAGGAGAGCTCACTCCTCTAGAGCACATGTGCTGAACATCAACTCTGTGGTTCTTTCAGGTGGATCTACAACCACGACGACGAAGCCTTGGATTCACTACTAACGAGGGAGTTCAGAAAGATCTTCGGCAGCGACAAGATCGACTTCCGCGATCACGTTTAGATATATATTTATAAGAGTTTCATAGAAATACCTCTGTCATTTGTACGTTTGATCCGACGCCGATTCGGATAATTCAGATTGTCAATTTTTTTCCTGGATAAATGAATCATACGGCTAATGGCATTTTTGAAAAGACCGGAGCATAGGATAATTCATAGAGGAAAGAGTGGATTTCACAAAGTTGTGTTATGGCTTTGGTAACTGAGTTTGAGAAGAAGTCCGATATCCTATTCGAATCGGATATCCGCTGTTCGATCCGAAGAAAAGTCAGTTATTTGACTCATCTGAGGGTTCGTCATCGAGATAGTCAAAATCACTCTTATCTGAGTCATCCTAATAAGCGGGCTTTTCAGAAATGTCATTATCCGCGTGATCTATCTATCCCGGGTTAAAAAGGAACGGGTCCGAATTTTCCGGATAGGCGTCGGATCCAGTGTGTACTGTAATTTAGCGGTTGTCATACTTTTAAGACCCGACTTTGAACAATAAATGAGTGTCACCTTCTTTGCGCATATGGTATTGTTGTCAGCGTATTCAGAAGAGACTGTCACAGAACAGCATCTTCTTCATCGGAGCGGGGCCTGGCCTAAAACAACTCCAAACCGTCAGAACATCGGCGCAGTGTGAGATTTGCAACCTGGCGGAGGCTAAGGTGGACACTACTTTCACCTGTATCACCTGTCACCTGTCGTCCCGTTGATCATCGACTTGCTCAAGCGGGCGCCAGCAGCGTCTCCATTCGTCCCTGTCGCGTGCCAGAGTGGTCCAATGGATCCTCCTCGCTCGAGGGACACGAAGAGCGTCATATCGGTCGTTCAGGGCTTTCACGAAGAAGTCCGACCAACGC
This sequence comes from Heligmosomoides polygyrus bakeri, assembly GCA_947359475.1. Taxonomy (NCBI): domain Eukaryota; kingdom Metazoa; phylum Nematoda; class Chromadorea; order Rhabditida; family Heligmosomidae; genus Heligmosomoides; species Heligmosomoides polygyrus. The sequence goes on along the minus strand of OX375866.1, from coordinate 28,510,417 downwards.
GTTGGTGGGCGTCCTGGTGTTCTTTTGACATCCCGCGGAATCCAGTCTGTGACGGCTCTCGTCCAGCGGGTGTCTGCGAATCGCATTACGTGGCCAGCCCACCTAATTTTCGACGACTTGGCCCATGCGACAGCGTCTCTGATCTTCGAACGTCGGCGAAGCTCGGAACTCCGGAGGCCTTCTCTCACTTGCGTGAGTCGTGTCACTCCGAGCATCGTCCTCTCGATTCCACGCTGCGCGACGCTGATCGCGTGTTCATCCTGCTTTCGTATAGCCCAGGTCTCTGAGGCGTATGTTAGGGCAGGAAGAACAGTGGAGTCGAATAGGTGGGCACGGAGTCGGACGTTCTTCGTTTTCTTCACGACTTCTTCGACGCTCTTGAAAGCTCCCAAGCCGCTCGTTTCCTCCTGCTCAGCTCTGGTGCTAGGTCGTTGGCCATGTTGACTTCGCGACCCAGATACACATAGCTGGAGCATTCGGAGATGTTCGTTCCGTTGAGCGAGAATGGGGCATCAGAAACCCATCCGTTCTTCATGAACATCGTCTTCGTAAGATTCAGCTGCAGTCCAACGCTTCCACATACACGATCGAAGTCGGCCAGCATTCGCTCCGCCTGGCTGATGCTCGGTGTTATGAGCACGATGTCGTCAGCGAAGCGAAGATGGTGCAGTTGCCGGCCGTCGACCTTCACTCCCATGTCATCCCATTCTAGTTCGCGCATGACGTTTTCGAGGGTGGCGCTGAAGAGCTTCGGGGATATGGTATCCTCTTGTCGAACCTCTCTCTTCACGTCAATGACGACGTCGTTGTAGAATGGTGAGATCTTGGTCGTGAATCCACTGTACAGCTCTCGAAGGACTCTGATGTACTGAGTAGGAACGCCCTGGGTGAGCAGGGCTTCCATGACCGCTTCAGTCTCGACGGAGTCGAATGCCTTTTTCAGGTCGATGAAAGTAAGGCACAGCGGCAGCTTGTACTCTCGCGACACTTCGATGAGCTTCGTAATGGTGTGTATGTGGTCGATCGTGCTGAATCCTCTCCGAAATCCTGCTTGTTCGCATGGCTGTCCTTCGTCCAGCGTTCTACTAATCCTATTCAGGACGACTCGAGTGAACAGCTTGTAGACTACGGACAACAGGCAGATCGGGCGATAGTTGCCAATGTCGTGCACGTCTCCCTTCTTGTACAGCAAGACGGTCTTGCTGGTCTTCCACTGAGATGGAACCTTGCATTCGGACAGGTAGCGTGTGAAGAGCCGCGCCAAGGTGTTGATGAGCGCTGGCGGGAGGTTCTTCAGGTGTTCAGCTCTGATCCTGTCAGGACCGGGTGCTGTACGTTTCTTCACCGACGAGATGGCGTGTCGGATCTCGGAAGGGAGAACAGAGGGGATGACTTTCTCCATGGTCTTTCTGGAAGAGGTGACGGTTCCGTCAGGACGTCGGAGAGCGGTCATCTTGGTCTTGAAGTTGGCGAAGTTCCGGCGGGCATTGCGGATGCTCAGCCCTGCCTCTGCTGCTTCAGCCAACACTTCCGCCCTTCTCTCCTTCAGATCTTCCTTTATCGCCGCTCTGCATAGCTTTGCAAGCTCGAACGTCAGTTGATAGTTGCCTGACGCTCGTGCTGCTCCACGCTGGCGTATCAGCTCGAGAGTTTCCGGAGACAGGCGTCTCTTGGTGGTCTTCAAGCTCTCGGCTCCCTTAGCACTATCGTGGAGATGGTGCACGAAGCGATCGTATTCCTCGTCGACGTTGTCCATGACGGCATCTTCGCAAAGGCCGACAAGAGAGGTGTAGAGATCCCAGTTGATGGTCGTTCTGGGACTCCTCTTCTTGAACTTCGCGGCCATCTCTCCTTGACGCGAAAAGCGGAACCTCGCGCGAAGGAGGCGGTGGTCCGATCCCGTGTAGAACTTGGGGACAACGGAGACATCGGTCAGGCAATACTTGCGATTGAAGATGATGTGGTCGATCTCGTTGTGGAACTGGCCACCGGGGGATTCCCTGGTCCATCGTAGGGAGGGAGGCTTCTGGAACTGCGAGTTTCCATGGATGGTCTTGGTCGACATGATAAACTCAGACAGCCTTTTACCTTGCTCGTTCCACTCCAAACCGTAGGTTCCGACGTGAAGTTCTTCCGGCGACCTTCGTGGCCCGATCTTGGCGTTGAAGTCGCCGACGATCACCTTGTAGAAGGTGTGATCTTTCTTATAGAACTTCTCCAGCTCCATGTAGAAGGCCTCGACGTCTTCGTCGTCGTAGTCGGATGTTGGGGCATACGCGACGAACACAGTCAAGGCTGGCACGGAGCCACATCGCTTCAGTCGCAGACGTCCGATTCGGCTTGTCAGAGACTCGTACGAATCGATGTTCATGGCCAAGTGCGTGTTGACGAGGACACCAACGCCGCCTACTCCCCTGCTGTCGCATGTTCCGAGGAACAGTTCTTCTCCGGAGTCGTAGGCGGCGTGTAGGGGGTGGTGTCTTCTCGTCTCGGTCAGTCCGATGACGTCGTACTTGATCTTCCTGGCTTGCATCATCAGGTCCTCGACGGATGCTTCCGACGCAAGCGTGCGGGCGTTGTAAGTACAGATCGTCATCCTAGTCCTTCTCAGTTTGCGCAGCCTGGTTAGGCCGTGAGATTTTAGCAGCCTCTCCGTACTCGTCCTTCCCATCGCTGCAGAAATGGGGGCTCTTTCGGGGTCAGGGGAATGAGCCCTTTAGTGCTGCTGTGTTTGACTGGAATACAACACGGGTAGCTAGTCAGGCTTTGTCGTGCGGGCGAAGAACTCCGGGCAGCCAGCCAGACTGCCCGAAGGGACGGGGCGAGACTTAAGGCGGCCTCGAATCGCCTTACATGTACTCCCAGTCTACCGAGTGCAAGCTTTTGGCCGGGCCGACACAGTTACAATCCGCACAGTCACGGACACATCCACGCACACTGTGCACGAACATGCCGCTCCCACGCACAAGGAACGCGTCGACCCGACACAGCAGGAGCAAGGAGTCCATCCCCTGCATCCCACCTGCGTCTCTGGGCAGTACACGGTCGCATTTGGTTCGCGTTTAATTCCCCTATCCACCACCCGGGGACGCGCCACGTGGCCCTGCGACAAGCGGCTCGCGATCCCTCTTAACAAGAGAGCCCGAAGGCTCTCTATCGAGGGAGATCCGTGGACATTACTTTCACCACCAATAATAGAGACGAAGAGCACAGACGTAGCTGTCGGAGAAATAAGAGTAGAGGGGCATAACCTTCTCCATTTCACCTCTGAAAGTAATTTGGTTGTGGACTTGCCTCGTAATATCTATCGTCTGAAGAGCACTGTGAACTCATAGCAAAGAATGGCTAGAGCTGACTGCAATGTAATTAAAATTACGAACAAATTCAGTTCTTCATCTATTGCTGGCATGTGTTCCATTTTCAAGTCCAGTTGGTCCCTTTTCAAATCGAATGGATATTTTTCGCCCTAAATTGGGCACTCTTTTGAGCAAAAATGTTGTTTCTGAAGTCAAAGTGAACGTCTTCCAAATCGACACAAGCTTTTTACAAGTTACACAACAGACTCTCGAAGATAGTTAGATTAACTTCTCGTTCAAGGAAAATGTGGCTGAGAATGAGTGTAATGATTTTGTTATTTTTATTTTGGGAAAAATAAATTCAAATTTGTTTTAAACCACAACCATGTAGCAATCATTTGAAGCATTGGAAAAAGAGATCGCGCAATGAACTCGAAAAACTCGTCGTGGTATTTATTTGATTGATAGTGTAAATGCTGCTTACACGAAGCATCAAAGTGATGATATATCTTTGCTCACGTGGTGCTCCCGTGCGGCCACTGAACGCACTGCTCTGTTCTGTTTATTCACTGCTGTTTCTACTTCGGTCGGCTGGACCATCTGCTTCGCTGATAAAGTGAGGAACCTTGTGGCAGGTTCCGAGTTGAAAGCATCTGTTATCTAAGCCACCCGAACAGATAATTTCGGAGGCTTCTGCTGCCTAGTGCACGGCATTCCGTCTTTATTATTCGAGGCTCCATCGAGCGGATTTCCTGATCAACCTACACTATAGCGCCCACGAAGCTCTCACAGAAACCGAACAGAACTACGATGACGGACGATGAAGGCAGGAGTGTGGAGTCGGACGAAGTTACGAGCGCGCTGGAGCAACTTCAGACAGATAAGAAAACTCCGGGATTTATCAAAACACTCATAAATCACATGTTTTCTGTTCAAAAGGAGTTATCCTTCGTTTTGGCCAAGAACCAGGAATTGCAGGACCAAGTGACGTCAAGAGAATTTAGAACTCAAGGCCGCCCTTGATGCTGCTCAAAGAAAGGGGGAGTACGTTCTTCAGAAGCCGCCGGTCCCATGAGTGTATTGTCTCAGGTCGATGAAAAGGAAAGACAACGTTCTGTTGTTATCTCCGGCATCGCTGAGTCCTCGAAGCCTAAGTCGACTGAGCGTGCCATAGACGACTTTGAATTTGTAAAGAATGTTCTTAATCATCTTGATGTGGAATGTATCCCCCAACTAACATACCGACTTGGGAAGCTCCTAGAAGGGCAACCCCGGCTTTTGAAGGTTATTTTACCTAACACATTTTATCAATCTCTTGTTCTTAGACGAGCTTCTCGACTACGTACTTTCCCCTCGAAGGGGGTCTATATTAGACCTTCCCTAACTAGAGAGGAGAGAGAACGGATTCGTCAAGCTCGGCAAGCGCGTCGTAATGCTCATGATGTGACTAATCTCAGTAATCTAACTGGCCCACTGAACATGTCTCCGGTAAACTAACAAGCTCTCTTCGGATACCAGTCCCCGATCTAAATTGCCTTTATTGCAATATACGCTCCATCCAAAAGAAAACTGCGCCACTCAAGTTCGCCATCAAATGCTTGAATTGTGATGTAATCGTTATCACAGAGTCTTGGCTGGATGACACAATAGATCTAGCACCAATTCTAGGCGATCTTCATCAAGATTTCTGCTATGCTAGATGTGATAGACTACATAAAAGAGGTGATGGCGTCCTAATTCTTCTTAGGAATTCTATAATGTTTGAGAAAGTATGGTGTGAATCAGTTCGAGACGCTTTCGAAATCCTCTGCTGTGATTTAATCCTTATGCAATACAGAGTAAGGCTAGTTGCTGTTTATGGAGCTCCTAGTTCATCCCTGTCCAGCACAGTACTGTTAGCCAAGGTACTAAGCGATCTCTGCTCTTGCAAAACACACTGTGTCATATTAGGTGACTTCAATTTGCTGGATATATTGGTCAAAGGGCTACCCAGGATCTATGGCGTCACAATGTTTTATTAATATGTGCAAATCATGCAAACTAAATCAAAACGTTCTGACACCAACTCGATATGGTAATGTACTCGATCTTGTTCTCAGTAGTCATCCAAATCTAGTAAAAAACTTAGTTGTTATATCACCGGTAGGTTCCAGCGATCATTCAAGCATCTCCTTTAATCTCCAAGGTTTTGTGAACAGATCGGCATACAGACTGCGGAAGGCTTTTCATAAAGCCAACTACGACCTAGTATGCCAATTTTTGTTTTCTGTAGACTGGAGAACACTTCTGGAACAACACACTAGTGTAAACGATAAATATGCGTTGTTTCTGGCCATCCTTCATGATTGTATCAAACAGTTCGTTCCAACGGAAAAGCTGCCAAGTAACTTTTGCAAGCTTCGTCCTAATGTACTTAAGCTTTTTGAACTGAGGCAGAGAACGTGGCTGAAATGTCAAAATAACCCTAGTTCGGATAATATTGATCGTTTCAAAACTGTGAACAATAAGTTCGACCGAGAATTGAATCGGTACAACAAGTATATCGAAAGGAAAATTCTTGAAAATGCTAAAAAAACATCTTATTACAGATTGTTGAATTCTGTCCTAAAGCGGACTGAGCGAATTCCTTCCTTGAAAGATGATGGAGGAGTTTCAGCTGTAACTGACCTATCCAAAGCTTCTATGCTTGCAAAATTTTTCCAAAAGTCCTTTTCGGAGTGCCACAATGATATTGAGTCATCTAGTGCCGCAAGCTCTTCCTCCTGTATGGAAAATTCCATTTGGTTCTACAAAGAGGAAATTTACGCCACATTATGTACTTTACCAGCATCATACACCGTTACCCCAGATCACGTACCACCATACTTTATCCGGAGAGTTGCTACTGCAATAGCGTACCCACTTGAGCACATATTCAATGCTAGTTATATGTCAGGAGAAGTACCTTGTCGTTGGAAACACGCATTTGTTACACCTATTCCAAAGAAAACACCCCACCAACTTGTCTCTAATTACCGTCCCATTAGTATTACTTCCGTTTTTGCTAGAATTTTCGAAAGGAAACTCAAAGCTGCTCTTGTGACTCATCTTGAGTCAAATTCTTTAATGCCCAATGATCAACATGGCTTTCGAACCGGAAGGTCCACTGAAACGTTGATGTTGTCGACGCTTAATGACTGGACACATGCGCTTGATCAAAAAGTGGATGTGGATGTTGTCTATTTTGATTTTACGAAAGCGTTCGACAAGGTCCTTTCTGCTAAGCTGATCAACAAGCTTAAAGGAATAGGAGTCCACCCAAGATTAACTTAGTGGATAGAAAATTTCATATCTGACAGGACCTTCCAGGTTAGAGTCAATGAGTCATTCTCCGAATCGCTACCAGTTACCAGTGGTGTTCCTCAGGGTGGGGTTTTATCCCCAATTCTGTTTTCTATTTATACGGCGGAAATTCCCTCACTGGTTAATCAATATGGTGTTACGTGTAAGATATTTGCTGATGATATAAAAATTTATAAGAACATTACTAGCGGGGAAGACCACACTGCTCTGCAATCTGCAATAAATGCTATTGTCGATTGGTCAAAAAAGTGGAATTTACCACTGTCGGGGCCAAAATCACAGGTTCTTCACCTCGAACAGCAGCATAATAGGAACAACTATCACATTGGAGAGTTAGCACTTAACAATGCGGATAGTTTCCGTGATCTTGGATTTATTTTAGACTCAAAACTTTCCTTTAAAGATCACTGTGAAGTCATAGCAAAGAAGGCTGATAGTATGCAGTATATTTAAGGCACTACGAACAAATTCTGTTGTTCATTTATTGCTAGCATATAAAGCGTGTGTTAGACCAATATTAGAGTACGGCGCCACTATATTCAATCCTAAGTGCAAGCGAGAAATTGCTAGGCTTGAATCTGTGCAAAACCGCTTTACCAGGAAGCTATGGATAAGAGTTTATGGCTTGGACTACGTCGCCATACCATCAGCGGTTACGAGAAATCAAGTTTTTAACTTGCGCAGTCTTGCCTGTCGCAGAATAAAGTATGATCTAATCATGATGTACAAGTTGCGAAACGGTATGCTGTGCCTTTCACTTCAAGAATTTTATTCAATTTCCCCTTCTAACACAAGGGGTGGGCAGTAGAAGATCCAGATTCCCAGAGCAAGAAGTAACGTAAGGTCTTCGTTCTTTACCAGTCGAGCCGGCATTGAATTCCTGAGATCCAAGAAAAACAACTTGCCAAACTCACTAAGGCAATACAAAATATTAGTCGACCGGTATCTCCAGGAAGCTTGTTAGTTGCCATCCACCTAGAGAGCTTGTTTGTGTCATGAATAGTACTAGTGTTGCCTGTTCTTTTTAAATTCCATTCTCTTTTACACTGGATTGTAGTTTGTTGAGTGTTGTTATATTTAATCGCGTGGTTATCCACGTTTATAATAAATAAATAAATAAATAAATAAATAAATAAATAAATGTGCTCTTTATAGTTGTTTCTCTTGTATCGTTAACAGGTGCGAAACTCCATGCGGAACAGAAAATTTACTATCAATCGAATAAAAATCACGATGAATTGGACGAGGGCGTGGCGCAATCTCTTTCTGTTTCGCCATCGGAAAATGGCCGCCTTCGCGCTCTTCAAAACAAGCTTTAGACCATTTTCCCTAAAAAGTGGCATATTTATGAAATTTCAAACAGTGTTTTCTCTTATTGTGGTGAGTTAAAACTTCGAAGAAAGTCAAATTCAAATTGTCCCTGAAGAAAAAATTGTTCTAATCTTTTTGGGGAGTGTACAATTTAATGTGGAAGGAGCTCGTCTTCTTTTGGAAGGTGTTCCGTTTGATTTCACAAGCGCTAGGCTTGTCTATAGGAGTGCTCAGTTCGACGTGAAGTGCCCAATTGGACGTGAAAGTGGTAAAGATCGCACGATAGAGCTATATTGGATAAAGACGCCACTGTGTTCAGTCCTAGATGCAAGCGAAAAACTGCTAGGCTTGAATCTGTACAAACGGCTTCGCTAGGAAAGCTGTGGATCAAAGTTTTTGGTTTTGACATCACCATTCCATTAATATCAGCCTCATCTACCGCAGAAGTACAGTCTAATCGTGATTTATAATTTATTCAATGATATTTTGTGCCCTTCTCAAAAATGTTATTCAAATTTTTCTTCCAACCGAAGGAGTTGGCAGTGGAAGATCCAGATTTCCGAAGAGAAGTAATGTAGGGTCTTCGTTCTTCTCTTGAACTTCGCAGCCGGCTTTGAATTTCTATGATTCTCTAAAAAAGCCGATCTGCCAAACTAACTCACTAAGGCAATATAAAACATTTTTTCGAAGCTTGTTAGTTTATTATCCTCCTATGTAGTTTGTTCATAGTTCTTTGTTCCGTCTTCTGAACAATCCTGGTATCTATTAACTGTTCATTTTCACTTGTGCTTTCTTTTGCGATGAAATGCAATTCTACACGGTGTTGTTAGATATTACGGCGCGGTCATCCAGATATCTAATAAACAAATCACCTCTATCACCTGTCGTCCCGTTGATCATCGACTTGCTCGAGCGGGCGCCAGCAGCGTCTCCATTCGTCCCTGTCGCGTGCCAGAGTGCTCCAATGGATCCTCCTCGCTCGAGGGACACGGAGAGCGTCATACCGGTCGTTTAGGGCTTTCACGAAAAAGTCCGTCCAACGCGTTGGTGGGCGTCCTGGTGTTCTCTTGACATCCCGCGGAATCCATTCGGTGACGGCTCTCGTCCAGCGGGTGCCTGCGAATCGCATTACGTGGCTGGGCCACCAAATTTTCGACAACTTGGCCCACGCGACAGCGTCTCTGACCTTCGAACGTCGGCGAAGCTCGGAAATCCGGAGGCCTTCTTTCACTCGCGTGAGTCCTGTCACTCCGAGCATCGTCCTCTCGATTCCACGCTGCGCGACGCTGATCGCGTGCTCATCCTGCTTTCGTATAGCCCAGGTCTCTGAGGCGTATGTTAGGGCAGGAAGAACAGTGGAGTCGAATAGGTGGGCACGGAGTCGGACGTTCTTCGTCTTCTTTGCGACTTCTTCGACGCTCTTGAAAGCTCCCCAAGCCGCTCGCTTCCTCCTGCTCAGCTCCGGCGCTAGGTCATTGGCCATATTGACTTCGCGACCCAGATGGAGCATTCGGAGATGTTCGTTCCGTTGAGCGAGAATGGGGCATCAGAAACCTGTCCGTTCCTCATGAACATCGTCTTCGTAAGATTCAGCTGCAGTCCAACGTTCTCACATACACGATCGAAGCCGGCCAGCATTCGCTTCGCCTGACTGATGCTCGGTGTTATGAGCACGATGTCGTCAGCGAAGCGCAGATGGTACAGCTGCCGGCGTCGACTTTCACTCCCATGGCTTCCCATTCTAGTTCGCGCATGACGTTTTCGAGGGTGGCGCTGAAGAGCTTCGGGGATAAAAAACAAATAAAGGATAAAGGACGGCGTTATTCAATCCCTTCTGGGATGCGCCAGCGCATTCTACTTCTACGAAATGTCGTGGAGGCGACATGAATGCGTATTTGGCCATACAATGACTTGCGGTGGCCAGCCGATGGACAAGTCAGCGCTTTATCCTTCCCAGACAAGTCTGGTACCAATTTACCGACCCCAGAGGGATGGAAGGCTTGGTTGGCCTGGGCGGGAAATCCGAACCAGGAACCTGGTATCGGGTGCACGCGACAGTCGCGCCTCCTCTGACTGCGCTACACACGCCCAAAAAAAAACAAATAAGCCATAAAAATGTTTTCTAATACGATGTCTGAGTAATAAGAGTGACGTTCTGGTGGAGCTGTTGGAGAGAAGCATGAATAGCGAAGAGCTTTGACTTCATTCTACACTCGATAGGTCTCGTAAAAGAAGTTCCGCTGAATTATTCTGTCTATCACGAGAGTTTTGCGTAGCGGCCATCATTCTACATACAGCCATTTTTAAAAAGAGGGCAATAAAAGTTATCGCCGGGCTCCGCTAGCGCAGTCGGATTAGGCGGAAAGTCCCTGGACGACTAACCTACCTACATCAACTAGTTCTATATGTAGCTAGTCGCTTTTACTTGTTTGTACTGTTCTTGTTTTCCCGAATTGCAGTTTATGTTGTGAGCTCTTTTTAATGTTAGCCTCTGCAAATGTAATGATAAATAATCTGGGCCTGGTTCCTCAACGAGTAAACCCGGCAGTTTGCGATAGACGGGAAGAATGGACCCACAACTACGTCAACGGGAATAAATAACTAAATAAATAAAATCATGTTCATTAACCATTCATTCGCGCGAACATATATGTACAGCTATTTAGTTGGAGGCACCTGATCACTTATGTGGTTACAAGTGCTCCCGCATTTGCGCGCTTCGCGCGACTTTGTAGCATCACTGACCTATGGAAGGTATCACCTGTCACCTGTCGTCCCGTTGATCATCGACTTGCTCGAGCGGGCGCCAGCAGCGTCTCCATTCGTCCCTGTCGCGTGCCAGAGTGGTCCAATGGATCCTCCTCGCTCGAGGGACACGAAGAGCGTCATATCGGTCGTTCAGGGCTTTCACGAAGAAGTCCGACCAACGCGTTGGTGGGCGTCCTGGTGTTCCTTTGACATCCCGCGGAATCCAGTCTGTGACGGCTCTCGTCCAGCGGGTGTCTGCGAATCGCATTACGTGGCCAGCCCACCTAATTTTCGACGACTTGGCCCATGCGACAGCGTCTCTGATCTTCGAACGTCGGCGAAGCTCGGAACTCCGGAGGCCTTCTCTCACTTGCGTGAGTCGTGTCACTCCGAGCATCGTCCTCTCGATTCCACGCTGCGCGACGCTGATCGCGTGTTCATCCTGCTTTCGTATAGCCCAGGTCTCTGAGGCGTATGTTAGGGCAGGAAGAACAGTGGAGTCGAATAGGTGGGCACGGAGTCGGACGTTCTTCGTTTTCTTCACGACTTCTTCGACGCTCTTGAAAGCTCCCAAGCCGCTCGTTTCCTCCTGCTCAGCTCTGGTGCTAGGTCGTTGGCCATGTTGACTTCGCGACCCAGATACACATAGCTGGAGCATTCGGAGATGTTCGTTCCGTTGAGCGAGAATGGGGCATCAGAAACCCATCCGTTCTTCATGAACATCGTCTTCGTAAGATTCAGCTGCAGTCCAACGCTTCCACATACACGATCGAAGTCGGCCAGCATTCGCTCCGCCTGGCTGATGCTCGGTGTTATGAGCACGATGTCGTCAGCGAAGCGAAGATGGTGCAGTTGCCGGCCGTCGACCTTCACTCCCATGTCATCCCATTCTAGTTCGCGCATGACGTTTTCGAGGGTGGCGCTGAAGAGCTTCGGGGATATGGTATCCTCTTGTCGAACCTCTCTCTTCACGTCAATGACGACGTCGTTGTAGAATGGTGAGATCTTGGTCGTGAATCCACTGTACAGCTCTCGAAGGACTCTGATGTACTGAGTAGGAACGCCCTGGGTGAGCAGGGCTTCCATGACCGCTTCAGTCTCGACGGAGTCGAATGCCTTTTTCAGGTCGATGAAAGTAAGGCACAGCGGCAGCTTGTACTCTCGCGACACTTCGATGAGCTTCGTAATGGTGTGTATGTGGTCGATCGTGCTGAATCCTCTCCGAAATCCTGCTTGTTCGCATGGCTGTCCTTCGTCCAGCGTTCTACTAATCCTATTCAGGACGACTCGAGTGAACAGCTTGTAGACTACGGACAACAGGCAGATCGGGCGATAGTTGCCAATGTCGTGCACGTCTCCCTTCTTGTACAGCAAGACGGTCTTGCTGGTCTTCCACTGAGATGGAACCTTGCATTCGGACAGGTAGCGTGTGAAGAGCCGCGCCAAGGTGTTGATGAGCGCTGGCGGGAGGTTCTTCAGGTGTTCAGCTCTGATCCTGTCAGGACCGGGTGCTGTACGTTTCTTCACCGACGAGATGGCGTGTCGGATCTCGGAAGGGAGAACAGAGGGGATGACTTTCTCCATGGTCTTTCTGGAAGAGGTGACGGTTCCGTCAGGACGTCGGAGAGCGGTCATCTTGGTCTTGAAGTTGGCGAAGTTCCGGCGGGCATTGCGGATGCTCAGCCCTGCCTCTGCTGCTTCAGCCAACACTTCCGCCCTTCTCTCCTTCAGATCTTCCTTTATCGCCGCTCTGCATAGCTTTGCAAGCTCGAACGTCAGTTGATAGTTGCCTGACGCTCGTGCTGCTCCACGCTGGCGTATCAGCTCGAGAGTTTCCGGAGACAGGCGTCTCTTGGTGGTCTTCAAGCTCTCGGCTCCCTTAGCACTATCGTGGAGATGGTGCACGAAGCGATCGTATTCCTCGTCGACGTTGTCCATGACGGCATCTTCGCAAAGGCCGACAAGAGAGGTGTAGAGATCCCAGTTGATGGTCGTTCTGGGACTCCTCTTCTTGAACTTCGCGGCCATCTCTCCTTGACGCGAAAAGCGGAACCTCGCGCGAAGGAGGCGGTGGTCCGATCCCGTGTAGAACTTGGGGACAACGGAGACATCGGTCAGGCAATACTTGCGATTGAAGATGATGTGGTCGATCTCGTTGTGGAACTGGCCACCGGGGGATTCCCTGGTCCATCGTAGGGAGGGAGGCTTCTGGAACTGCGAGTTTCCATGGATGGTCTTGGTCGACATGATAAACTCAGACAGCCTTTTACCTTGCTCGTTCCACTCCAAACCGTAGGTTCCGACGTGAAGTTCTTCCGGCGACCTTCGTGGCCCGATCTTGGCGTTGAAGTCGCCGACGATCACCTTGTAGAAGGTGTGATCTTTCTTATAGAACTTCTCCAGCTCCATGTAGAAGGCCTCGACGTCTTCGTCGTCGTAGTCGGATGTTGGGGCATACGCGACGAACACAGTCAAGGCTGGCACGGAGCCACATCGCTTCAGTCGCAGACGTCCGATTCGGCTTGTCAGAGACTCGTACGAATCGATGTTCATGGCCAAGTGCGTGTTGACGAGGACACCAACGCCGCCTACTCCCCTGCTGTCGCATGTTCCGAGGAACAGTTCTTCTCCGGAGTCGTAGGCGGCGTGTAGGGGGTGGTGTCTTCTCGTCTCGGTCAGTCCGATGACGTCGTACTTGATCTTCCTGGCTTGCATCATCAGGTCCTCGACGGATGCTTCCGACGCAAGCGTGCGGGCGTTGTAAGTACAGATCGTCATCCTAGTCCTTCTCAGTTTGCGCAGCCTGGTTAGGCCGTGAGATTTTAGCAGCCTCTCCGTACTCGTCCTTCCCATCGCTGCAGAAATGGGGGCTCTTTCGGGGTCAGGGGAATGAGCCCTTTAGTGCTGCTGTGTTTGACTGGAATACAACACGGGTAGCTAGTCAGGCTTTGTCGTGCGGGCGAAGAACTCCGGGCAGCCAGCCAGACTGCCCGAAGGGACGGGGCGAGACTTAAGGCGGCCTCGAATCGCCTTACATGTACTCCCAGTCTACCGAGTGCAAGCTTTTGGCCGGGCCGACACAGTTACAATCCGCACAGTCACGGACACATCCACGCACACTGTGCACGAACATGCCGCTCCCACGCACAAGGAACGCGTCGACCCGACACAGCAGGAGCAAGGAGTCCATCCCCTGCATCCCACCTGCGTCTCTGGGCAGTACACGGTCGCATTTGGTTCGCGTTTAATTCCCCTATCCACCACCCGGGGACGCGCCACGTGGCCCTGCGACAAGCGGCTCGCGATCCCTCTTAACAAGAGAGCCCGAAGGCTCTCTATCGAGGGAGATCCGTGGACATTACTTTCACCACCAATAATAGAGACGAAGAGCACAGACGTAGCTGTCGGAGAAATAAGAGTAGAGGGGCATAACCTTCTCCATTTCACCTCTGAAAGTAATTTGGTTGTGGACTTGCCTCGTAATATCTATCGTCTGAAGAGCACTGTGAACTCATAGCAAAGAATGGCTAGAGCTGACTGCAATGTAATTAAAATTACGAACAAATTCAGTTCTTCATCTATTGCTGGCATGTGTTCCATTTTCAAGTCCAGTTGGTCCCTTTTCAAATCGAATGGATATTTTTCGCCCTAAATTGGGCACTCTTTTGAGCAAAAATGTTGTTTCTGAAGTCAAAGTGAACGTCTTCCAAATCGACACAAGCTTTTTACAAGTTACACAACAGACTCTCGAAGATAGTTAGATTAACTTCTCGTTCAAGGAAAATGTGGCTGAGAATGAGTGTAATGATTTTGTTATTTTTATTTTGGGAAAAATAAATTCAAATTTGTTTTAAACCACAACCATGTAGCAATCATTTGAAGCATTGGAAAAAGAGATCGCGCAATGAACTCGAAAAACTCGTCGTGGTATTTATTTGATTGATAGTGTAAATGCTGCTTACACGAAGCATCAAAGTGATGATATATCTTTGCTCACGTGGTGCTCCCGTGCGGCCACTGAACGCACTGCTCTGTTCTGTTTATTCACTGCTGTTTCTACTTCGGTCGGCTGGACCATCTGCTTCGCTGATAAAGTGAGGAACCTTGTGGCAGGTTCCGAGTTGAAAGCATCTGTTATCTAAGCCACCCGAACAGATAATTTCGGAGGCTTCTGCTGCCTAGTGCACGGCATTCCGTCTTTATTATTCGAGGCTCCATCGAGCGGATTTCCTGATCAACCTACACTATAGCGCCCACGAAGCTCTCACAGAAACCGAACAGAACTACGATGACGGACGATGAAGGCAGGAGTGTGGAGTCGGACGAAGTTACGAGCGCGCTGGAGCAACTTCAGACAGATAAGAAAACTCCGGGATTTATCAAAACACTCATAAATCACATGTTTTCTGTTCAAAAGGAGTTATCCTTCGTTTTGGCCAAGAACCAGGAATTGCAGGACCAAGTGACGTCAAGAGAATTTAGAACTCAAGGCCGCCCTTGATGCTGCTCAAAGAAAGGGGGAGTACGTTCTTCAGAAGCCGCCGGTCCCATGAGTGTATTGTCTCAGGTCGATGAAAAGGAAAGACAACGTTCTGTTGTTATCTCCGGCATCGCTGAGTCCTCGAAGCCTAAGTCGACTGAGCGTGCCATAGACGACTTTGAATTTGTAAAGAATGTTCTTAATCATCTTGATGTGGAATGTATCCCCCAACTAACATACCGACTTGGGAAGCTCCTAGAAGGGCAACCCCGGCTTTTGAAGGTTATTTTACCTAACACATTTTATCAATCTCTTGTTCTTAGACGAGCTTCTCGACTACGTACTTTCCCCTCGAAGGGGGTCTATATTAGACCTTCCCTAACTAGAGAGGAGAGAGAACGGATTCGTCAAGCTCGGCAAGCGCGTCGTAATGCTCATGATGTGACTAATCTCAGTAATCTAACTGGCCCACTGAACATGTCTCCGGTAAACTAACAAGCTCTCTTCGGATACCAGTCCCCGATCTAAATTGCCTTTATTGCAATATACGCTCCATCCAAAAGAAAACTGCGCCACTCAAGTTCGCCATCAAATGCTTGAATTGTGATGTAATCGTTATCACAGAGTCTTGGCTGGATGACACAATAGATCTAGCACCAATTCTAGGCGATCTTCATCAAGATTTCTGCTATGCTAGATGTGATAGACTACATAAAAGAGGTGATGGCGTCCTAATTCTTCTTAGGAATTCTATAATGTTTGAGAAAGTATGGTGTGAATCAGTTCGAGACGCTTTCGAAATCCTCTGCTGTGATTTAATCCTTATGCAATACAGAGTAAGGCTAGTTGCTGTTTATGGAGCTCCTAGTTCATCCCTGTCCAGCACAGTACTGTTAGCCAAGGTACTAAGCGATCTCTGCTCTTGCAAAACACACTGTGTCATATTAGGTGACTTCAATTTGCTGGATATATTGGTCAAAGGGCTACCCAGGATCTATGGCGTCACAATGTTTTATTAATATGTGCAAATCATGCAAACTAAATCAAAACGTTCTGACACCAACTCGATATGGTAATGTACTCGATCTTGTTCTCAGTAGTCATCCAAATCTAGTAAAAAACTTAGTTGTTATATCACCGGTAGGTTCCAGCGATCATTCAAGCATCTCCTTTAATCTCCAAGGTTTTGTGAACAGATCGGCATACAGACTGCGGAAGGCTTTTCATAAAGCCAACTACGACCTAGTATGCCAATTTTTGTTTTCTGTAGACTGGAGAACACTTCTGGAACAACACACTAGTGTAAACGATAAATATGCGTTGTTTCTGGCCATCCTTCATGATTGTATCAAACAGTTCGTTCCAACGGAAAAGCTGCCAAGTAACTTTTGCAAGCTTCGTCCTAATGTACTTAAGCTTTTTGAACTGAGGCAGAGAACGTGGCTGAAATGTCAAAATAACCCTAGTTCGGATAATATTGATCGTTTCAAAACTGTGAACAATAAGTTCGACCGAGAATTGAATCGGTACAACAAGTATATCGAAAGGAAAATTCTTGAAAATGCTAAAAAAACATCTTATTACAGATTGTTGAATTCTGTCCTAAAGCGGACTGAGCGAATTCCTTCCTTGAAAGATGATGGAGGAGTTTCAGCTGTAACTGACCTATCCAAAGCTTCTATGCTTGCAAAATTTTTCCAAAAGTCCTTTTCGGAGTGCCACAATGATATTGAGTCATCTAGTGCCGCAAGCTCTTCCTCCTGTATGGAAAATTCCATTTGGTTCTACAAAGAGGAAATTTACGCCACATTATGTACTTTACCAGCATCATACACCGTTACCCCAGATCACGTACCACCATACTTTATCCGGAGAGTTGCTACTGCAATAGCGTACCCACTTGAGCACATATTCAATGCTAGTTATATGTCAGGAGAAGTACCTTGTCGTTGGAAACACGCATTTGTTACACCTATTCCAAAGAAAACACCCCACCAACTTGTCTCTAATTACCGTCCCATTAGTATTACTTCCGTTTTTGCTAGAATTTTCGAAAGGAAACTCAAAGCTGCTCTTGTGACTCATCTTGAGTCAAATTCTTTAATGCCCAATGATCAACATGGCTTTCGAACCGGAAGGTCCACTGAAACGTTGATGTTGTCGACGCTTAATGACTGGACACATGCGCTTGATCAAAAAGTGGATGTGGATGTTGTCTATTTTGATTTTACGAAAGCGTTCGACAAGGTCCTTTCTGCTAAGCTGATCAACAAGCTTAAAGGAATAGGAGTCCACCCAAGATTAACTTAGTGGATAGAAAATTTCATATCTGACAGGACCTTCCAGGTTAGAGTCAATGAGTCATTCTCCGAATCGCTACCAGTTACCAGTGGTGTTCCTCAGGGTGGGGTTTTATCCCCAATTCTGTTTTCTATTTATACGGCGGAAATTCCCTCACTGGTTAATCAATATGGTGTTACGTGTAAGATATTTGCTGATGATATAAAAATTTATAAGAACATTACTAGCGGGGAAGACCACACTGCTCTGCAATCTGCAATAAATGCTATTGTCGATTGGTCAAAAAAGTGGAATTTACCACTGTCGGGGCCAAAATCACAGGTTCTTCACCTCGAACAGCAGCATAATAGGAACAACTATCACATTGGAGAGTTAGCACTTAACAATGCGGATAGTTTCCGTGATCTTGGATTTATTTTAGACTCAAAACTTTCCTTTAAAGATCACTGTGAAGTCATAGCAAAGAAGGCTGATAGTATGCAGTATATTTAAGGCACTACGAACAAATTCTGTTGTTCATTTATTGCTAGCATATAAAGCGTGTGTTAGACCAATATTAGAGTACGGCGCCACTATATTCAATCCTAAGTGCAAGCGAGAAATTGCTAGGCTTGAATCTGTGCAAAACCGCTTTACCAGGAAGCTATGGATAAGAGTTTATGGCTTGGACTACGTCGCCATACCATCAGCGGTTACGAGAAATCAAGTTTTTAACTTGCGCAGTCTTGCCTGTCGCAGAATAAAGTATGATCTAATCATGATGTACAAGTTGCGAAACGGTATGCTGTGCCTTTCACTTCAAGAATTTTATTCAATTTCCCCTTCTAACACAAGGGGTGGGCAGTAGAAGATCCAGATTCCCAGAGCAAGAAGTAACGTAAGGTCTTCGTTCTTTACCAGTCGAGCCGGCATTGAATTCCTGAGATCCAAGAAAAACAACTTGCCAAACTCACTAAGGCAATACAAAATATTAGTCGACCGGTATCTCCAGGAAGCTTGTTAGTTGCCATCCACCTAGAGAGCTTGTTTGTGTCATGAATAGTACTAGTGTTGCCTGTTCTTTTTAAATTCCATTCTCTTTTACACTGGATTGTAGTTTGTTGAGTGTTGTTATATTTAATCGCGTGGTTATCCACGTTTATAATAAATAAATAAATAAATAAATAAATAAATAAATAAATGTGCTCTTTATAGTTGTTTCTCTTGTATCGTTAACAGGTGCGAAACTCCATGCGGAACAGAAAATTTACTATCAATCGAATAAAAATCACGATGAATTGGACGAGGGCGTGGCGCAATCTCTTTCTGTTTCGCCATCGGAAAATGGCCGCCTTCGCGCTCTTCAAAACAAGCTTTAGACCATTTTCCCTAAAAAGTGGCATATTTATGAAATTTCAAACAGTGTTTTCTCTTATTGTGGTGAGTTAAAACTTCGAAGAAAGTCAAATTCAAATTGTCCCTGAAGAAAAAATTGTTCTAATCTTTTTGGGGAGTGTACAATTTAATGTGGAAGGAGCTCGTCTTCTTTTGGAAGGTGTTCCGTTTGATTTCACAAGCGCTAGGCTTGTCTATAGGAGTGCTCAGTTCGACGTGAAGTGCCCAATTGGACGTGAAAGTGGTAAAGATCGCACGATAGAGCTATATTGGATAAAGACGCCACTGTGTTCAGTCCTAGATGCAAGCGAAAAACTGCTAGGCTTGAATCTGTACAAACGGCTTCGCTAGGAAAGCTGTGGATCAAAGTTTTTGGTTTTGACATCACCATTCCATTAATATCAGCCTCATCTACCGCAGAAGTACAGTCTAATCGTGATTTATAATTTATTCAATGATATTTTGTGCCCTTCTCAAAAATGTTATTCAAATTTTTCTTCCAACCGAAGGAGTTGGCAGTGGAAGATCCAGATTTCCGAAGAGAAGTAATGTAGGGTCTTCGTTCTTCTCTTGAACTTCGCAGCCGGCTTTGAATTTCTATGATTCTCTAAAAAAGCCGATCTGCCAAACTAACTCACTAAGGCAATATAAAACATTTTTTCGAAGCTTGTTAGTTTATTATCCTCCTATGTAGTTTGTTCATAGTTCTTTGTTCCGTCTTCTGAACAATCCTGGTATCTATTAACTGTTCATTTTCACTTGTGCTTTCTTTTGCGATGAAATGCAATTCTACACGGTGTTGTTAGATATTACGGCGCGGTCATCCAGATATCTAATAAACAAATCACCTCTATCACCTGTCGTCCCGTTGATCATCGACTTGCTCGAGCGGGCGCCAGCAGCGTCTCCATTCGTCCCTGTCGCGTGCCAGAGTGCTCCAATGGATCCTCCTCGCTCGAGGGACACGGAGAGCGTCATACCGGTCGTTTAGGGCTTTCACGAAAAAGTCCGTCCAACGCGTTGGTGGGCGTCCTGGTGTTCTCTTGACATCCCGCGGAATCCATTCGGTGACGGCTCTCGTCCAGCGGGTGCCTGCGAATCGCATTACGTGGCTGGGCCACCAAATTTTCGACAACTTGGCCCACGCGACAGCGTCTCTGACCTTCGAACGTCGGCGAAGCTCGGAAATCCGGAGGCCTTCTTTCACTCGCGTGAGTCCTGTCACTCCGAGCATCGTCCTCTCGATTCCACGCTGCGCGACGCTGATCGCGTGCTCATCCTGCTTTCGTATAGCCCAGGTCTCTGAGGCGTATGTTAGGGCAGGAAGAACAGTGGAGTCGAATAGGTGGGCACGGAGTCGGACGTTCTTCGTCTTCTTTGCGACTTCTTCGACGCTCTTGAAAGCTCCCCAAGCCGCTCGCTTCCTCCTGCTCAGCTCCGGCGCTAGGTCATTGGCCATATTGACTTCGCGACCCAGATGGAGCATTCGGAGATGTTCGTTCCGTTGAGCGAGAATGGGGCATCAGAAACCTGTCCGTTCCTCATGAACATCGTCTTCGTAAGATTCAGCTGCAGTCCAACGTTCTCACATACACGATCGAAGCCGGCCAGCATTCGCTTCGCCTGACTGATGCTCGGTGTTATGAGCACGATGTCGTCAGCGAAGCGCAGATGGTACAGCTGCCGGCGTCGACTTTCACTCCCATGGCTTCCCATTCTAGTTCGCGCATGACGTTTTCGAGGGTGGCGCTGAAGAGCTTCGGGGATAAAAAACAAATAAAGGATAAAGGACGGCGTTATTCAATCCCTTCTGGGATGCGCCAGCGCATTCTACTTCTACGAAATGTCGTGGAGGCGACATGAATGCGTATTTGGCCATACAATGACTTGCGGTGGCCAGCCGATGGACAAGTCAGCGCTTTATCCTTCCCAGACAAGTCTGGTACCAATTTACCGACCCCAGAGGGATGGAAGGCTTGGTTGGCCTGGGCGGGAAATCCGAACCAGGAACCTGGTATCGGGTGCACGCGACAGTCGCGCCTCCTCTGACTGCGCTACACACGCCCAAAAAAAAACAAATAAGCCATAAAAATGTTTTCTAATACGATGTCTGAGTAATAAGAGTGACGTTCTGGTGGAGCTGTTGGAGAGAAGCATGAATAGCGAAGAGCTTTGACTTCATTCTACACTCGATAGGTCTCGTAAAAGAAGTTCCGCTGAATTATTCTGTCTATCACGAGAGTTTTGCGTAGCGGCCATCATTCTACATACAGCCATTTTTAAAAAGAGGGCAATAAAAGTTATCGCCGGGCTCCGCTAGCGCAGTCGGATTAGGCGGAAAGTCCCTGGACGACTAACCTACCTACATCAACTAGTTCTATATGTAGCTAGTCGCTTTTACTTGTTTGTACTGTTCTTGTTTTCCCGAATTGCAGTTTATGTTGTGAGCTCTTTTTAATGTTAGCCTCTGCAAATGTAATGATAAATAATCTGGGCCTGGTTCCTCAACGAGTAAACCCGGCAGTTTGCGATAGACGGGAAGAATGGACCCACAACTACGTCAACGGGAATAAATAACTAAATAAATAAAATCATGTTCATTAACCATTCATTCGCGCGAACATATATGTACAGCTATTTAGTTGGAGGCACCTGATCACTTATGTGGTTACAAGTGCTCCCGCATTTGCGCGCTTCGCGCGACTTTGTAGCATCACTGACCTATGGAAGGTATCACCTGTCACCTGTCGTCCCGTTGATCATCGACTTGCTCGAGCGGGCGCCAGCAGCGTCTCCATTCGTCCCTGTCGCGTGCCAGAGTGGTCCAATGGATCCTCCTCGCTCGAGGGACACGAAGAGCGTCATATCGGTCGTTCAGGGCTTTCACGAAGAAGTCCGACCAACGCGTTGGTGGGCGTCCTGGTGTTCCTTTGACATCCCGCGGAATCCAGTCTGTGACGGCTCTCGTCCAGCGGGTGTCTGCGAATCGCATTACGTGGCCAGCCCACCTAATTTTCGACGACTTGGCCCATGCGACAGCGTCTCTGATCTTCGAACGTCGGCGAAGCTCGGAACTCCGGAGGCCTTCTCTCACTTGCGTGAGTCGTGTCACTCCGAGCATCGTCCTCTCGATTCCACGCTGCGCGACGCTGATCGCGTGTTCATCCTGCTTTCGTATAGCCCAGGTCTCTGAGGCGTATGTTAGGGCAGGAAGAACAGTGGAGTCGAATAGGTGGGCACGGAGTCGGACGTTCTTCGTTTTCTTCACGACTTCTTCGACGCTCTTGAAAGCTCCCCAAGCCGCTCGTTTCCTCCTGCTCAGCTCTGGTGCTAGGTCGTTGGCCATGTTGACTTCGCGACCCAGATACACATAGCTGGAGCATTCGGAGATGTTCGTTCCGTTGAGCGAGAATGGGGCATCAGAAACCCATCCGTTCTTCATGAACATCGTCTTCGTAAGATTCAGCTGCAGTCCAACGCTTCCACATACACGATCGAAGTCGGCCAGCATTCGCTCCGCCTGGCTGATGCTCGGTGTTATGAGCACGATGTCGTCAGCGAGGCGAAGATGGTGCAGTTGCCGGCCGTCGACCTTCACTCCCATGTCATCCCATTCTAGTTCGCGCATGACGTTTTCGAGGGTGGCGCTGAAGAGCTTCGGGGATATGGTATCCCCTTGTCGAACCTCTCTCTTCACGTCAATGACGACGTCGTTGTAGAATGGTGAGATCTTGGTCGTGAATCCACTGTACAGCTCTCGAAGGACTCTGATGTACTGAGTAGGAACGCCCTGGGTGAGCAGGGCTTCCATGACCGCTTCAGTCTCGACGGAGTCGAATGCCTTTTTCAGGTCGATGAAAGTAAGGCACAGCGGCAGCTTGTACTCTCGCGACACTTCGATGAGCTTCGTAATGGTGTGTATGTGGTCGATCGTGCTGAATCCTCTCCGAAATCCTGCTTGTTCGCATGGCTGTCCTTCGTCCAGCGTTCTACTAATCCTATTCAGGACGACTCGAGTGAACAGCTTGTAGACTACGGACAACAGGCAGATCGGGCGATAGTTGCCAATGTCGTGCACGTCTCCCTTCTTGTACAGCAAGACGGTCTTGCTGGTCTTCCACTGAGATGGAACCTTGCATTCGGACAGGTAGCGTGTGAAGAGCGCGCCAAGGTGTTGATGAGCGCTGGCGGGAGGTTCTTCAGGTGTTCAGCTCTGATCCTGTCAGGACCGGGTGCTGTACGTTTCTTCACCGACGAGATGGCGTGTCGGATCTCGGAAGGGAGAACAGAGGGGACGACGTATCCATCCTGCGGAAGATGGCGTAGGGGCAGGTGGACGTGGCTATCGAAGAGATCGGAGTAGAAGTCGTGGATGACTTTCTCCATGGTCCTTCTGGAAGAGGTGACGGTTCCGTCAGGACGTCGGAGAGCGGTCATCTTGGTCTTGAAGTTGGCGAAGTTCCGGCGGGCATTGCGGATGCTCAGCCCTGCCTCTGCTGCTTCAGCCAACACTTCCGCCCTTCTCTCCTTCAGATCTTCCTTTATCGCCGCTCTGCATAGCTTTGCAAGCTCGGACGTCAGTTGATAGTTGCCTGACGCTCGTGCTGCTCCACGCTGGCGTATCAGCTCGAGAGTTTCCGGAGACAGGCGTCTCTTGGTGGTCTTCAAGCTCTCGGCTCCCTTAGCACTATCGTGGAGATGGTGCACGAAGCGATCGTATTCCTCGTCGACGTTGTCCATGACGGCATCTTCGCAGAGGCCGACAAGAAAGGTGTAGAGATCCCAGTTGATGGTCGTTCTGGGACTCCTCTTCTTGAACTTCGCGGCCATCTCTCCTTGACGCGAAAAGCGGAACCTCGCGCGAAAGAGGCGGTGGTCCGATCCCGTGTAGAACTTGGGGACAACGGAGACATCGGTCAGGCAATACTTGCGATTGAAGATGATGTGGTCGATCTCGTTGTGGAACTGGCCACCGGGGGATTCCCAGGTCCATCGTAGGGAGGGAGGCTTCTGGAACTGCGAGTTTCCATGGATGGTCTTGGTCGACATGATAAACTCAGACAGCCTATCACCTTGCTCGTTCCACTCCAAACCGTGGGTTCCGATGTGAAGTTCTTCCGGCGACCTTCGTGGCCCGATCTTGGCGTTGAAGTCGCCGACGATCACCTTGTAGAAGGTGTGATCTTCCTTATAGAACTTCTCCAGCTCCACGTAGAAGGCCTCGACGTCTTCGTCGTCGTAGTCGGATGTTGGGGCATACGCGACGAACACGGTCAAGGCTGGCACGGAGCCACATCGCTTCAGTCGCAGACGTCCGATTCGGCTTGTCAGAGACTCGTACGAATCGATGTTCATGGCCAAGTGCGTGTTGACGAGGACACCAACGCCGCCTACTCCCCTGCTGTCGCATGTTCCGAGGAACAGTTCTTCTCCGGAGTCGTAGGCGGCGTGTAGGGGGTGGTGTCTTCTCGTCTCGGTCAGTCCGATGACGTCGTACTTGATCTTCCTGGCTTGCATCATCAGGTCCTCGACGGATGCTTCCGACGCAAGCGTGCGGGCGTTGTAAGTACAGATCGTCATCCTGGTCCTTCTCAGTTTGCGCAGCCTGGTTAGGCCCTGAGATTTTAGCAGCCTCTCCGTACTCGTCCTTCCCATCGCTGCAGAAATGGGGGCTCTTTCGGGGTCAGGGGAATGAGCCCTTTAGTGCTGCTGTGTTTGACTGGAATACAACACGGGTAGCTAGTCAGGCTTTGTCGTGCGGGCGAAGAACTCCGGGCAGCCAGCCAGACTGCCCGAAGGGACGGGGCGAGACTTAAGGCGGCCTCGAATCGCCTTACATGTACTCCCAGTCTACCGAGTGCAAGCTTTTGGCCGAGCCGACACAGTTACAATCCGCACAGTCACGGACACATCCACGCACACTGTGCACGAACATGCCGCTCCCACGCACAAGGAACGCGTCGACCCGACACAGCAGGAGCAAGGAGTCCATCCCCTGCATCCCACCTGCGTCTCTGGGCAGTACACGGTCGCATTTGGTTCGCGTTTAATTCCCCTATCCACCACCAGGGGACGCGCCACGTGGCCCTGCGACAAGCGGCCCGAGATCCCTCTTAACAAGAGAGCCCGAAGGCTCTCTATCGAGGGAGATCCGTGGACCTATGGAAGGTAGTTTTTTAAAACATAAAATTCGCTAGCACCTAGGACTTGGTGCGTACTTTATCGGCATCAAGCGCTTCACCACTTCGGTAGCTTCATCATTGACAGCCTTTCCTGACCGGCCAGTAATATCATTGGTTTGTGCTGCACAGTACTTCTGTCTCTCAGGTTCTTCCTCTGCAATCGTTCTCATGGTCAACAGCTAGCGTTTCAAGTTATCGTTGACATGTCTGCCGAAGCCAGGTTCCCCTCTCTCGTTTCTTCTAACTGGATCTAATTGCTGGTCTGCCTTTACTGGTCTTCCCTCCCCTCTTTAGTTTCCCACCTTCCTGGTCCCAACTACTGGCCCACTTCTTTGTTTCCACTGTTGACACCTACTGGTCTCTTCTTGCTGGTTTCTCCATCCTGGTCCCTCCTTCAGGTTCTTCCTTTCCTTCCTGGTCGCTCTCCTGGTCCACCATAGAGGTCCCCCTTACCGCCCTTCTCTACCACCCCTTAGTGGTCCTCCCATGCTCACGGCACGGTCGGTGACACGTATTCAAAATCAGGATGCTTGCTGCGCGACGCTAGGGGGCACGTCTTCTGAATCAAGAAGCTCAGAAGCGCGCGCAGTCGCCGCTGTGTTGAACATGAAGAGGCTATGCATATGGCAGATTCCTTGTTCTCCGTATGAATTCCCCTACGGCTCCCTTCTTGCTGGTTCTCCGCCCTGGTCCCGCCTCCAGGTCCCTTGTTCCTGGTCGATCTCTCCTCCCCCCTCGGGATCTTCCCTACTACTCTACCCCAATTAAGTAGGCCTCCCACGCTCACGACACGACGACGGCGAGCGAACGCCCATTGTGTGACGTCGGTGTCACATCTTCTAAACCCGTACTCTCTTACTGGTAATGGATCCCCTTACTGATCCTCTTAACTGCTCCCCCCTGATTGTTAACTCCCTACTGGTCCCTCCTTAATGCCTAAACCCTTCTTGGTGTCACCTCCTGGCCTGCTTCATTGATCCCCCTATCGACCCCCATCCCGATGCTTTCTCCAAGTTGCTACATCCTGGTCGATGTCGATTCTCCACCCTCGAAGTCCCCCTTATACTCTTTTCCCTTTAGTGGTCTTCTAATGCTAATGGCACGAAGTCGGCGGCACGGCTTCTGAATCTGGATGTTCAGGAACACGCGTAAGTGCTGTTGTGTCAAGCAGTAAAAGGATGCGCTTTCCATGCTGCAGCAATTCCCACGTTCAATGGGAAATTTCGACCGCGCTTTGGATGATACAGCGTACCACACTCACATTAGATCATTCGACCGCTCTCGCTGTGGATGATGCGACCTACCTCACTTAGGTTAGATCATTCGACCGCTCTCGCTGTGGGTGAAGCGGCGTACCTCACTTAGGTTAGATCATTCGACCGATCTCGCTGTGGGTGATGCGGAGTACCTCACTTAGGTTAGATCATTCGACCGCTCTCGCTGTGGAAACGCGGCGTATCTCACTTAGATTAGATCACTCGACGGACAAACTCTTTTATATATAGGTGGTGATGGTGATATATATATATATATATATATTAGGTTGGCAACTAATTTCGTGGACTCTCAAGAATCTTCAGCAAAAGTATTTATTAACAAGTAACAAATGACAATCTTCAACCAAAATAAGATCCCTCGGAACGCAGAAGTGCTTCACATATATCAGGTAGCTGATCTATCCCACGGCCTTAGAATTATTGTGCTTTTAAGGCCAAGAATCTTTGGAGGTGCATTTTGACCCGGTCCACATTATTAAATCGTCTTCCAACCAAGAAGTACTGCACCGAACTAAAAATGTGGTAGTCGCTCGGCGCAAGGTCTGGGCTGTAAGGTGGATGAGTTTGACGCTCCCAGTCAAGGTTTTCTATTTTTTGAGGCGTCCGGTTAGCTACGTTCTCTCCGTTTGGTGGTGTCAAGAAGGTATTAACTTCTGGGAGCTCGTCAAGAACGGTTCCAGCATTAATGCTGTAATCTACTCTTCTCAACCTGGCCGTGCGTAGGCTGAACTCCGCTGGAATCGGTTCAGACAGATTCTCAGGAGCGGAATTATCTATCAGCAAGATAACGCCAGATCACACGTCACGAATCGGGAGCTTCAAAAAATCGAAGACACCTTCAGCACAGGCTGTGCGCCAAATGACTAGCACCTCTATAGCACGCTGCAGCACTTCTTGGTTGGAGGACGATTCATTAATGTGGACCGTGTCATAATGCACCTCCAAGGATTCTTGGCTTCAAAAGCACAAGAATTCTACGGCTGTGGGATGGGCCAGGTAGCTGATAAATGGCAAGCAGTCCCGCGTTCCAACAGATCTTACTTCGGTTGAAAACTGTTATTTGTTATTTGTTTATGAACACTTTTGTTGAAGGCGCTTGAGAGTCCACGAAATTAGTTGCCAACCTAATATATGTATATATATGTATATATATGTATATATATATGATATATATGATATATACACATATATATGTATATATATGTATATATATGATATATATGATATATATATGATATATATGATATATGATATATGATATATATATATATATATATATATATATATATATATATATATATATATATATATAGGTGGTGATTTCTCGATATACACACAAAAATATCTTTATCTTTAACCTTAGATAGGATTCTGTAATCCGACTCCCTGCTGAGAGAATAGGTCCAGTGGAAATAAACTGTACATAGGAATACGAACTACGAGTTGATATCACTCGACATGATCCCGTACACATCTAATCCAGTTGCTTCCATTTTCGCCTGAGGATCGGCCAGCGCTGGTACCGTCTTTGATCACTGCGCTGGCTATCGCTCCTCGCAGTTTGAATGTCCGTTGGGTAAGGTATCCACGTTGGTTTCGCTGCCTAGTGATCAATCGGAATGCTGCTCAACGCCACTGTCCGTCACTGTTTCGTGTTGAGAGTACGAGCAAACGAACGAATACCAGGTCAAAGCTCGTTGCTGCGAAATGAGCAGAAAATGTTGTTACTGGCTTTACCGCTGTACGAAGGAAACCCAGACAACTTGTAATCGGTCTCAAGTCTACCCCTTGGCGCGTACTACAGGAGTTCCACTTTGCTGTTGATAATTGTACTACTCATGAAATTGTGTTCAAAAACGTCATGGACAGCCTAGCAACCATAAGAGTGGGTATGACCTTTCTCAGAAACATATGCTCGGCTGAATCTCGCCCACACATAGATGTTTACTTGTTTTACCAATGAGTGGTTCAATGTTGCATTGCCTTCAGGCCATGATGGAAGAGGAAATCGACGTCGAGTTACCGAAAGCGTTCGTTGCGGTAAGCTTCCCTCAATGCTTTTAAGCGTCTTGGTAGCTAGTTAGTACCTGTGGCTTCGGATCGTTGTTGCCCTATTTCTTTTTTGAGCATTCAGAGCGTTTACCCAAAAGCATTTAAATACAAATATAATTGAGGCCTGATAGACAATCGGTTCCAGAACCATCATTTTCCGAAGTTCCTCAGAACTATAGATTAGCATAACAGACCGTACTTCAGAAAGCTCGCGCTGAAGCGGAAAGAAAAACCGAGGTGGTCAAGAAGGAGGTAAGGCCGTGCACTATTTCTTCATCAGAAATCATTCTCAGAGAAGATTCGAGAGAAGCTTACAGAAAAGAGAAAGGATCTATCCTAGTCCATGGGGGCCACATAACTAAAAAGTAGGTAACAAAAGGAATAGAGACTTACCGAGCGCCTCCTATAGAACGAGCTGGAACCTAAAAGAAACCAAAACAGAGCGAACAAACAAAAAAACAGAACAAAAGATCGCCGCGGTTTACAACCTTCCCGGCGGGCAAAGAGCGACGGAATGGAGGTATGCCGCGTGCTGACCGCTGGCTAACATGTTATAACCAGGATCTAACATGGTGAATAAGGCGCATGAAGCCGCCTGACATGTTATAACCAGGATCCAACATGGTGAGGAGGGCACACAACTTTGCCGGCTTACAACCACAACATATGTAATTTTAGTTTTTTCTTTGTGAGATTTTCTTGTTTGGGGTCCTATGTTGTTCTGTAGGAGTCGTTCGATAAGTCTCAAGTGAATTTGTTACATATTAGGTTGGCAACTAATTTCGTGGACTCTCAAGCGTCTTCAACAAAAGTGTTCATAAACAAATAACAAGTAACAGTTTTCAACCAAAGTAAGATCTGTTGGAACGCGGGACTGCTTCCCATTTATCAGCTACCTGGCCCATCCCACAGCCGTAGAATTCTTGTGCTTTTGAAGCAAAGAATCCTTGGAGGTGCATTATGACACGGTCCACATTAATAAATCGTCCTCCAACCAAGAAGTGCTGCAGCGTGCTATAAAGGTGCTAGTCATTTGGCGCTCAGCCTGTGCTGTTAGGTGGGTGAGTTAGACGCTCCCAGCTAAGGTCTTCGATTTTTCGAAGCTCCCGATTCGTGACGTGTGTTCTGGCGTTATCTTGCTGACAGATAATTCCACTCCTGAAAATCTGTCTGAGCCGATTCCAGTGGAGTTCCGCCTGCGCGTGGCCAGGTTGAGAAGAGTAGATTTCAGCATTAATGCTGAAACCATTCTTGACGAGCTCCCAGAAGTTAATACCTTCTTGACACCACCAAACGGAGGGAAAGTAGCGAACCGGACGCCTCAAAAAATAAAAGACCTTGACTGGGAGCGTCAAACTCATCCACCTTACAGCCCAAACCTTGCGCCGAGTGACTACCACATTCTTAGTTTGGTGCAGTACTTCTTGGTTGGAAGACGATTTAATAATGTGGACCGGGTCAAAATGCACCTCCAAAGATTCTTGGCCTTAAAAGCACAATAATTCTATGGCCATGGGATAGTCCAGCTATCTGATATATGGGAAGCATTTCTGCGTTCCGAGGGATCTTATTTTAATTAAAGATTGTCATTAGTTATTTGTTAATAAATGCTTTTGCTGAAGGTTCTTGAGAGTCCACGAAATTAGTTGCCAACCTAATATAATATTTTTTAGTTATGTGCCCCCCGAACTAGGATAGATTCAAGAGAAACCCCTATGGAGGGGTATCCATTAAAAAAGGCGATGTGCCCTGCAAGCTCCCTAGACAGTGTAACGTGCTGTCAGGCGAGACTGCGACGGCTGTTCGAAAGAAATTGGTGACTATAGCTCTTTTCATGTTGGATGAATGTGTAGACCTGAAGTAGATCAGTATGTGTTTGTTACTAGGTTTGCGATGCCACTTGCTTTGGTCAACCTTCTAACTTGCACATTGAGGAACGGAAGCCAATCATTGCTCGGTGTCTACCTAGTAAGGCGGGTATACTCGAACTGCTTGTTTAGCAGTTCGAAACAGGCATCCGTTTCAACTTGTGTTGAACACATCCCAAAGCAGTCGTCCATATATGGAGTATAGAACATTGGCCCGCTCCCCAGCACTGGAGCTTCAACTTTAGACGTGAGTGACACTGCTAGGACAGGGGAAAGAGCTGTCCCATTGCTAGGCCTCTTATCTAAGCTCTCTAGCCACTTGAAAACATTGCACGTGAGTTACTCCCATTAGTTGGACGATGGCGAGCCCGTATAAATTGATGCCCTTCTGAATTCTGTAAGGATCTTCCGGACTGCTTATAGGTATGCTGTCTTTCGACATGATCGTATAGATCGCAGTGACATCAAACGACTCCATAATCACTTCCTCGTCCACAGTGATACAGTGGGGTTTTTTAAGGAAAATGAGTGTTTGGAAGATGTGCGGGCATAAACTTCAAAAGTTGCACAAAGACCAGATTGAGTAACCACGAAATCTCATCAGTGGAACCCTCAACATTGCCTATAATAGGTCTGACCTTAAAACATGAAAGGTCGCAGTGTCTTCCATACGTAATTTATGGGTTTTAATGAGAACTTAGAGCGCACGGCATGGAGGCAGTTCGGTCTTAAAGCGGACTGTAATTTCTCTAGAGAGATTTGCCGATTTGGCAACCTAGGATTAGACTGTTTAATCTACGGTGCTGTGTAGTAAACTTCTGGGGCACGATTCACCAACCGCTCACCGGTCGCTAACGGTGAAAACTACCGCTAAACCTTATGCTGATGAATGTCATATCAGGGGGCTTGGCGGTACTTTTCATGATTACCAGCCTATAAGCGGTTGACGAATCTGGCCACTGTTGGGTTGAGTGACAGTAGTTGCCGTCATCTTGAAGATGCAGCCTTGTGATTGATCTGTCCAACTGATGCGACAGCACGACAAATTCCCATCCCTTATCACTAAACTGCGACCTTTATTTTGCCGGATTCAATCATCTCCCTCATTACCCGCAAACCTCGTTTCTCTCTGCAGTGATGTTGCATACTTGTCGTCTGTACACCGCTGCAAAACAGAGAGTACAGAAGTGCTGTAGCGATCTCAGTGCACAGCTTCACAAACCAACAATTCAACTAGCCCTGGCTTTAGCAAAATTAGAGTTGAGAACATAAAAGCTGTAGAAAGACTTGAAAAGATCTCCTCGTTTCTTGAAGAAACGCTTAGTGGAGCCCTTTTTCTGTCTGTCTCTCACTGGGAGAGCTAGCGCAGAGGCAATTTAGCATGAGTTTGAAGCTACGGTCGATGCACCAATTTGGTGGCTCACCAACGGATGTGTCTTCAGCAGCTTCTAATAATTGATTTATTACTTTGTTATTTCAAGAGCACAACACAAACAATTACTCAAAGTACTGGATTTACCGATTACCTAGAGGAGGAGCCTAAAAGCTTGACATATATTGATCAGGTAGGCTGATAACCTCTAGTCTTAAAAGGGTGTATCGCGGCTAGCGTGTAGTGTGGTGTGCATTTGTTATTTTATCTACTCTGAGAGTTGAGGGAGACAACCGCTGGACGATCCGCCCCTTTTTCTGCAAAGAATCGCGGGGGTCGAAGCGACGGATGACGCCAGATTGTCAGCAGGAGCCTTAATTCTTGCGCAAGGTTGGTTGTGCCTCACGTGTGTGTGACTGCTCCAATAGATCCTCCCAAAGAGCGTCATATTGTTCGGAAGCGTCCTGCGACTACCACTGGACAATCCGTTCCCTGTGACGTCATCAGTGCTCGGGGTGTCTATCGTTGGACACATGGCGTCACAATGTATCCTACGAACAAACTATACATGAGACACCCTGTGTATAACGACTGATGTCAGGTGGGAGCGTCAAATTCTTCGGCATCATGTTCTCACCCTGACAAGGGAACTGTCTGAACGGTATGCCGGAACGGCAAGAACGAATACTATAGGGGGAATTTCCGTCCTCCAAATAGTAACAGAAAATCTTTTGTCTTTGCCGTATCCTTGATACAAACGAGTAAGAGGGTGTAATGGTTAAGGGTCCGAAGAGTGAGCTTACCACGACAGCGCAAGATGCTGGTGTTGTGGGCTGGGTGAAGCAGTGGTAGAGGGGCTGCCTCGGGTTCGTGATGTCAAGGGTTCGATTCCCATGCTACGTCGCGTTTTTGCGCTTTTACCATAGTATCGGATTTCCATAGAGATTTCAATATCCAATCTTGTTTTTGGAGTTTGCTACGGTAAGATGTTTTTACCACCTATTATTTGTCGACATCTCGTAATTCACCAGCAATGTTCGAAATATGCCAACTACGATTATATATGAAATATTTGTGAAATAACGTGATACACAGGCACAAAGTGCATAAAACAGTAGGACCGATCACAGTATGGGCAACGTATGAAGGCTACAGTTTCTTCACATCCTGACTCATCACATGGGCCGAGGTCTTCCGGGATTGCCATTCCACTCGGGTTTTCGAAGCAACCAGAATGTGTGGTCATATAGTCAGCCTTGTACCACGCGAACTCAATCAGCCTTTCCCTACGAAGATGGCAGGACAGTTGATACACGAGTGACACAACCTTCAAATTTACAAATACTTCATTGCTTCACAGTTCCTGCTCGTGGTACTCCGCTGCAGCCCAAGTTTGGAATCGCGATACAGTCCACTTCCCCCAGTTCTCAAACTTGTGTAGGATAACAATTCTAGTATAGCGAGACATTTTCCTCCGAAACGATCTGTCCTCCCGAAAATGTGATAGTGCCTTCACTGGTCAGTGACGTCGTGACTACGACACTGTCCTCTTCTGGTTGAAATCCTTGGTCCTCTTCTTCCACTAACTCCAACTTCGTCAATTTCCAGCTGTCGCAGTTCGAAATTCTGTTGGATATTTGCTATCCTTTCCGTCATCTTCATCTCGTCTGTCGAAGGGACAGCATCCAGTGGAGATCCGCACTTCAGTGTCAGAAGGTGAATGACCACTCGAGAGTTAGCAGACGTTGTAGAGACAGTGTTGGCGCAGCAGCTTGTTATGACTGCGCGACTTTGTAAGCATAACAGAGGCGACAATATGGATCGAGGTTGTAGGTCAAGTTGAAGATCATGTTGTCCCCTTCTACACTGTGAGTACACTGGTGGCACTCACCGCACCGACGCTAATAAATTGCATTTGAAGCATTTTTCAAGCATTCTGCCGCTGTTTCACGTTGTTCCTGCGCCAAAATTTCTTACATCGCCAATTAAAACAATTTATTGAAGTAAAAGTTGCACATATAATCGCATTTTGCATATTTCGGACATTGCTGGTGAATTACGAGATGTCGACAAATAAAAAGTAGTGAAAACAGCTTATCCTAACGAAACGTGTTCTGTTACTATTTGGATGACGGAGATTCTTCCCATGGTTCTCGTTCTTGGCGTTCCGGCGTACCGTTCAGACAGTTCCCTTGTGAGCGTTTAGTCCCGCGCAGTCACAGGGCCCTTTCTTGATTCTGATCCGTCGCCGCCTCATCCTATCAAGAGCGTCATTTCATGTTGCGCCGACTTAAGCAGATTTTTTTAAATGACGTCCTTACACCTTTTCCACTCGCAACTGAATAGCCAAAGATAGCGACGAGTTGTTCACCAGGGATTGGACGAGTTTTTCCACAGTACTCCGGCGGTCGTTGCGGGACTACACGAGCTCTTCTTCTTCGTTTCGTCTACTTCAGCTGGTGAACGAGGTAGCCATAGGAATATTGCTTGCATTGCATTCGTAGTGTGAATTTCGGTTTGACCTTGGAAAACAAGGATGATATAGTAATAACCTTTAGAAGAGGCATGCACTGAGCGATAATTCTGCGCGATAAACATAAACAAAAGGATGAGCGACCGCAGCATGAACTGTGGGTAAGTCAAAGAGCTAATAGTTGATGCTGAATGTGTAAACATCTTATTAACGCTACCGACAAATTTGATCGCGACAGTGTCTGTTCTCCTTCATCTGCTGAGTTTCCACCATCACTGAGAAATGGTTCAGGTTAAAGAACGCAGGCACCGCTTCAAATGTCAAGTGCTCTGAACAGGGTAAGCAATACCTTGCCAAAGTGTGTGCTGCCTGATTGCAGAGGACAGGAGTTAAATCTTCCACTAGGGATCAGTACGGAGTGATGGTTGTTTACTTCGCGGTACTTTTAGCACCTAGTTATGTGCTTGGAAAAGAATGCCTTTAGCAGACAGTGATTTCATCGGAATGAAAGAAAACAGTGGGAAAAGTTGTAGGTGCTCGAAACTATGTTGCCCTTATGGTGAGACACTTAAACATTCATTCCGTTTGCAAGACCCATGCATAGAACAATGAGCTGTCAAAATTGTAATTTGTTCAATGCAAAGTCACTCAAATGTGACTACGATTTATTTCTTGCACCTAGCTGGGCTAAACAAAACTCAACTTCCTTGGCCACTAAGTGTTCGCATGTATACCTCGACTGCATCACTTATAAGAGTAACGATACGCCCTCTCCTTCCATTCTGCTAATGTTCGAGTTTTATGCTCTTTGTTGATTTCCTCTTCGTTTGTTATGTTTCCCGGTCGACAATCACAAAAGATTTGAAGAGAAGGGATGGAAACACAAGAAACGCTGGGGCAAGTTTGGAGTTTTTGATGGCGGCCTACTCAACGGCGCCGCGTATTGAACTGGAAGAGGTGGGCTCTCGCGTGGTCCCATAACGATCGCCTTAATACTGTGGGCATAATCTTCCAGTTTCAGTGGACAACTCGTCACTATCTTTGGCAATGTAGTCGCGAGTACCTTTTCCTTCGGACTCAACTCGGACGCTTTCCGGGTGCCTCGAATTATAAGGCCAACCTTATGGAGTGATCCTTTGGTCTTCTGAGGATGTGCCTATACCACTTAATGCGCTGCTCCTTCATCTTCAGCTGGAGCGGAGCTGTCCATCCACGGTGGCCGATGAGTCCTTGGAATCCCTCCATGTGAGCCTTACTGTATTTATCCGTCCTCTAACTGTCTGGTCCACATTGCCTTCCTCGGATAGGTCGCTTTCGATGTCCTCTCAATCGCCTTCTCTTAGCAGTTTCAAAGAGAAGCCCGAGTCGCGCGATGGTAAGCGGTATCTGTACCAACTTGATACGAATCGCCATCCTGAAGAGTCTCTGAAGTGCACATAGAGTGGGTGCGAATCCTCTACTCTTGTCCAAAGAGTCGAATTCAAGCTGCAGCTGGAACGTCGATGGAGTTTCCCATCTCTGTTGGAGTACAAAAAGGTTCTGCACGTCCCCATTTTCTTTGTTGTCGTGTCATCACACGAGGTCTTCTTAGGCCCGTCCCTTGGACGTTGCTTTATGCTGATATCGTAATGCTCGCTAGCGAAGGTAAAGGTGGACTCGAGCGAGAGGTGCAAGCTTGGTGTGATCGTCTGGAGCGATTTGGACTCAAATCGATCGAGAGAAGAACGAATGTCTAACGATGGACGTTATGGAGTCCAGCTCCGTCAAGGTTAATGGTACTGAGCTCCCACGCACTTCGTTCTTTAAGTACCTGGGATCAGCAATAGCGTCTGACGGCAAACTGATGGTTGAAGTGGATTCACGCGTGAGTACAATTTGGTCCAAGTGGCTGTGGCTCGTTGACTGGTGTACTCTACTATAGGAAGATACAAAACACCTAGAGTCGAGTATTTACAGAGGGCAATAGCAATATATGGCAATAGCAGTATATGGCGCTGAGTGTTTGCCTGCGACCAAGGAAGTTTAAACGACCCTCTGTGTTATGAAGACGAAGATGCTGTGCTGGACGGCTGGAGACGCGCGTATGGACTCACCCGAAACGATGTGATTCGGCAGAAGTTCGGTGTTGCCCCGATAGCTGACGAGATATGCGAAGCTTGCTTATGACGCTGCGGCCACATTCTGCATTGAGAAGAAGAAGCGACCGCAAGATAGGCCTTAGCTTCGAGGTAATAGGCAAGCGGCCTAGAGGGCGCCCGAAGCAGCGCTGGTCTGATAGATACAGATGGACTTGAAGGTTGCTGGTGTTTACCCTGATCTAGCGCTGTATCGGGAAATGTGGCGTCATGACCAGAATAGCGGACCCCACTACGAAGCGGGACAGACGCTGAAGGAGAAGAAGAAGTTAGCAGATAATAAGTCGTAATAATGAATGATGGTACAAAAGAATAAATAAGATTATGTAATAATTAGTAGTTATGGATAAACTATATGTATATAAGTGCCCAACACGCCTAACGGTGTGTTTCCCCTTGCGCGCTTTGGGCGACTTTGCGACGTCACTGACCTACGGAAAGTAGTTTTTGCAAAATTAAAATTCTCTAACATGTAGGATCTGCAGAGTACTTTATTAGCATCAAGCTGCTCACCACTTCCTGCGTTTATCATAGGCATTCTCTCCGGACCGTATAGTAACGCCATTGATTCGTGCTTTGCAGTAATTCTTCCCTCAAGTGACTCCTCCGCAACCGTTCTCATGCCGAACAGCTTGCGTTGCCGAATATCGTTGACACGTCTTCCGAATTCGGATCGCCTTTACTGGTCTTCTCCTCCCCTTCTTTTCGTGGTCCCAACTTCTGGCCTACTTCCTTGCTTCCACTATTTACCCCTTACTGGTCTCTTCTTGCTGGTTTCTCCGCCCTGGTCCCTCCTCCAGGTTGGTCCTCCTTACTTCCCTTCTCCACCACCCCCTTAGTGGTCCTCCCATGCTCACGGCGGACGTCGGTGACACGTATGCGGAATCAGGACGCTTATAAGCCAATTGCCACTGCACTTCCTCGGCTGCAGCAGCATCCCATGTTAAATTCTGAATGCGGCCGCTCGTCGTACTACGACGGTGTCACCTCTATTGACTCCAGATGCTTGTTGCGCGACGTATGGGACCTGCGTTCTGGGTCTAGACGCTGAGAAACGCGCGCAGATGCCGCTGTGTCAAACAGGAGGAGACTGCGTTTCCTCTGCTGCAGCAGAATCCCATGTTGAACGGCACATTTTGTCAGCGCTGAGTTCGATGAGGCGTATCCCACGCAGGTTTCTAACCGCGGGCAACTAACTCAATTATATAGTGGTAGATAGATAATAACAAACAGCTAAGAGTAAAGGATAAAGGACGGCGTTACTCAATCCCTTCTGGGATGCGCCAGCGCATTCTTCTTCTACGAGATGTCTTGGAGGCGACATGAATGCGTATTTGGCCATACAATGACTTGCGGTGGCCAGCCGATGAACAAGTCAGCGCTTTAACCTTCCCAGACGAGTCTGGTACCAATTCACCGACCCCGGAGGGATGGAAGGCTTGGTTGGCCTGGGCGGGAAATCCGAACCAGGAACCTGGTACCGGGTGCACGCGACAGTTGCGCCTCCTCCGACTGCGCCACACGCGCCCACAGCTAAGAGTATCAACAAATAATAACAACAGGCAGTAATGAACAATTGTCGTATATTAGGGGAGGGGCCAAAAGTAATGAGACAAAATGAAAAAAATCTTTATCTCTTTATAACTCAATTAAATAAATAAATAAATAAATAAATAAATAAATTACAAGCTATAATTACATTAATAAATAAATTAATAAACATTACATTAATTAATAAATTACAATAAATAAATAAATGAATAAATTACAAGCTTTGAATAACTAAATAAATAAATAAATAAATTACAACTCAACGATGCTGAGGAATGTATTTGCCATTAAGGGCTTGCTGCCATCGCTCAGCCAACTTCCTGATCCCATCCTTGCAGAACTGCTTGGGCCTGGTGTTGATCAACTGCTCGATATGGTTGTCCAGGACTGCTTGGGTTCTTGTGTCCCTTCCGACTAAGAAGTCCTGTAGGCTCAAGTAGTAGTGGTAGTCGCATGGAGAGATGTCCAGCGAATACGGGGGGTGAGGCATGTGAACGTAGCCCAGCTGGCCAAGCTTATCCATGGTTACTTGTTCCCGATGGGGTGCGGCGTTGTCGAAGAGGAGAACCTTCTTGAAACGCTGCGAATGAATAAGAGCGAGTCGCCGGCCCATCTCCTCTATTTCGTTCACCATGGCCTTGGAGTTCATCGCGGTGCTCTTGGGAAACAGCCTCCGATAAACCGATCCATGAGCGCAGACCCAAAAGCTCCAAAGGTGCCTCTCGTCGTGAACATCTCGCCGAACGAAGGTCGGTAACAGGTCACCAGGCCTCACCCAGACTCGCTGCTTGGCAGGGTTAAGGTAGAAGACGTACTTCTCATCTTGCGTGAATATTGAGCCCAGACTGCTCGGTGTTGGGAATGGGCGAGATTTGCGCGACACAGGTCGACTCGTCAGACTGGGGTTTCGGCATGAGACAGCATGGGGTTTTTGGCATGCTTCTGGAAAGGGCGGAAGTGGTAACTTCTCAGATGGGCTTCAGTAAGTAGCATACAAACACACAAATACGACAAGCACGAAACCAGGCTCCAGCCACGAAAAATATGGACACGGCATGGGGTGTCTCATTACTTTTGGCCCCCTAATATATATATATATATATATATATATATATATATATATATATATATATATATATATATAATATTTGACAATAGTTCGTTATTACCTGTTATTACTGCTCGTTGCCACACATTATTTTTTGTTATTATACATCAAATAGGATGAAAGGATTATCCATCTCTACCATTCATTATTCGCTGATGTCTCCCAGTATTGTGGGGCGCAACCGCAGGAGGTGCGGTGGTCTTGGTCAGCAAGTCGGCTCCCTTTTATCTCCCAGTCTAGTGGAGGGACAACCGCTGGAGGGGTGGGGTTCTTCGCCGGAACATCGGTTCCTCTTGACTCTTTGTACTGCCGACGTCCTCAAGTTGACTGCAGGACAAGCGCTTCACAATAGAGAGTCTTCGCGAGAACGTTTTTGTCCTGTGCTCGTCTCACCTTTTTCGGGGCGTCGTCCGGTGTTGTGAGGGTTCACCTGTGGTGGTGTTGGGGTCGGTCGGCAGAACTCACAGAGTACTTACCTGCAGCATCGTTAGGTCTTACTTGTGGATGTAATTAATGACGCCGTCTTACGTTGTTCGCTTCAGCATGTTAAGTGTTATCAATCATTCTTATTTGCTCTATAATATAATAAATAATAATAACTCAGCGGCCTACTTCTCCGTATGTACCTTCAACGTGCGGTCCATAGCAACTGCGGAACGGCTTGCGGACTTTGAAGCAGCAGTGGAAAAGGTGAAATTTGACATGATCGGCATATCAGAAACGAAGTTGTCCGGAAGAGGCGAACTAAGGCTACAGAGCGGGTTTACCCTGACTGTGGAACTTCGGGCAGCAGAACAAACAGCGGAGTAGGGATCTACATCCGATCGTCATTGAACAGACAAAGCAGGTGTTTCTTCCATAATGAACGCATTATCGACGTGATAACAAGACTGAAGGCCAAGAAATCATTGCGTATCATCAAAGTGCACGCACCTCATTCAAGCCATGACGATGAGGAGTACAAAAACTTCCTAGATGATCTATGCAAAATTACTGACTTACGCAGAAACTCATACCTAGTAATCATTGGCGACTTCAATGCCACTCCAGGAGCACGCCAACATCAGGAGCGGTTTATAGGTGTGAACGCTGCAGAACCTCGAAATTCACGAGGGAGCAAATTGACTGAATTCTGCGAAGAGCGACGCCTGTTTATTGCAAACACGTTCTTTCAAAAGAGAGTAGCTACACGATGGACATGGCAGAGCAGCGCCCTCGGACTGAAGAACGAAATAGACTATGTCCTCGTGCCCAACATTCGCGAAGTGAAAGATGTCAAAATCCTTGCTTCTGTTAATGCAGGTAGTGATCACAGACTTCTTCGGTGCACCATGCAACTTCAGCAGACCAAAAGAATTGCACAACCGCACCGCGGCACACGCATCGTGGACAAGTCCATGCTTTGCCTCCACGCCCAACAACTAATGGATACAATACCTGCATGCAGCGAAGTCAATGAAGAGTATCGTAGACTAACCACCATCATTAATACCGCCGCCAACAAAGCCACATGGAAGGAGTCCTTGCCTCCACGAATTTCGCAGCGCACTAGGCAATTATTACAACATCGCAGAAAACTGCGTTATGGACAAGAAGCACCTTCCCAATTGATAGAATATACTGAAATGTGCAAACTCGTCAGAAAATCGCTCAAGGATGACCTCCACGAGCGCCGCATTGCTATACTGTGAAAAGCTGTTAGTACTGGTCGGCTCCGTGTTATACAACGTGAAGGAACCTATATCCGGCGCCCCTTGACCATTCTTCACCGAAACCCCAGAAACACTCTCACCAGCTGCGACCCACTTGCCGAAACTGTAGAAGCAATTCGATCATTTTACAACGACCTGTACCGATCCCACCATGGCCCACAACCCCCTCCCGCTGGCCCTATTGACCTCCACTTCCTTCCCAAAGAAGTTGAGGATGCACTGAAGAGCAGCAAAGCACGTTCCTCTCCCGGCTCTGATAAAGTACAGTCGACTGCACTACGCCCTCTCTCGAGCATGCTCTCTAATCGTCTGTGCCATTTCCTCAACTCCATACTCTCCACAAAAAACGTGCCAAGAGAATTAGCCTTCTCCGATACCATCTTGCTCTATAAAAAAGGAGACGCATTAGATGTTGCGAATTACAGACCAATCTCACTACTATCAACGATATACAAGATTATGACAAAAATTCTCAATGAACGACTGAGAAGGATTGTCAATGACTACAACATCCTTCCCGAAGAGCAAACAGGATTTCGAAGAAATTTCTCCACAATTCACCACATCCACACTTTGAACATCCTGCAAGAAAAGGCTTACGAGTTCAACATTAAATGTTGTGCGGTGTTCATAGATTTTAAAAAAGTCTTTGATACTATCGAACTACCAGCAGTGTGGGAGGCTTTGAAAAACTTCAAAATCGAGGATAACCTGATCAAAGCTATTCAACTGCTTTATGCAAACGGAAGTGCTGCTGTGAAGATGGGATCAAGCTATGTTGAGCTTAACATTCAAAAAGGCGTTCGACAAGGAGATTCTCTTTCACCGCTGCTTTTCGTGTTGACACTTCAACACGTGCTGAATGCAGTCAACTGGCGAAATAGAGGTTTCCAAATGAATGACAAGAAGCTTTCATACCTCGCATATGCTGATGATATCGTATTGCTTGCTCATGACTGCCACGAACTACAAAGCATGGCAGAAGATCTAGCAGAGA
Organism: Heligmosomoides polygyrus bakeri; assembly: GCA_947359475.1. Classification (NCBI taxonomy): domain Eukaryota; kingdom Metazoa; phylum Nematoda; class Chromadorea; order Rhabditida; family Heligmosomidae; genus Heligmosomoides; species Heligmosomoides polygyrus. Next base: position 28,468,838 of record OX375866.1, on the reverse strand, counting down.
TGTCAGGTCGAGTGGGATTAGAAATGAATTACTCGAAAACCAAGTGGATGAACCTTGGTAGACCAACAACCGACACGGAAGGGAATGTAATACAAATTAACGGAGAAATTATAGAAGGCGTCAACGAATTTATTTACCTTGGGCAGCTATTGTCAAACCCACGCAACCCACTAAAAGAGATTCAGAGAAGGATTCAAGCAGGGAGAGAAGTCTATTTTAAATATCGACTGTTTCTTCGCTCTAAGGCCGTCGAAGTCCAGCTGAAAAAGAAGCTCATTAACTCTTGCATGCTCCCTGCTGTTCTATACGGTTGCGAAACGTTGTCGTGGTCAAAAGAAACTGCTGCAAGACTACGATCCGCGCAAAGAAGACTTGAAAGATCAATTCTTGGTGTCCGTTTGGGCGACAAAATACGGTCAAGAGTTATTCGCCACAGATCAGGACTCAAGGATTGGATTCACCATGCGCTCAAAAGGAAGTGGCTGTTCGCAAATAAGCTCTGTAGCAACGAACGTTCATGGGCACGCCTTGCAGCTGATTGGGTTCCTGATAAAAAACGAAGTAAAGGAAGACCAAGAACAAGATGGCTGGATGACATCGCAAGATACAGAGGGACAAGCACAAGAGAAGCCATGAGAAACTGGACCGCTCTAATTGTAGGGAATCCGAACAGGAACGCTGAACTCTTCGCAAAAGAAGCACGCAGATACTTGTTTGTGCCGTTGCGATAAAAGAGATGTAATAAATAAATAAAATATAATAAATACTATGCATTAATGTAATCATATGCAAACCCTAGTTGGGTATTCACAACAGAAGGTGCGTCTCACCCCTCCTCCTGTTATTCCCAGAAAAATAGAATGCAGGTAGCCCTATACCGCAGGCTGAACGGTTCGAGGCAACCACGCCCCTCAGCGGACCCGTGCCGCAGTGTAAGGCACTGCCGCGAACTACAGTTGCACTCGTGTCATGTGGCAGAATGCGGTATCGCGACGACTCGTTCATGGCGCGGCTCCCCGCAATAGGCGCGTGGGTCCAACCACGATGGGAGGGAAAAGGACGAGATCGCGGTGAGGTGCTGCAATACTGCTTCTGGCCTTAAAGCACAACCTTGCAATATATGACTCTAGATTATTGTTGCTTTTCTTGTTTCCTCTTCGAAATAAAGCTATCTGCAGATAGCTCTAATTAGATCAGTAGCATAATCTGTGCTAATATTTTTAGAAGACGGAGTTACGGTCTGCTGTGGTGGCATCAAAAACACAATCCAACGAATCGGTTGGTATCTCCAGCCTCGTCAACAGTGCATAGCTTATCCAATATTTCAGATCAGAACGGCTCGACTTGGCACTAGTCCTACTCAAAGGAGCTCAGACACTTCAGTGGTAAACTTTACAATAGCAATAAATAATAATAATAATAATAATAATAATAATAGTAATTTATCACGGCCGTATAAATTAGTCGTGAGATAACAAAATGCAATGGGTAACTGCAGAATACGGATTCACAGCAAAAAAACTAAGCTTCCACTTGAACATGCTAACCATAAGACTTGAAGACAACGATGAGAAGCATCTGAGACAACTTAAGCATTACGCCGATCAGAGATGTCTACCACTGAAGAGGAGCATTTTGCAATTGCAATTCGTCTGAAGCTTGCAATGTTTTTGGCATTGTGGTGATACTTTGATACTTTCACTTTTATCATATTGACAGTTAAAGTTAAGTTTACAGTTAGTTACAGTTAAAGATTTTCTAACCAGGGAGCTGCCTCAGGCGTATGCCTGAACTGCGAAAATGAATAGCCCTGCGAGAATCTCCACGCTAGTGTAGAATGGCTTCAAATAGTATTAAGGTGTGTTCCATTTTGCAAAGTCCTTTAAACCAACGAGCTAGGGGCCCTGAAATTTGACCATGGAATAGCACTGGCACATGCGTGCGTGACTTACTTGATGATGAGAGAGGGAAGGAAAGATTTTTTTGATTTTACACTCACGAAAAGCTGGGAAGTTGATAAATACAAAACAAGGAGCGAACGATAAAAAAACAGAACAGTCCCGCAAGGCACAGGAATCGCAACTTTTTTTCGAGATTTTCGCAATGCTATTCATTTTCGCAGTTCAGGCATCCGCCTGAGGCAGCCCCTAGTTAGGAAACATTTAGCTGTAAATATAGTAAAAGTAAAATTATCAAAGTGTCAAAACTTAGCGGGATATTCACCAGCCTGCCAAAACGTTGCAATCCTAAGACGAATTGCTTAAAATGCTCTTCTTCAGGGTAATACATCTGTCATCGCCAAGCCGTTTTTGTAATGCTTTGTTGTCCCACCTCAGATACTTCTCACGGTTGTCTTCAATTCTTAGCATAAAGACTAGAAGTTTGGATTCTGTTCTGCTGGTGGAGATTCTCGCAGTGCTAATCACTTTCGCTGTTCAGGCATGCGCCTGAGACAGTTCCTGGAAAGAGAGTGTGTGGGCGATGTCTATAGTGAACAAGCATAGTCAAGAGCGAGACTAGGATTCGAATGGCTTAGGCTTTGGAGAAGAAGGTGGTAGCACTGGCCACAACACCGTTTCTTCTGATCCAACTAGTGAGGGAGAGGGTTGGAGATCTGCTCGATATTCATTCAAGGGTATCTGTGACCTGGTACAGGCAAGGGAGCAGAGCCATAAATCATAGCTTAAATTTGAATAGGAGTTGAGGATGCTGACCTGGTACCACCACTGCTGAGAAAGGCAAACGCATTCCAGATGAAAAAGCTACCAAAGGATCGTCTTGCCTTCATAACCGACCAGCTCAAGATCGCGCAACAACCATAGAAGTGGGCAACTGCCTGAGGGTTCTCTGGGTTCCTTTAGGATGAACTATTGGACGGCAATAGTGACAACACAACATGCGGCGAAATCATTACAATGCCACCTCGTATCGCTGTGACCAGCAGTATTGAGTCAGCAGTATCATGTGACGGAGGGATTGTCTCGCTGCTTACTTGCCTTGAAGTCCACCTCGTCCGCCTTTCTCCTGTCACTGTCAGCTATTTCGCATGAATGTAATCGCCATAATGTAGTACTACTGATGTTCGGGAGGATATCCCAAACACAGTAAGAGGGAACACGTCTACGAAAGGATCAATTTTTTCGAAGCTACATACATCGCATCGGAGGAGCGGAACTTAGAACAAACTGGAACAAAATAAAATGAATCGAGAACTATATTCGAAGTGCAACAACGGGATTGCAAGAGGAAAAGACCTTGTCTCGTACTGTATTGTATCATCAAATATGGATGAAATATTCAATCATGACATACTAACTAGCATAATACATATTCCACACCATACCCCACCCCATTTCCTCGTCTTCCTATAATGTAGATGGATCATAACAGCACCACTACAACTAATGAATTCTAGAAATAAATTACCGACTTATATTCCATTTCACAACTACCGATGCTTCCGTGAATCACACACTTGTGGTTAGAACGCAGAGTCAGTTAACAATGAGCACTTATTACCATGGGCCTTCATACATTTAGTGGCGTATCAAATTGATACAATTAACACTTAAAGCAGCGCTGCGACAATGAGGGGTGCGTTATGACAGGCATCTCCTACTGCTGTAGAAGGACGGAGCGACGTACTCGATTACCATAGGATGATCAGGTGCAGCGCCAGCCTTGGACGGGATTTCACGACAAGATGGAGTGGTCGAGCAGAAAGCGTTCTGTCGTTTCTCAAACTGTGACACCTTCGTGGGCTGTACTCAGCCCAGTTCTCTTCTGCCTTTCCTATGCGTTTTCTGCTTGTTGTATCGTTATATGGTATGGCATGTGTAGCAGGGATGAGCGGATAATGAAATTTTGAAAACCGGGTAACGGATAACGGATAATTTTGCCCGAAAATCGCCGGATAACGGAAAAACAGATAACGAACAAACAACAAAAATCAAAACTCGTTTTAAATTACACAAATTTCAACAAGATTTCTAGACGTTTTGGTTGTGTTTTTATACGTTTTGCAGTCGTCACACTAACGACGCTCTATGGGGTTTTCTGCCTATCCGTACGTAGATAAGCGCACAGACAGCAACATACCCGCTTTTCACCTGTTTCCAAAGAATAGGTTGGATTGTCTTATTTATCAGCCTTACTCTGCGCTTAACTCTTTTTTTTCAAATAGAGCAGTTGAAAATATAATAGTCCTTGGAAGAGCAATTCTTTCGATGTCTCTGGAAAGAAGAAGGCAGGAGACATCCAGCGAAACAAACTTCACATAACGATCTTGTCGTTTTACATGCGTTTTACATGCGTTTCTCATGCTATGAACCGTTACTGTTGTTGCTGCTCGATAGCATCCCAAGATCCAAGGTAGTTCAACGTGGAATTATCTGGGATGGATAAGATACTAACTTTTGGGTAGTAGCTGCAAGATATGTGTACGGCAAAGAAACACTCAGAGAGTTATGACATCCAGATCTTCTGGATCTGAGGAAGAATGTTCGACCGAGCCCCAAAACGGAGGAGTTCCCTATGTTGCAGATATGTTTCACAAAAAACACAAAAAAAAATCTACATGTCTTCAGCACCCACGATGATAAGTTTGTTTACCAGTTTATTGCTCCTCCAAAATTTTTAATGGAGAAGTTGCTTACTCTATGTATTTGGATTAATCCTATTTCTTTTGCTAGTATTCACTGCTGTACTGCAGTATTATTTTGACAATTCACGACAGCATATGGCTAAAAAGGTACCATAACCGCCTGCAATCAAATTGAGCATACGGCAATCGTGTAACCACAAGTGATACGATGGAAAGATCGGCGGTAAAAATTCTTCCCAAGATGCGGTGGAAGTTAGATATCTTTAAAACTATGTAACCAGTTCCCAAGTGAGGTATCTTCAATTAACCCTTCTAGATTTGAAAACTTCTTTTGTTTCTGACGACCACTCTTACGATCGTGAAGGATCCTGTACATAGCCCACACATCACCACGTCCAAAGCTAAGATTCAGCTAATTTGTTGTTCGTTATCCGGCCCAAAATCGCCGGATAACGAACAACAAAACGGATAGGCCAAAACTCCCCGGAAACCGGATAACGGATAACGGATAACGGTTAATCCGCTCATCCCTGATGTGTAGCCTTTATGTGGAGCGTGTGGATGATGCTAATTCGATCTTCCGTCCTTTCGCTAAAGCGTATTATAGGCCCCACCCAACCCCACCCCGAGTCACTCAGTACTCTGAAAATACATAACAAATTTCTACAAAGCACGACAAAAAACGAATAAAGTTCACGATGCTTATGATAGATAGTCTACTCCAAGACGCATAGTCCGCTCTGATAATCTTGCCAGAGGCGAGGTCATCAACCACCGCCCTACCGTTATCGAAGACGGAAGCTCACTATCGTAGTCTAGGGCAATGTCTAACATAAGAACACCGTAGGTAACGCTCAGAACTGCATCATTGAGTGACGCGAGGTAATGATAAGCTCCAGTATCGGTTATTCGCGCTGCCCAATCAATATACATACTCATAGTTTCGTCGCGTCGCACCGCGATGCTGCTCTGGACGGCCCATTATACATATTCTAGGCTCGGCACATCAGTTGTGCGCAATGTCCACCATTTCTCGCACAAATGTTTGAAAACACTGGCTAGAAATTGCAAAATGATCTGGTGGTAAATATTTTAGAATTCCATTTCTCCACAGCCTAGAACGCTTTCGCCGGCCTCTAGGTTGCAAGAGAAAAAGGTGAAGATGGAAATGCCTCCACCACCGTCAGTTATTGCCGTCAATGTCAGTATTTATTATTTGGTCTCTTTGTGCAAAAATGACCGTCCATTGTCGTTACTCTTACAGCAGCCACCATCAGACAGGTCAACTGACGAAGAAGACGAGGACGAAGTGTCGGTCGAGATTGTTGAAGTGAGTTCTTTTATCAATACGAACAACTGTGTTCCATACTATATCTTTAGAAGTCTGCGCCTCCGCCGTCTTCACCGGCGAAAGCTGTTAAACAGCACTTTCCTCCTACTCCACCGACTCCTGCTGGTTCGCCAGCTCCTTTTCAAGCTCCGAGGCCTCCTTCTCCTACTTCTTCACCGAGGCAGCCGTCGCCAGCAAAACCACCTCAAAAGCCACCTCCTGTACAGCAAGTTCGATCAACTACACCTCCACAGTTCCCTCTCAAACAACTGCCTGTTGAGGTATGGCACTAGAAGTTGTACTAATTTGTAATACTTTTGCGCAAGATAATGTCTTGTTATCCATTCGAAATCTGCCTTTTATTCGAAACTGTAGACAGATTTAAGTAGAGTAATATAGCGCAGTGCTACTTACAATAATCGATCTATGCAGAAAAAGCCGATTCCAGAAACATTCTAGCTATGAGCAACAAATCTAAATGATATACGTATCTTATTGTAGATTTGCAAGGTGAATGCTATAGTGGGCGGAAGAAGTGCTGCGATTGACGAACTTGATCTTGTAACCCTTCATGATGCAGCATAGCTGCGGATGGCGTGTAACTTCCCATATTAGCGAAACTCTATGTCTTGCCGCTGTCTGACATTCTACGATATAGGCTTAATTATAGGCATACTGCACACTCTTTGTGCCGCATCCACCACCTTAGGGAATACAGCAAATAAATGAAATGCAGCAAACAAATAGTGATTTAATACGCTGCTATGTATTAATATGAGAGAGGGAATGGAGCGCGCTTAATGCCTTATACACGCTTGACACCTCCAACCTATTTGATACCGTTCTTCATAGTGGCTGCATTAGCGAGGTACATGTACATAGTACTATAGAGAAGATAGACTAATTATATTAGCCTAACGGAAAAGTTTTCCGCCGCTATTACATTTTTTGAAAGTATCTTCAATACATCTGTATTGGCAACACATTGCCATTTATCAGAAAGTATTTGGATACGACTTCTAAAGAGATTCGTTATATAGTGAATGAAACAGGTGGTAGATTGTAGGTGCAAAGTCTGATGGAATACGGTCGGTGCGCCCGTACTCGCAATCTCAACCCTTGGAGTTTTTTTCTGGGTCTCCTTAGCAAGTGTGGGTGAGCGTCGTTGAGTTAAAGAAGACCTATTCCTGTTTTCCACATAGAGGCGCAGCAACGAGATGCAACAGCTTGCAGACGGTTTCAGTAGCAATAGTAGAGTTTGTTGGAAGCAACTTTCAGTGTATGATTCCTTTGAACTTCACGGTCTTATAAGTACAAAGTTCCTGCTTTGGCGTTGGTATCCCAGATTCTTCACGTGCGAAGAACTGGTGTGTGATTTCCATAAAAAAACCGCTTCACCAGTATCGAATTCGTCGAGCCAATTAAAACTCCGACACAAAGCAAGTTTATGCACGCATCCTTTCGCACTCGAAGCTGGTGGACAATCAGACCACAGGTATCCATGGACCATATCTCCATGAATTTGCAAGGCGGTGCAGATGAGCTGCTAATGTATCTCGATCACTGGAATTGTTCTGCCAACTCACAGGTGTCGCGTCCGAGATTCTCTTCAGTCGGCTTCAGAAGGAGCTCGTCACTCTCTGCAGCCGACCGACCAGGTCGTGATTTGTCACTCAATTCTGTCCCCATTTTTGAAAAAATTGGACCAGACATCGCGTCACAAATATTTCTCACCGCATCGTTTGCGTTGCCGTGCTTCTTGATTTCGTTAGGCAGGAGTAATCGAACATGCATGAATCAATGACGTTTTTTTCAAACATATTTGCAGCGAAATACTATGAAAACTTGAGTATTTGTAGGCTACAGGTCAACGTTTATTTACATTTTAGATTCAAAAATGTGGGAACGTGCAGAACAGAGTGACGGGAAACGTTCACCAACCTTTTGCCTTAGAAGAGTTTTAGTGGAAACGTTGTATGTAGACATAAATTTCCGACTGCATCACAGTTCTACTTTCACGCGCTTGTCTTGCAAGGCTGTCAAGTATTAGGTTGATCGAAAAGTCTTGCAACACTGACACAAAAATATTCAACTTTGTCCCTATTTGCTAAAACAAAAACTCAGTCCACGATGTATTTCGCGTCCAAGTCTAAGATCCTGCCCCATCTTTTAGGCAGCCTTTCAATTCCTTTTAGCCAGAATTCCGAGAGCTGTGAGGAAAAGAATTCAGAAACCTTTATTTCCAGTTGATGTCGATCATCGAACTCTCTACCTCGAAGATGCTGCTACAGAGCTCTGAGCTGCCGGTAGTCAGAAGAGGCGGGGTCTGGAGAGTACGGTGGAAGGGGCAGGACATCCCTGCCTAACCCCTGTATTTTCTTGCGACTCACTTTTGCGACATGAGGACGTGCGTTGTCGTGCAGCAGGTAGACACTTTCCCGTTCTGGATGTTTTTAGCGCATGGCGTCGGCCCAGCTCTGGAGCTGGGTAGCGTAGACAGATGCTGTGACTGTGGTTTCATTATCCAGCAACTCCCAGTAAAGCATGCCTTCTGACTCCCACCAACAACACAGAAGAACCTTCTTTTCGTGCTGTCCACGTTTCGGTTGTCTTGGAGCCGGTTCTCCGTGTGGGAGCCATTGGCTCTTGCGGGTGTGGTTAAGATAAAGAACCCAGCTTTCATCACCAGTAAAAATGTCCTTCAGAAAGTCCTTTCTGTGCGGGCGAAGAAGCAGCGGCTCAGCAACGCTGATTTGGCATGTCTTGTCAGAGTCCCGCAGCTCATGTGGTATCCAATACGACAAAACTTTGCGGTACCCGGGATCTCCAGCTGCCACACGACGGTGCTTTGCCTACACCCAAGTGTCGCCGCCAATTCACGAGTGGTTGAATTTGGCTTCACCTTGAAGGCTTCATGCAAGCTGTCTCCTTCCACAACAGAGGGCGTCGATCTTCGTGAGAGATATCTCCAGCCTTGAAGCGCTGATGCCAGCGACCACTGTGGTAAAGTGAATGACTTCCTCCTTGAATGCAGCGCAGATGTTGGAGGCTGCAGTCCTTGCGGAATGGCCTTGCAGAAATTCGTAGTGGACGATTGGTCGTAGGATTCTGCTGCTTATCGTTGACATTGTTGCTGTATTCGCGCTCAACGAAGCCTTATATAGTATGCTTGAGAAGCTTCGAGAATGTGCTGTAACAACACCACACAAGATCAATACTGTTAGAGCTTAACAAATTTAACAGCCAGTAGCGTAGAGTGTTGCAAGACTTTTTGATCAACCCATTAGAAGTGAAGTGTACATCTTTAAAAGAACGATACAACAAAGTTAGAAACAACTTTAGACACAAATTTAAATACAAATAGCACTCCTTGAGTTGAGAGCGGCTTAACTTGGCATTATTCAAATTCATTTGTTGGACATGGTGGGGTATACTATCTCGCTCTTTCGTAACCGGGTAGGAGAGCATTAGACATTTCACTTACCAGGGGACTATCTGAACGGTACGGCCCAAGTGTTGTACATGGGCAGAATCGCCCCTCTCTGGGAAATAGCAAAATGCAAGTATCTCGAACCCAATAGAACTGTGCGCAGAATTAGGGACAACGGAATTTGGGTCGTTAGCCGCGTTAGCCCTCTGTCTACGCGTAGAGGGAGGGCTCAAGTAGTCTGGAAAGAGCGGCGGCGGTCAAGCAGTGATGACGCGGTGGATAGAGGAGCGGCTAGTGAGACGGTTAATATGGATGAGTGAAATTACTCACCTACTCTCACCCATACCTGCAGTAACTCATCGTAAGCACTTGAAATTTCAAAAACAGACCTTACGTAATGACCAGCGCCTCAAATACCCCATTAGGCTATGCTTAGGCGAGGAAAATTTTCTATCTCTGGAGTCATGAAAGCACAATTGTACCTGTAAGCCAGGTTTCTTCTTTGGCGTCGTTTATCGTTGCGACTACACAAAGTGCTTTGGTTGATTGCAGCGGACCTTTTTTAGGAAGTGCAAAAACGTTGTGCCACAGTAGAGTCGAACCAAGAACATCTCCGCCTCACCACGCCGCTCCTCTATCCACCGAGCTACCACTGCTCGACTCGCTGTTCCCAGCCTACTTGAGCCTGCCCGCAGAGGGCTAACGCCGCTAACGGACCACTTTCGTCGTCCCTAACTCTGCTCAGAATTGTATTGAGCTCGAGACACTTGCATTTTGTTGTTTTCCAGAGAGAGGTGATTCTGCCCATGTACAAAATTGAGCCGTCCCGACCTACCGTTGAGATAGTCTCTTGGTTAGCCACTTCGGGTGCTGAACGGCATCTGATGATCTGCGCCCTCTTTGAGCAAATTAGTCAGGAATCGCTTCAGAAGAAAACGCCGCCATCACCACCATCGGTGCCACTAACAGTGCTAAAGAAGCAGGAGCCGAAGCAGGAGGTTAAGGTGACGAAGCCACAGGTCAGAAAATTTGCTATTCCTGTTATGTAAACTGTTGTATTTGGATGTCCGAATGCCAGTGAATGTCATAACACTGTGGCCTAGATGACTGAGAAATAAGAGAAAAAAATTAAGGTGTGGCATCCTCTACCAACCCGTGGTTTGTAGCAACATATCGCATTTTCACGCAACCCTACCTCTTCATTTCGAGCGCAGACCAGCTTCTGTTTTGACGCCATTTAGAGCAAGAGAAGAAACTCTGGCATGCCCTCCAACTTAGTACGGGGTCTCACCAAGGAGCTGCTTCGTTTGTTCAATTCTATGCTCGTGTCGCATAATTTCACTATCCAGTTGCAACGTTGATTGCTTGCTTTCGTAATAGCAAGGCGTGGAAATTTTCTATACAACTTCACCGACAGGTAGTCTTAATAATTACTCATAGGAACAAAGTTGGACTAACGTAAAAGTGGTTGTTAATAGAAGGTTCAGGTGCGCACGCTTCGACCTAGATGTAGTAAAAGCTCGGTCAGTTCACTCAGCACGAACTCATACCGCTGCTATCGTGTCGCAGGCAGACTTTGCAAACCTTTATGATTGCTGTCATCTTACATCGTTACCTCATTTCACGTTATATTAGCCTCATTGGAACTACACCAGTGTTTACTCCATATCACGAGTCTGATCACAACCTTCTGGCGGATGAGGTCCAACCCCTTTATAGCGTACTCTAAATGCACTTATCGGAGTAGAACACTATGTATCTTCTAATCAAGGGCGTTGTTAAATTGTGAACTCTTCCCTACAACATATATAAGGTTCGCAGTATTGCGTGCTGTAACCCACTCGCGACAGCTCGCTGGCAATAATAGACGCCAGCTAACTGGGACATGGCGGCAGGTAGCATAACTCTCCTGCCAGCTTAATAGAAATGCGCCTTTAGGCTATGCCCTGCAACATTGTTTTGCGGCATCTAACCGCGATCTGTTCTTATCGTGATCCACGCCGACACTGTTATGAGGGCCGCGCCGAGGAACAATTGTTGCGATGCCGCCTGCCGTTTTCTGCCGAAAACCCAGCCGCAGTTCTCGGCGGCCTTCTGTTCATTTTCAATTACTGTTGCAGGACTTATAACCAACCTACAATCAGAATGATTCGTCATAGTTACACCAGCGTTGTTCTTACTGTCAACGCATTTCACTGCAGTTGCTCTCGCTGAGGAACTGGCTAATGACGGCAAGCCTATCCTATGAAAAGTCGTCGTCGTTTTTCAAGTTTCTCAACTTTGAATTTACCTTCATTCAAGCCATAGCTCCCTGCTGCGTTCAAATATATTACATAAAATTAAGCTGAGAAAAGTATATGCATGTTTACTAAAAACTGTCCATATTCTATTGATTTCGTTTCTAGAAGACCGACGATGATGAAGTTGACGTCGAATACGACCTGACAATGGTTAGTTTTACAAACAGATGTTTGATTCATTATATTATTTATTTACATAGTGGTCTGTTACGTTTCGCGATATTCACAAGTTTTTCGAATAAACCACCACCTATTCAACTGGTTATTTCTTTCACTGTGTTCGTTTCCATAATGCCACGTGCAGATTAGTCTGATAGAGTTCTTGTGCTGCTATCCCAAAAGCAAACCGTTGCTGCGGGATTGTGCACCACTATACACGAGTTCAAGTTTTTCAAGCAAAAATTTTGGTCGCCTACAATATGAGCATGCATATGAGAGAGAATATCAAACTGTTCATACTTTAGCCCATTACGAGTGTGAGAAGACACGCCGGCTCGCCTGAGCCTGCATCAAGTCCAGTAGCTTCTGCCACGACTTCAGTTGTAAATTTTAATAGTTTTCATAGTCACCGCTTTTCATCTCAATATCAATACTCACGTTTTCTGTCTCATGTTTTCTAGAGCGACACCAATGTACCTGGTAAAGTAGGCATGAAGCCATCTGCTGCGATATCGGAGGTGATTTCGTTTTATGCTTATAAAAATCCAATAGCTTCTTGCACGACTTCAGTTGTAAATTTCAAAAGTTTTCTTAGTCACCGCTTTTCATCTCCATGTCAATACTCACGTTTTCTGTCTCATGTTTTCTAGAGCGACACCAGTGTACCTCGTAAAGTAGGCATGAAGCCATCTGCTGCTATATCGGAGGTGATTTAGTTTTATACGTATAAAAGTTCAATAGCTTCTGGAACGACTTCAGTTGTAAATTTCAAAATTTTCAAGTCTCCGCTTTGCATCTTACGATTAAGGTCAAAGAGGTCACCGTGGAGTTTCTCAAAGCGACATATATAGGGTTGTAGGGCGTTGTCTGGGAAGCACCATAGTGGTTTCCAAATTTCCAACGGACCTCTGGGTAGGTCAAAAATGGCAAAAAACTGTACCGCTTCAGTGCGGGCCGATAACGCAAAACTGATGCCTGGAATACCCTTGTCGTGCCCACAAATTGCCCTACAAAAGGTTTGGAGCTTCAATCATTGCTAGAACCTACGAATTGATTAATTCCTAATTGAAACGAGACGGCGCATTCACGGGAGGCGCGCGCCACTAGGACGCCAGCGATGGAATGGTCGAGTGGTTAGAGTACCGGACTTGCGGGAGAGAGATCGAGGGTTCGACTCCGGCGGTGTGGTTTCTGCATTGCTGGGCGCAGATCTTGCGTTTTTGCCACCGTAAAGAGCTTTTCTGTAACGTCGAGGTGTCATATTCGATTTCCAGCCCTGATTTCAACCTTCTGTGATGCGATTTTACTTCAAAACACAAGTTACGCTAATGAATATGCAATAAACTGTTTAACAGTTATGGTAACGTGCTATAAAACACGCGAGGCAAAGCAGCTTCTGATACCAGCAGCAGCGGATAAATGCCAAGGAAGAGCAGCCGGAAGCTCCCTGGCAGGACGTGGCGACAGGCACTTTATCGAAGGCGTAGTCCGCCGGTGTTGAGAGGTGCCCCGGATGTGTGTCCACATGTCCAGCTGCCAGCCACGCGCGCTACATGTAACCTGCTCTTGCTTAACTAACCATCCTCACTTATCAGACGTCCGTCACACGTATTAGCAGAAAACCCGACAGAGTCCGTAGCTTCGTCGCCGTCTTCTTCAAGACGCCAATCCACATCTTGCGCCTCGTTCAAGCCGACCTGTCGCCAACGATGAGTGAATTCAAATTTCGAGTCAAGAGATATTTACCTGAAGAGTTTCGTCTTCATCATTGAAGTCGAGGTCCCCATTATCGCGTCCTGGAGTATTCCCCGAAAGGCATCTGCAATGGCGATCTCCCTGCGAGTAGGGGGAGAGTGGTCGGGAGGGAAGTAGGCAGCAAGACGAGCAATATCTTGTGATGGAGAAAACATTTCACAATTAATGCACGTTGGTGGAAACTGGTCTTATACACATTCCAGAAGTCGGTGCAGGGAAATTCATGTAGAACAAATCAATGCATGTCGATTATGCTCACAATAGATCAAGACGAGAAACATTTCCAAAAGTAATATGGTATATGTATAGCATACAACACATATGTACATAACATGAAAACTTCCCAAACAAGATGCACATGCTTGAGTAGGCGAGCAGCGTATGCTTACATGTAGCGCGCGTGGGTGGTAGCTGGATATGTGGACACGCATCCGGAGCACTTCTCAGCACCGGCGGACTACGTCTTCGATGAAGTGCCTGTCGACACGTCCTGCCGGGAAGCTTCCGGCTGCTCTTCCTTGGCATTTATCCGCTGCTGCTGGTGTCAGAAGCTGCTTTGCCTCGCGTGTTTTATAGCACGTTACCACAACTGTTAAACAGTTTATTGCATATTCATTAGCGTGACTTGTGTTTTGAAGTAAAATCGTATCACAGAAGGTTGAAATCAGGGTTGGCAATTGAACATGACACCTAGTCGTGACAGAAGACCACTTTACGGTGGCAAAAACGCAGGATGTGCGCCCAGCAATGCAGGAACCACACCGCCGGAGTCGAATCCTCGACCTCTCTCCCGCAAGTCCGGCACTCTAACCACTCAGCCATTCTATCGCTGCCGCCCTAGTGGCGCGCGCCTCCCGTGAATGCGCCGTCGCTCTTCAATTAGGATTTAATAAATTCCTAGGTTCTAGCAATGATTGAAGCTCCAAACTCTCTGCAGGACTATTTGTGGGCACGACAAGGGTATTCCAGGCGTCAGTTTTGCGTTATCGGCCCGCACTGAAGCGGTACAGTTTTTTGCCATTTTTGACCTACCCAGAGGTCCGCAGGAAATTAGGAAACCACTATGGTGCTTCCCAGACAACGTCCTACAACCCTATATTGGTCGCTTTGAGAAACTCCACGGTGATCTTTTTGACCTTCCTCGTTAGTATCAATACTCACGTTTTCTGTCTCACGTTTTCTAGAGCGACACCAATGTACCTGGTAAAGTAGGCATGAAGCCATCTGCTGCTATATCGGAGGTGATTTAGTTTTATACGTATAAAAGTTCAATAGCTTCTGGAACGACTTCAGTTGTAAATTTCAAAAATTTTCAAGTCTCCGCTTTACATCTTAGTATCAATGCTCACGTTTTCTGTCTCATGTTTTCTAAGCGACACCAATGTACCTCGTAAAGGTGGCATGAAGCCATCTGCTGCGATATTGCAGGTGGTTTAATTGTATACTTGTAAGAGTCAATAGCTTTTGCCACAACTTCAATTATAAATTTCAAAAACCATCGTAAGCTTAGCCTTGCATCTTAATGTCAATATTTTCGTTTTCTGCATGTCTCATGCTTTCTAGAGCGGCACCAATGTACCAGGTAAAGTAGGCATGAAGCCATCGGGTGCGATGTCAGAGGTAATTTAATTTTATACTTAGAGTAGTTATATACTAAGTTCCCATATAATGTTCTGTAGGGTGCAGCTTCATCTAGTTATGCATCAGCTACAGGAAAGGGAAATCAGCCTGTGAGTCTTGGGTACCAATTACACATTTTCACTCCAGACAGTATTTACGAAGGGAAACCACAGTGCTATGTTTGTGGACTTCCCACATCAATAGCATAGTTAAGTGCTCATGTATGTACGAGTGTTTAGGCCGTACCACCACCTATTGATGCAAAGAAGGAGAACACATCTGTGAGTTGTGTGGATATGCTTATCATGTAGCTATGCGCCTTGGATTGAGGATGTTGCTTATGAGCAAGTCCCTGTGGACTTCTTAGTGACTAAATAGAACCGATCATGCGATTAATATAATGCTGACAATATGGGATACATTGAAAATGGCCTATTTGCTAGTAGCTAGCAGTTGTTCTGATATGTGGGAATTAGATTCGCTTGCAGGCAAGGGTCTAACATAAGCGATAGTATTGATGCACGTAAAAACTACCATATGGCTGCTCAACACGCTAACTAAGAAGAAAAATTGTCTTCATGGCACTGAACATTGTCGAAGCTACTGTAGCTACTGTCCCTATTACAGGAGACGGCGAAGCCTAAACAACCTATAACACTACCATCAAAATACGATTCTAACACCTACGTGCTGCGACCTACTCCTCCTGCCCTACAAAGTAAGGATACAAAGGAAAGCGAAGCTGCAAAGGCGCAGCAGAACGAAGACGACAGCGACGACGAATCAGATTCGGATTGAAGTGGGCGCTATAGTCCAGCAGTACGATTCACTGTAAGCAATCTGAGCTGACATCTACCGATAGTATAATGATCTATATACATTTCAATGGAATAAAATTTATCAACGATTAATCTGGTTTTGTTAGCCATTCATGGTACTACATGCTTTGTGCCCCTATAAAAGGATTATGTTTGCGGACCTTTGAGAAAACGCTTCTTCAAGAAAAATGCTGCGTAAGAAATTAATCGTTTCTTTCGATGTGGGCGAGACAGAATCTATTGCTTTTGGCCTGAGTATCTACTCAGGAGCAATGCAGAAGACTAAATGCTGAAGTCTAGGTCACTGACAACGTAACACAAATACGGAATGAGGGGTTATCGCAGATGAATACTTGGCACTACCCAGTTGCAGTGCCTAACAAAGGGTTTTGATGTCCACATTGTGAATGAGACTCGAATGCTCAATAGCGCCTTGTTTGAATGGTTTTCCTATCTCGAAAACATTGACACTATAGGATCTCATGAACGTCAATGCTTTATAAAGCGTTGGTATGTTCTGGCTTCCAGAGTGTTGAGGTAATTGGAGGCTATTCACAGTCTTGTGCATTCTTCTAGCCTCATAAACTCAGGCAGGAAATTTGTAACGTTTGTGCAATATGAGTGAAATATAGACATGTGACTCAACGATCTCCTCCATGCCACCATAGTGAAAAAAGTTCATCAATGCCAATAGCAGACGGGAAGACATGACGGCATCCTCGACTATCACAATGTTTAACTGGACGCGGAGAAATCAAAGACCTCAAGTGATGAATTGTCTACCATTGCTGCAGTCGGTGGTCCCACCGGTAAAAACCGGCTCCTAACCGCCTCATGAGCACCCGAGGTCACCTCGACATACCTGTTAACCCAAGGGTGAGAGGGGGCCACGCGTAGTGACCTTGCTTATAACCCATTGTTTACAGTCGTATTAGTGCAGCTCCAACTGCCGGCTTGCCACTTCCCTTTTGTCACCTGCCACTTGGCCCCTAGCTTCCTCGATCCTATGGAGGTAACCCACAATTCCAGGAAAGGTTTATACCCGTAGACAACCAAAAATGCGCATGAGCAGGATATCCGTGGCAACCTTGGTAGAGAAGAGACTCACCCGACTTCTCCAACGTGACCCAGCGTATTTATAAGGTTTGTTTTCCTTCATAGTGAGCAGCAAACATCGCATCACAGGGCGTAAGGAGGTTAGGCGCCCTACTTGATCGTATTGAGTTAGATTTCTGAGGCCGCGGAGTGAGCGTGAACGCAGCGCCCTCTAAACCCCGCGGTCCTCTCCTGGCACGTATTCAACAGGATGAGCATCCGGAATGGAAGATGGGGGCACGAGCTCGGCAGACCTCGTTGCGGAAGCGCAGGATGTCGGATGCGGTGCGTGCAAGTCAAGAAAGGCGGCGTGCACCGATCGATATGCTGACGTCAGCGACTCCCGTGCTCTTAAGCTGATCGAAGGCGCCTCATCGGCAAGCCGCATGGGAAACAGCGCACCCGGGCCAATCACGGAACAGAGGAGCGGCCGCGGTCGCGAGAACCGTTGAGTTTGAAGCCTAGAATCACAGTCCCATGTCTTTCTGAGTTTGCACGTGATGACGGAGAATCTCTTGCGCTCGCCGCCGACGGCGAGCTCTGCATCCCTGCCCTTTGGTTGGGGCAGCGGCAGCCCCGCAGAAGTGTGCGGGGGCCTTTAGCGCCGTCCGCTTGGTCCGCTGTTCAGGTGTTATTATGCCAATTCTCCCGATCAAATGTATGATCAGTATGGACATCAACTATCTTCAGGTCCCAAATCCAACACTTTTAGCCAAAAGTTATTCATGTGATGAAGGGCCGTTTCTCAGGGGCCTTAAGATTCAGGCCCATCTTACGGACTGTGGCGTCATTAGCGCGAAGGACTTGGCCAGCTGCGGGATGGCGCAGGGGTAGTGCTCACGCTCGTCGGGTGCGACGCCGCTGGTTCGGTTCCCGTTGCCAACCTTTTTTTGCAAATCATAATATATCTTCGAAATGACCTTTTGTTCTGAATTATGACACGTGCGTGATTAGATAGCCGGGAAAACTACCATATACGTTTGTAAAAATGCTTGAAGGCAAAAAACTGCTATGGTGACATTTTTATTTACTCTGCCACCCCAAATTCAACGAGAAGAATGGCCACCTCATTTGCTGGTGAAGAGGACATAGTGAGTGAAAAAAAGCAGTAGATCAACGACATTTTCCTCATCTGTTCTTCTTGTCTTTTTACTTCACACTTTTTTGCTTTGTTCCATGAATGTCAAGGTTGTTAGAAACACCTCTAGTTATATTCAATACATTTGGACTTTATTTGTGCAGAATAGTAAATAAAAATGTCACCATAGCAGTTTTTTTCCACAACAAACGTTAACGGTAGTTTTCCCGGCTATTTAATCAGACCATTGGATGAGTATCAGCCAGTAGAGCAAGTAGGGTTCCGCAAGGATTTCTCCTGCATGGAACATATTCATACTGTCTCACAACTCATCGAAAGGAGCAGCGAATACCACATCCC
Source organism: Heligmosomoides polygyrus bakeri (assembly GCA_947359475.1). Taxonomy (NCBI): domain Eukaryota; kingdom Metazoa; phylum Nematoda; class Chromadorea; order Rhabditida; family Heligmosomidae; genus Heligmosomoides; species Heligmosomoides polygyrus. The sequence goes on along the minus strand of OX375866.1, from coordinate 28,450,290 downwards.
ACTTGTCCTTGTCTTCGTGGATTATCGGAAAGCGTTCGACTCTGTGGAACTCAACGCCATTCTGAGCGCGCTTGTGCATGCTGGTATACCATCATCCGACTTCTCGACGAATGCTTCTCGAACACATCGACCACCATCCAGTTGTTTGATCGAAGGCTTAAAATTCCTATCGGGCAAGGAGTACGGCAGGGAGACACGATTTCTCCTAAGCTATTCACAGCGGCACTCCAGGATGCCATGAAGGACTTGAACTGGGACGACAAAGGCTACCTGTCGACGGTAAACGGATCAGCAACTTTCGCTTCGCCGACGATATTGTTCTCATCTCTACCATTACGGCAGAAGTTGAGGAAATGCTGAACGAGCTCAATGTGGCAGGTACGAAGATTGGATATGAATATGTCAAAAACGCAATTTATGGCCAACCAGTGGTGTGACACGGGGCTCGTAAGGTTAAATGGAGTCGCTCTACAACAGGTCGACCCCTACGTCTATCTGGGAAGAGAGCTGAACATGGGTAGCGACCTCGCTCCTAAAATCGCCCGCAGGAGACGCGCAGCATGGGCGGCCTTCAGTTCGATTCTCGAAGTCGCCGATCAGGTCAAGGATGCCGGCCTCAGGGCCTCGATATTCAACGCCTCCGTACTGCTTGCGATGTATACATGACGGAAACCTGGCCCGACAACAAGACAATCGCCAGAGCAATGCCAACTACGCATCGTGCACTGGAGAGATGTCTTCTGAGGACAAGCCTTCGTCAGCATTGGCAAGAAGGCCTACGAAGCTCGGAGCTACGGGAGAAGTCGCAATTAGCACACCCGCTGCAGTACATGAAGAAGTCCAAATATCGCTGGGCTGGACACCTGCTTCGACGAAAGGACGATAGATGGAGTCTCCGTGTCACAGAATGGCTCCCGAGAGACCATAAGAGAATACAGGGCCGACCGCCAAGCGATGGGCAGACTCATTCTCAAGATCTTTCAGAGAGCGGAGTCTGCCTCACTGGATGCAAGCAGCCAGAGATCGAGCGGTCTGGAAGAGTTGTGGTTTCCGCTGACAAGACCTCCAGCCGATAAAAGGACCATCAAAGTATCAAAGTAAGTAAGTATTTAATCAGACACGTGTCATAGTTCAGAACAAAAGGTCATTTCGAAAAAACGGGCAGCAATGGGAAATGGACCAACGACGTCGCACCCGACGAGCGTGAGCATCACCCCTGCGCCACCGCCGCAGCTGGGTTGCCCTTCTTACGGAGCCCCGATGACTCACCACTCTCGCGCCCGGTGCGTCGTACAGCCAGCCGTTGGTGATGCCTCCGATTTCCGCAGGCCATAACTCGCTCAGGAGTTTCATTTTGCAAAGTTGACACCAATATTCGTAATCAGCATTCCGAGCTCTTTCTAATAATCCTGGTCTCACCAGGAAACTATCTCAACGGTAGGTCGGAACGGCCCAAGTGTTGTATATGGGCAGAATCGCCTCTCTCTGGGAAACAAGAAAATGCAAATATCTCGACCCCAATAGAACTCTGCGCAGAGTTAGGTACGACAGAAGTTGGGCCGTTGGCGGCGTTAGCCATATGTCTGCACGCGGAGGGCGAGCTCAACTTGACTGGAAACAGTGATTATGGGGATTACGCCGCTCCTCTACGCACTGCGCTACCATCGCTCGCTCGTCATCGCTGTCTCCAGCCAACTTGAGCCCGCCCTCCGCCTGCAGGCATAGGGCTAACGCCGCCAACGGCCCAACTTCCGTCGTCCCTAACTCTGTGCAGAGTTGTATTGGGGTCGAGATATTTGCGTTTTATTGTTTCCCAGAGAGAGGTAATTCTGCCCATATACAACATTTGAGCCGTTCCGACCTACCGTTGAGATAGTTTCCTGGTCAGCTTGAAGTTCCATGGGAGGTCGAGACCTTCCCCTAGTCAGAAGCATTCATGGTTACACCGATGACGACTACTCTGTGTCTGATTTAAGGTGCTCAGGTATGGTCTCATCGAAGAGCACCTCAGTTAGCGAGCGTCATTGATCAAGCCGCATTCACACGAGTATTCCTTAATACTTTATACGCACTGTTCATCCAAGATACTTGCAAGATGTAACTTGTGTGAGCTCACAGCTGTTGATCTTAATACAGGTGATCTAATCATGCATTACGGATTACTGAATGACCATTTTCGGAAATTTTTCGCTTTTTTGTTCACCATGGTGTTGTTCCTCCTGTCGATATTTTTTTAGCCCTACTATAGTCCTATTCTCCGTTTCTAGATAATCATAGTGTCGCTTGAAGACGTCGTTCAACTATGCAAAGAATTATCAGAGACGACATGAAATTCTATCCCTACAAAAGGACAGCACCTCACCGGCGAAGAGAAGACCTTACTATTACTCCAAACTCATGCATGTCCTGTTGGACAAAAAGCCTCGCATTTGCACTAGCAACCGAAGTATTGATAAGTAGTTCATCTTTAAGAATACCTTTAATTTTCGGTGCACGGTTGCTCACATGTTTATTATCCTCCCTGAGTAGATAATTTTCCAAGAATTACACATCTGACGACGCATATAATTGAGCCGTGTGTAATTCGTACTGAACTAATCGATTAATAAGGCTCTCACTATTCACATATTCTCTAAATAACTTGGTCTCGGCTTTTATGTGTGGTTAGAACTCACGTCTACGTTGGACGATTGCCTTCGTATGTGCTTAGGTCGTCGTTACGCGTATTGGGATGAATTAGAAAAGTTTAGTTTCTGACCCATGGTCGTTGCCTTGTCCCTTCGATCATATTGCAAAAATCAAAAGGCAGTGAGAAAAATCGTCTCTGTTCAACCGAAAGGGATTTTATATTTGCTTTAGAAGAGAAGAACTTTTTCTTCCCTTCTAAAGCAATATCCGATCCAGAAAAAAGTCAGCCGCTTCTTATTCAGTAACTAGGTAACCGACTCCATAGTGATTTCCACGCCAGTTCAATAAAATGAAGAAGGCGACCGCACAAGTAAGTTCCTTTTTTCAATAAAAATTTCAGTCTCTTGACGCTTCTATGTTGTCAAACGTAGCTAAAGCTATGCTAATTATACGAGATTAAGGATATAATGGTTGGAATACTACGACTGAAGTTTGCGTCACTGTTTTTGAAAACTGACGTATCAGATGCTGAATTTTCACTCTAATGTTATGCTTTGGGAACCTAAAGAAATGTGGTAAAGGAAGACTATTAAATGAGCTTCGTTCCTTTGCTTCAGTTCTAAACAAATTCTGCGCCCATTTTCACAATAACAGGCAACAACAATATTGAGCCACACGAGGTTTTTAAGCGGACGAATTTATTCAGCAAAATTTTAATGACGTTTTGACGTCCCGTCGTCTTTAGAAGCTTAAACATGGTGTGATGTCTAAATTTGTGCTCTACTCCATCAATCGCCTCAAGAACTCCTCTGGCATTTTCGACCTAGATCTGCAGCAACCCCGGAGAGACCAAATGATAGAGACGAGCTCACCTAGGTCCAAATTTAACGGCATATATCGGTCATGTGCGTGATGACTAGTAGAATGAATCAAACTGTGCCGATATCACCCTTTAGTCATTCTACAGTTTACAATAAAGAGCAAATGACAAGAATTCACTTGTTGCGGATAGACACTCATTTCGGTTGTCATTTACTGGATTTCTTGCAAATATTCAGAATGTCTTTGTTGAGTACTGGCCCGTGCGGTGTAGATTTGATGGGCGACAAAGAAGTGATAGGCTATAGACACTTAAATTGCCAACGACCGATAAACTTCTAACCGTACCAAAGCAGCCTTTATATAGAGGCTCTTAATCACTGCATGTTAATCATCATATCGTGTGAATGATACAGACTGATAGGTAACACCTCCATGTTTTAAGATGGTAGATCAGTTTTACAATCGGATAATGCGACTATCTAAAATTGTTACAACGATCATAAGGACAAAAGTGATATCTCTTCTGAGTTGAATCAACATGGAGCGTTCTCGTAGGTCTTCGTGTTCGCATCGATCGACGTAGCTGCGTGCCATGTTGAACAGTTAGAACAGTTGAAACAGTTGAAGTTGGAAAAAAGTTTTAGAAGGCGAAGAGGAAGGTGTTTGAGTCCGGAGCTGGGATCGCTACAAGTGGAATGTTTCGAAAAGTGTATCCAAGTCTTTGTGGGCTTCGTCGCCGTTACCACTGCGGCGTTTTCGTGATTGATTTCCATGCCGTGTCAAAGTTTGTGTTCCACAGCGAACTTTATAGAGCACCTTTCCAATGCGATCCAATATGGGAACGTTTATCCACTTATGTTTTTCTTCTTTGTAGTCCCTGACGTAGACAGTGTGGCCTCGCTCAAAAATTTTATGTGTTTGCCGTTGAGCTGACATTCAATGGTTTCATTTCGGCTCCCACGGCTAGACTGAATGGGCAGCAATACATAGATACAAGGGAGACCGAAGTGTCCTTCCAACAAATAGTTCTTCTGGTCATTTGAGCCTCTTGAAGGGTGGATATGTTGTCGCTTTTTGAGTTGCATAAGGCGCTGAGCGTTTTGGGCGAAAGACGGGTTTGGCTCTGGGTTTTAGTTGAAGGAATGCTTCAAAATGTTTGAAGCTGAGATCAGAGCTAAATCCCTTTGGATATCGTCGCTGTTCATCAGCTACACCGCTGCTTGTCGCAACTGAGGACATGATGGTGGGATCAGTTGAGCCTAGGTCTATGGTGGGCAAGGTGTCCATGATTGAGTACAATCACATTTTCGATATCCATTTCGCCCCTAGCAGGTTCTGGTACCTGCTGGCTAAACGGAACGTTCCTTCGGATGAAACATCCTTGAAACTGTAGGTACATTTGTGTTTGTGGTCGACTTGAAAGGTGATGATATGTGTGCCCAGTTTGATTGTGGCGTAACGTCGATATCTAATCGATATTCGAGATTCTGAAAATCGCATCCGCTCTTGACTTCTGCTGGTGAATGATTGCGGCGAGGAGGTTGTTTGGGTCTTAGGTAATGTTTGGCTATGGAACAGAAGCCATCGTTATGTCCTGTAGTGTGGCATTGTGAGCACACATGGTTCCAAAAGGTGCAGTCTCTGACGAAGTGCATGTTACCGCAGTTTCAGCGTGGTGAAGTGGGTGCCCTGTTAAGATTTTGGCGTTGATTGGGATGAATTTGGTTGCGGCTGTTGTTTTCGTACTGATAGCGTGATCTGCGAGCATCATCTCGAGGCTACCGCATTGAGTTTGGTGGTGCATCAATCGAACGAACCGCTGGTCTGCGTTCTTCATTCATTTTGGTGTCGTGACGAAGATTTAGCAGTCGCTTGCATTCTTCGGTGTCTGAATAGTGCAATTAGGATCTGCTCCGATTTTGTCGAGCAGTTTCAGTCTGATGAAGGTCTGTTCGGACGCATGGAGTCCACAGACGAACACTTGAATTGGTTGTCGTTGCATTCCGAGGGATTTGGCACAGTCACAATTAACGTGTCCGGCGTATGTGGCAAAATCATCCCTTGGATCCTTGACTAGCTTTATACGGGCGTATCGCTCGCTGAACAGGGATTGCTGCGGTCCGAACAAATCATTTAGTGTTTTGACTGCTTGGTCAAGAGATACTTCCCTGGCGATCGAGGAAGGATGTAATTGGAAATTTTTTTATAGGAGACAGCATCCATTTTGTGCAGCAAAAGCCGCTTTCCTTTGATGGCTCGTCTAGGCTGCTTTCATCCACGATGAAAATATCCTTATGTCGGCCACCAGGTTTCGAACTTAACGTTGGCTTCAGTATCGTATGAGAAGGGCGTAATTCGTCTAGCGAGTGTATCGAAGTGCTTGGTGGAATCTGCAGCCGATGATTCCGGGGGATGGGCGACGTTCCTGGTGATTCCTTGGATTGCGGTTGTAAGGATGCTCAGTAGCTGCTGAAATTGCTGCTCCGGAAAGTTGCCATCTTACCTCTTGGTAGGTTCTTGATCCTGGTCGCCACTGTTGAGTACCGGCCCATGCGTGTAGATTCAATGGATGACAGAGACATGATAGGCTATAGACACTTTATTTGCCGACGACCGATAAACTATAGTTCAGGCTCGGACATTCGGGCTCGACGAGCCGAACCAAATAGCAACACGAGTCACGCGGTCACGCGGCTCGAGTTGCTATTGGGTGGAACAGCTGTTGCTAGCCGGGAGAAGCCGGCCAACTGCGGGGCGGCTCCTGTTGCCATTGTGTTGCCGTTCGGTTGCTAGACGGCATACATAGACTTATATACACATATATATGAGCAGGATGATACAGAAGAATATAGGAAATATTTATAAATACAAATTTATAATATAACAATTTATTTATAAATTAGTGCAAGTGCACTGACAATAACAGTGGTATAGCATAAGTGATATCCGAGAATGCTTAATAAGTAGCGAGCATTCACATTCATAAAGTGAGAATAGAGCATAAAGCATAGAATGTGATAAATGAGAATCCTCTATACACAAGGAATAGGTGATAATAGGGAGAATAGAGCATAATGCGTAAAATATGATAAGTGAGAATCGCAAAAGATGATAAGGGAATATGTCTTTACAACATTCACGAAGTCAAGAAGAAGCAAACGTGCCCAGTTGGGGTTGATGCCATACTGTACTGTCATCTTATTTCCCATTAGGATAAAAAGATGAAGGGCAGCGTTACTTAATCCCTGTTGGGTTTCGCCACGCACTGTGCTTCTACGGCATTTAGCGGAGGCGTGTTTTCGAAAAATTTTAAAATACGTAATATATGCAACACGTGACATAACAAGAACGAAAAGAGTACTGTTGCAGAAATTCAACATACAGTTGAAAGAGAAAACTAGGACAATAAAGAAACCCACGAACCAACAAGTGCTTTGATGTGGCTGCGCCTCGAATAGTCGTGCGGACGAGTTCTCGCCGTACTCCTCGTGGTTCATTCCGCCACCAGATCTGGATCGACGCCGAAGCCGACTGAAACTAGCGAATTCCGAAGAGGGAACACCATAATCAAAAATAAGAGTGGTACTGAGAGCAGTGTCTTTGAAAGAAGGATGAAGGAAAATACAGGTCCGCGGCTGGTTAAGAGCACTGTAGTCCAAAGAACGAAATAGGAAGGAACTCGTGTAGTAAAGAAGGATTTTCAGGACGGAGCGAGTGCACAAAGATGAGAAGTGGAATGAGCGAAATCCTGCGGACTTCGATCTCGACCAAAATTTGCTAAGAAAAGGTGAGGTTCTTAAAGTGGGAACAAGAAAGAAACAAGAGAAGAGTCTAGTAGGCCTTAAGAGCAACATATGCAAATATGTATAATATCACGTCGATATAAACACATACATTTAAGAAACTGCAGAATAGACATGCCTTAGCTAATTCATCGTCATTAAGCGAACCACAAGGAGTTCGGAGGAGACTGAACTGAAACAAAAACGCTGATGAAAATACAAACGAGGAGCGAAAGCTCCTCTGCTAGTACCACGTACCGACATCGCGGACATTTAAGAGACTGCAGAAAAGACATACCTTAGCTAATTACTCGTCCACACAACCAGCTTAGCGAGGACCAGAGCCATTATGAATTGGCTGCTCACGGCCAAACTCAGTCACGAGGGCGGAAATTCATCACTGAAATGGTGAAATCCCGCATCTTGGCTGACGGCCAAGGTCATGAGGATTCCTTTCTGCTTCGAGTCCTCTAATAGGGTGAAAATCTAGAGAGGTTCAATCTTCGGTAGAAGGAAGAGCGCTTTCCTACCCTGAAGGCGAGATGTTTGCAAAAAATGCGTTCAACAGGACTCTCTGGGAAAGGAAAAGGAGCAGAATTCGGGGTATAGCGCCGACAGAAGGCATCTTCCGCTCAGTTCGTCACAAGGGCAGAACAAAAGGGTGATGCATAAAACTCTTTATTTTGTGCAACGTGGAATACCGTGATGGGGTTCCTTAGAAGTGATACCCACCGGTAGCCAGCACAGATAAATGTTTAATACTAATAATACTGTTTAATACTTCAACTACTCCTGAAATGGAGTCATTATGGTAAACTAATGTCGTGAACAAAGGTCGCAACCCCCCGTAAATCATGTTGTCCGCGAGCAAGCGATTGGCTCGCAGCCAACCAAGACAGCTGTCTTCTATAACACCTTGGCTCGGACGGTACGTCCTCGAATAAATCTGAACCACCGTGTACCTCGAAACGGGTGCAAATTCGACAGTTGGCCTAACCCGCCACACTATGACCGAATGGAGAAACAACGCGAAAAATGGCAGAAAACACCGCAATTCGTGCAATAAGTAAAACAAAGCAGACAACCGACCTTTATGACTGCTTTATGAAGCAACCTTTGTGGAAACCACTGGAACACAGTCATCTGCTCTGCGCTCCAGTACCATTCTAAGGAACGAATCCCCTGAAAAAGAGGTTGAACCATACAGGCCTGGAAAAGATGCAGAACCAAATTCTTCTGGCGAAGCGAAGGTTAGAATGATTCTCGGGGCTTCCATGTACACAACAATGCAGGCACAAATTAGCGATACAGTCCAGTGCTTAAAGCTTGGAAAAAAGAGAAATAGGAACTGACAGCGTCTGGATTGCAACAGTGTGTTGCTAAGCTCTAACTTCTTCCTTGCAGCGCGAGCGTGCCGATTAGAGCACGCTATTCACTGCGTCCGAATAGCAACAGTACGTTGCGAGCCTCTAACAGGATAGCAACACACTGTTGCTGTTGCCACAGAATAGCACCCGCGGTTTCTGTTTGCAACTGCACATGCCATTCTTTTGAAGGGAGCGCTGTTCGGCTCGTCGAACTTACATGTCCGAGTACAAAAAAAGCCAAAGTAACCTTTATATAGTGGCTCTTAATCGCTTCATGATAATCATCATATTATGTGACGGATACAGACTGATATGTAACAGTTTCTAAAGCTTTCCGTGCTGTTGTATGCGCCTTCTATGGCCAATCACCACCTATATATAAAAGAGCTTGTCCGTCAAGTGATCTAACCTGGGTGAGATACGCTTAATCGTCTACAGCGCTGGCAAAATTTGTTATTGAACGTGGGATGTTGATGCAGCAGGGGAAGCGCAGTCCTTTACTGCTTAACACAACAGCACCTGCGCGCGTTTCTGAGCGGCCAGATTCAGAAGTCGACTTCGTGCCATTAGCAAGAGAAGACCGCTAAAGGGGTAAGAATAGAAGGGGCATTGAGGGTGGAGAGCCAACAGCGACTAGAAGTAGGCATCGGCAAGGGGGAGGGTCGATAGGGGGAACATTGGAGAAGGCCAGGAGGTGCCACCGAGAAGGGTTTAGACAATAAGAGGGGACCAGTAATAAGTTACCAACGAGGGGGCGTCAGTAAGGAGGATCAGCAAGGGAATCCATTATCAGTAAGGGAGACCGGATTTAGAAGATGTGACGCCGATGTCGCACAATGGGCGTTCGTTCGCCGTTGTCGTGTCGTGAGCGTGGGAGGGTTACTTAATTGGGATAGAGTAGTAAGGAGGATCCCGAGGGGGGAGGAATCTGCCTGGAAGAAGGGAAATGGAGGCGGGACCAGGACAGGGAACCAACAAGAAGGGAGCCGTAAGGGAATTCATGCGGAGAACAAGGAATCTGCCTTATGCATAGCCTCTTTATGCTCGACACAGCGGCGACTGCGTGACTTCTGAGCTTCTATATTGGAATCGGAAGACGGGTTTTCTGAGCTTCTGGATCCAAAAGATGGGCCCTCTACGTCGCGTAACAGGCGTTCCGAATACGTGCCATCGACGTCCGCCGTGAGCATGGGAGGACCATTAGGGTGGTGGTGGAAAAGGGCAGTAAAGGGGACCTCTAGGGTGCACCAGGAGAGCGGAGCGACCAGAATGGAAAGCAGAAGGGACCAGGACGGGGAAACCAGCAAGAAGAGACCAGTAGGGGTCAATAGTGGAAACAAAGCATTGGGCCAGGAGTTCGGACCAGGAAGGTGGGGACTAAAGAGGGGGAGGGAAGACCAGTAAAGGCGGACCAGTAATTAGATCCAGTAAGAAGAACCGAGTGAGAGGGAACCTGGCTTCGGAAGACATGTCATCGATATCTGGAAACGCTAGCTGTGAGCATGAGAACGTTGCGAAGGAGCAACCTGAGGGACAGAAATAATGCGCAGCAAAAACCAATGAGGTTAATGGCCGGTCCGGAGAGAATGCCTATGATGAAGGTACCGAAATGGTGAAATGCTTGATGCCGATAAAGTGCGCACCAGGTTCTCGATTTTAGCGAAGTTAATGTTTTACAAAAACTACTTTCATAGATCATTGATGCTGCAAAGTACCAGACACGCCGTAAGCGTGCCGGAGCACTTGTATAGTACATTTCACTTTAGATTAGCTCCGACAGGAGCATCAGTTAAGCTTTTCATGTTTCAATCCATCTTTTTTTGCTCTAGATGTTGTTTTATAAACCACAGAACTCTTCACTATGAGTTTACACTATGAGTTTTGCGTTACAACCCAAACACTCGATCTGATAAATTGCTCCAATTTTTGAGAAATGTTTTAAATTACCGCTCCGACGCTCCCTCTGAAATGCACGGCTTATATTGAGTGGATTTCGAACCAGCTGTAGTCTTATGTCCCATGATTATTTATCAAGACAAAATCGTCTTTCAGCTATGCAGCAACAAGAACTCTTTGAATATCAGCTGCAATTCCGTCGGGGATAAAGAGAACGGGAGGAACGGAGGTCCACACAGCGTCGACCTTGGCGATTATTGCGAGTGTTCGTTGGTGACCTGCGCAGCCATTCGATACATCTATCATTGCAGCAAGTGGCAGTGATTTTTGCTGTTCGATGGATCGCGTACCCAGCCTTAATACCGTTCAGAACGTGTTGCTTACAACAGCGCGCTTCACAGAAGTAGGATGTGCAGACCTAGAGTGAATCATGATATTCTTAGGGCTTGGTTTGCGGTACCATTTCATGCCAACTTTCCCGCCGGACACTTGATTTGTGTGTTGAGCGAGCCAACCATTGTTCTGTGCTCTCCAGAAAACCTAAACCTGTTCGCTCACTAACATGAAATGCTGGAGGGGCTGGGAAGGTGCGTTCCGCCCCTCAGAAAAAAATTTGAACAAGTTAATTATGAGCCCTAAAATATGTTACTCGCTGCTTTAGGCCTCCAAAATCAGTTACCTGCGACTAATTTCTCGGCTAACTTACCCGAAAGATTGACGCAGGAAATTTAAGGTTGCAGATAACTAATCGCAGTGGAAGTTTTGAAGAAGCCTGCGTGCAAAAAATGTTACTGCAAAGGACAGTTTCTTCCTGCAGGCACAAATTTTGAACAAGTTGCTTGCGCCCTTATATCTCTTAAATAAGTTACATGCGACTACGTCTCGAGATTAAGCAACTTCCAAGTGCGCGTATGTGGCTAACCTGCAAATTTACATGACGTCAAAGCAGAAATGCGCGCGTAATGACTCGATTTGCGTAGTTAGGATTTCGTAAACGGATGCTTCCTTTAAGTATGGTCGGTTCTATACTCTTATTTCGGCTCTCCGCTTTTTGATTCTCCTCATTATTCAACCGGTTAATTTTCTAACGTTTACAGGTACTCGTTGTTCCTTGAATTCCTTGAATATTGGAATTGGGATCTATTCTAATCCGGGGGGCTACATAACTAAAAAGTAGGTAACAAAAGGAATTGAGACTTACCTAGCGCCTCCTAGAGAACGAGCTGGACCTAAAAAACCAAAAACGAACGAACAAGCAAAAAATTTAAAAAAATCGCCGCGGTTCACAACCGTCTCGGCGAGCAAAGAGCGACGGAATGGAGGCATGCCGCATGCCGACCGCCGGATGACATGCTATAACCAGGATCTAACATGGTGAATAGGGCGCATGAAGCCGCCTGACATGTTATAACCGGGATTCAACGTGGTGAGGAGGGCACACAACTTTGCCGGCTTACAACCGCAGCATATGTAATTTTCGTTTTTTTTTCTTTGTGAGTTTTTCTTCTTTAGGGTCCTATGTTGTTCTGTAGGAGCCGCTCGGTAAGTCTCAAGTGGATTTGTTACATATAATGCTTTTTAGTTATGTGGTCCCCCGGACTAGGATAGATCCTGGAATTGATACTTCGCGCCCCATATCGAAGTTTTGAAGTAGGTAAGATCCGTAGCAATATATGTGCAATTAAACTGAGGTAGTAGGCAGGACAGTCTTGTTTTCGTGGTCTTCTTCTAGATGTTCTTGGAGTTCTGCTACCCTACTCCTTATCGATATTGCCTCTTTGTTCTCGTTTATCGCATGTATTAAATAATACGTATTGAAGACTCCTCGTTTAGAAACGACTGGTCTCCTAATGGCGAACGACGCCTAATTATAAGCAATGTGGCAAGACTTGAAGAATGTCTTGGCGCTGCAGCCTTGTTCCTGTCTCTGATAATAAGCTTATTATTATTATTATTATTATTATTATTATTATTATTATTATTATTATTATTACTATTATTATTATTATTATTATTATTACAAGTCATTTCCTTCAAATGTAGTGTACAACATTCTGATCGTTGTCTCAAGAATGCTGCTAAAAGCTACTAGTTCAAGGGAAGTGAATAGCAACGCGCCGAACTCTTTTGTTCGTGATGGGTTCGTTCATCACTCTTCAATGGAGAGCGTTTTCTACAATTCCGCCTACTGGTAATAAACCATCTATGGAGTCGGTTAATTGGTGTCAGACATGTCCAGGAAGGGTGAAACACTGACGTGCTTATCGCAGAAGTCCGCAAGCCACTGGATATGCAAAATACGCACTTAACCTTAACCATGATCCCGAGGATGCGCCAGGCGTTCAACTTCGACGGTATCCATATCAGTATATAAAACGCCTGGTCCATCTTAAACAGGGGTCGCTGTAGGTCTATTATGTTTGCCTTCAATCGTGACGGCTTGTGCGTGATGTTCACCTTCACATTAGATATTAACCCTCATTCTCAGTGCTAAATGCGTTCTGGGCGTTTTCAGGTATTCAGTAAAATTCTTTCGAGAGGTTTGTAGATCTGACCATAGGCAATATATAGGACATGGATATATTCTCTTTTGCTCTTCAGTCCGTCATAACTGATGAGGCTGTAACTAAGACATATGTGAACAACATGATTCACCCCATTAAGTTTTTTTAGCTCTTCGACCAGCTTCTTCTTCTTCTTCTTCTTCTTCTACAGCGTTTGTCCCGCTTCGTCGCGGGGTACGCTCTTCTGGTGTCACGACGCCACCTTACCTCTGCTGTCTTCTCATCAAGCAGGTTCCAAAACTCATCCTTGGTTGATCGGAGCAGCCAGCCTGCGGAGCATACGCAGAGAAGAAGTGGTAGAGTCGCTCCTTAGCGGCGACAACGATCTTCATCAATCGATCGTCAAAGCGCTCGACCCTTATAATCGAGTCACGGAAACGTTAGGAGACGATCATACCGACACCATTGGTGGTCCTGGGACTTCCACATACAACGGCCTTAAGGCCTCGTCCTATTGTCCCTTGACTTGCTGCAGGACCACCTCGTCTCCTGCACCGCACAGAAATCTATCTTTCTTCGCTCCAGTGCTTTAACCAACTCGCTCGAGCGGCCCGTCAACGTACCCATATTCAGCGTTGCCACGCGGGTCCTGCTTACGTTACAGGACTTTCGGACTAGCTCAGTTGCCCCCGATGCCGTCTTCGCACCAGGGACCCTCGCATACTTCTCACACCCGCCGGGCTTTGCGAGTGCGCGTCGGCTCCCGCGGACGCCGTTACACTTTCTCGAGAAACTTGAACTGTCATGCACCATGTGATGTGACATGGGTATTCGTAGGCCGGCCTGTCACAAGGGCCTGTCGCCTGCATTCGAATGTCCGTGATTAGCTTAACTCGCACAGCGAGCAGTTTCCAGTGGCACCACGTGGAAGAACGGACATCGCCACCAGCTCTTCGACCAGCTGTCCTAGAATATCCAGCTGCGTATGTGCCGACTCATGTCATTCCGCTTTCGTAAAAACGGTCGGGAAGATCTTAGGAGTATTGTTTGTTCGTCCCTCGGCAGCTCTAAAGTGCCGTTCGAGAAACTACGCTTGAAGTGTGTAACTCGTGATCGCCACCCCCCCCCACTGGTCATTAAATCTCACCTTCCTGGAATTTCTCCAACAGGCTTTATTGTAACCTTTAAAAGTGTCAGTCCAACCGAGTCTAGCCTGATGTAGCCGGTCCCAGTCCCTGTAGATTTCATGGTAAGACGTCATTGTACTTGGAGACTCCTTCATCGCCGCCGTGAGCACATGATTTGTACGTGGTCCAAGTATGGAGACGTTCGCGCCCGTCTGCACCGGGACCCGGAAATCTCGTCCACGGCGAACGCTCTGCGCGCCCTTCCTCACTCCTTTCTAAGGGCAGTGCAAGGAACGCCTGTCCGCCCCTTTAAGGGCTACTGAATTTGATCGTTTGTATAAAATGAGGTCACGTTAAATGACGCTATTATAGAACTCTCACCAAAACGAGATTATGAATAATTTATGGAATTTGCTGGTATTGGTCAGATGAGACGGAACCTCTGACCAATACCAACAAGCGGGACCCGTTGATGAAGGTGCAACTGTCGGATAAGCCTTTAAGGGCATATGTTTCTGTAAGGGATCATGTCAAGGCCGAGGACAATGAGCATAAGTGATCTATAGCCTTACTATATATAAAGGAGTTAGCGGTTGTCCGTCCGTCCGTCTGCTCATCCGTCTGGCCTTTCCTAGAAGTCGAGTAGCAGGCGTCCGTGTTCAGACGAGGTGCCACTCACGCCGTGTCGGGACCATCAAAAGAAGTGTCTCCGACGTCGCGCAAAGGGCGTTCGAGTTCAAAAGAGATGCCAGCGACGTTGCTCGACAGACGTCCGGCTTTAGAAGAGGAGTCACCGACGTGGTGCAACGGGCACTCGGATTCAGAAGGAGTGTCACCGATGTCGCGCATTGGATGTATGGGTTCAGAAGCGGTGTCACCGATGTCGCGCTAAGGGCGTCCGGGTTGAGAAAACATGTCACCGACGCTGTTCAACAGGCGTCCGGGTTCAGAAGACATGTCACCGATGTCATGCAAGGGGTGTCTGGGCTTAGAAGAGGTATTACGGATTTCATGAAAGGGTGTCTCGGTTCAGAATAGGTGTCACCGATGTCATGCAAGCGGTGTTTGGGTTCAGAAGAGGTGTCACCTATGTCGCGCAATGGGGGTGGGAGGACGCAAGGGGAGGGGGTTCCAGTAAGGGTAGGACCTTTAATGGGAGCCAGTGAGGGAAGACCAATAAAGAATACCACTAAGGTGAGGGTTGGGGGGGGGGGTAGTAAGGGGGAAGTGAATGGGAACCAATGAACTGGGAGGGTCCTGTGAAGGGGGAATTAGTAAAGGGGAACCATTAAAGGAGGACCAGTAAGGGGGATCAGTGAAAGTGGGACCAGTAATGTGTGAGCTGTGAAGGGGTTGGGGCAGCAAAGGAGGGACCGGTAAAGGGGACCATTAATGGAGGCAGTGAAGGGGGACCAATAAAGGGTACCACTTAGGTGCGAGGGGGGGGGCAGTGAACGGGAAATAGTGAAGGGGGAGAGTCCTGTGAGGTGTGGGACAGCGGTAAAGGGGGAACCAGTAATGAGGGCCAGTGAAGGGGCTGCCAAAAGAGGGGGACCAGTGAAGAAGGGACCAGTGAAGGTGGGACCAGTAATAGGAAGGGGGATCAGTGGAAGGAACCTGTAAGGGCAGACATGTACTTTTTCTCACTCCAACGTGTATGTGACATAAACGTCGTACAACGTGCGTCTAGATCAAGAAGATGTGCTACGGATCAAACATTGCGAAGCATGCGTTGGATTTTCAGATGACCTTTAAAAGGCAGCGAGCGTGTGCGTGTACATGCGTCTCACTCTAGCTACTGACCGTACCCTACTCGGAGAATGACTTCGGGAATCGGAGGATTATTATTGCCGTCGGACATTTAGCGGTATAGAGCTTTCACAAGATTATCACGATCTGTTCCTCGCCACGTAGAGAATGTGTACTTTGGAGAATAAATCAGAGTAAGTGCGAAAGAGGGTGGATAGGCGTCATAGGAGCAGTTTTGAAGATTGTGCTCTACTGTCCTGCTTTCCCGTAAAACGAGTTTTTCACTGTAACGCAAGAGAAGGCTTAGACGGGTGTGTTCTATTCTTGGGGGTTTGGGGGCGAAGCCCCCAACCATACTTTTGACGGTCGCTAGGCCACCAAACGGCCTAGCGGCCGCCAAACGTCTGGTTATCGTAAGAGTCGGCCGCACCGGAATAGGCCAAGGCTTGTAAAAATTGTCCTACGCGCTAGTCGGTTCCAGGCTGAAGCAATCAGACGTGCCCCTCGTCTGCGCTTCTTTCCGTTTCAAAGTGGCATTTACCTTCGCCCCTCACTCACCAGGGAGGAAAGAGAGCACAGACGAAGTGAACGTCTAAGCAATCGAGGGTTGTCAACAGTTGACTGTGGGGGAGACAGTTCGCTGTTTCAGCACGTTCAGCAGTTACCACCTTCACCCCTAAATGCCAGTGACGGAATCGGTCCCTCACAGCACAGTAGCCCTTCGGTAAGCTGCTGAGCTCTTGCAGGGAACCACATTCTAAGCTTCTCTGTCTTCTCTCGAATATTAGGTCGTTAAGAAGAATTGTATTTTTTTTGACTTTTCTGTATTTGTCAGTATAACTATGACGCCACGGATCTCCCTCGATAGAGAGCCTTCGAGCTCTTTTGTTAAGAGGGATCTCGGGCCGCATGTCGCAGCGCCACGTGGCGCGTCCCCGGGTGGTGGATAGGGGAATTAAACGCGGACTAATTGCGACCGTACTGCCCAGAAACGCAGGTGGAATACAGGGGATGGACTCCTTGCTCCTGCTGTGTCGGGTCGACGCGTTCCTTGTGCGTGGGAGCGGCATGTTCATGTACAGTTACGTGGATGTATCCGTGACTGTGCGGATTGTAACTGTGTCGGCTCGGCCAAAAGCTTGCACTCGGTAGACTGGAAGTCGAGGCGATTCGAGGCCGCCTTAAGTCTCGCCCCGTTCCTTCGGGAAGTCTGGTTGGCTGCCCGGAGTTCTTCGCCCGCACGACAGAGCCCGACTAGCTACCCGTGTGTACTCCAGTCAAAAACAGCTGCACTAAAGGGCCTCATTTCCCTGACCCCGAAAGAGCCCCCATTTTTGCAGCGATGGGAAGGACGAGTACGGAGAGGCTGCTAAAGTCTCAGGGCCTAACAAGGCTGCGCAAATTGAGAAGGACTAGGATGGCGATCTGTACTTACAACGCCCGCACGCTCGCATCGGAAGCATCCGTTGAGGACCTGATGATGCAAACCAGGAAGATCAAGTACGACGTCGTCGACTGACCGAGACGAGAAGACGCCACCCCCTACACGCCGCCTACGACTCCGGAGAAGAACTGTTCCTCGGAACATGCGACAGCAGGGGAGTAGGCGGCGTTGGTGTCCTCGTCAACACACACTTGGCCATGAACATCGATTCGTACGAATTCTGACAACCCGAATCGGACGTCTGCGACTGAAGCGATGTAGTTCCGTGCCAGCTTTGACTGTATTCGTCGCGTATGCACCAACATCCGACTACGACGACGAAGAGGTCGAAGCCTTCCACGTGGAGCTGGAGAAGTTCTATAAGGAAGATCACACCTTCTACAAGGTGATCGTCGGCGACTTCAACGCCAAGATCGGACCGCGAAGGTAACCGGAAGAACTTCACATCGAAACCCACGGTTTGGAGTGCAACGAGCAAGGTAAAAGGCTACCTGAGTTTATCATGTCGACCAAGACCATCCATGAAAGCTCACAGTTCCAGAAGCCTCTTGCCCTACGATGAACCTAGGAATCTCCCGTTTGCCAGTTCCACAACGGGATCGACCACATCATCTTCAACCGCACGTATTGCCTGACCGACGTCTCCGTTGTCCCCAAGTTCTACACGGGGTCGGACCACCTCCTCCTTCGCGCAAGGTTCCGCTTTTCGCGTCAAGGAAAGAAGGCCGCGAAGTTCAAGAAGAAGAGTTTCACAACGACCATCAACTGGGACCTCTACACCTCACTTGCCGGCTTTTAGGAAGATGCAGTCATGGACAACGTCGACGAGGAACACGACCGCTTCGTGCATCTCCACGATAGTGCTACGGAAGCCGAGAGCTTGAAGACCATCAAGAGACGCCTCACTCCGGAAACTCTCGAGCTGATACGCCAGCGTGGAGCAGCACGAGCGTCAGGCAATTACCAACTGACGTCCCGAAGCTATGCAGAGCGGCGATAAAGGAAGATCTGAAGGAGAGAAGGGCGGAAGTGTTGGCTGAAGCAGCAGAGGCAGGGCTGAGCATCCGCAATGCCCGCCGGAACTTCGCCAACTTCAAGACCAAGATGACCGCTCTCCGACGTCCTGACGGAGCCGTCACCTCTTCCAGAAGGACCATGGAGAAGGTCATCCGCAACGTCTACTCCGATCTCTTCGATAGCACATCCACCCGCCCCCACGCCATCTTCCGCAGGATGGATACGTCATCTCCTCTGTTCTCCCTTCCGAGATCCGACACGCTATCTCGTCGGTGAAGAAACGAAGAGCACCCGGTCCCGACAGGATAAGACCAGAACACCTGAAGAACCTCCCGCCAGCGCTCATCAGCACCCTGGCGCGGCTCTTCTCGCGCTACCTGTCGGAGTGCAAGGTTCCATCTCAGTGGAAGACCAGCAGAACCGTCTTGCTGTACAGGAAGGGAGACGTGCACAACATTGGCAACTATCGCTCGATCTGCCTGCTGTCCGTAGTCTACAAGCTGTTCACTCGAGTGATCCTGAATAGGATCAGCAGATCGCTGGACGAAGGACAGCCATGCGAGCAAGCAGGATTTCGGAGAGGATTCAGCACGATCGACCACATACACACCATTACGAAGCTCATCGAAGTGTCGCGAGAGTACAAGCTGCCGCTGTGCCTACGTTGCACAGCGGCAGCTTGTACTGCCTTTTGCCTTACGTTCATCGACCTGAAGAAGGCATTCGAGTCCGTCGAGACTGAAGCGGTCATCGACGCCCTGCTCACTCAGGGTGTTCCTACTCAGTACATCAGAGTCATTCGAAAGCTGTACAGTGGATTCACGACCAAGATCTCTCCATTCTACAACGACGTCCTCATCGTCGTAAAGTGAGGGGTTCGGCAGGGGATACCACATCCCCGAAGTACTTCAGCGCCACCTCGAAAACGTCATACGCGAACTAGAATGGGAAGACATGGGAGTGAAGGTCGACGGTCGGCAACTACATCATCTTCGCTTCACTGACGACATCGTGCTCATAACACCGAGCATCAACCAGGCGGAGCGAATGCTGGCCGACTTCGATCGTGTATGTGGAAACGTTGGACTGCAGCTGAATCTTACGAAGACGATGTTCATGAGGAACGGACAAGTTTCTGATGCCCCATTTTCGCTCAACGGAACGAACATCTCCGAATGCTCCAGCTATGTGTATCTGAGTCGCGAAGTCAATATGGCCAACGACCTAGCGCCGGAGCTGAGCAGGAGGAAACGTGCGGCTTGGGGAGCTTTCAAGAGCGTCGAAGAAGTCGCGAAGAAGACGAAGAACGTCCGACTCCGTGCCCAACTATTCGACTCCACTGTTCTTCCTGCCTAACATACGCCTCAGAGCCCTGGGCTATACGAAAGCAGGATGAACACGCGATCAGCGTCGTGCAGCGTGGAATTGAGAGGACGATGCTCGGAGTGACACGACTCACGCAAGTGAGAGAAGGCCTCTGGAGTTCCCAGCTTCGCCGACGTTCGAAGATCAGAGACGCTCTCGCGTGGGCCAAGTTGTCGAAAATTAGGTGGGCCGGCCACGTAATGCGCTTCGCAGACACCTGCTGGACGAGAGCCGTCACCGACTGGATTCCGCGGGATGTCAAGAGAACACCAGGACCCTCTCCAACGCGTTGATCGGACTTCTTCGTGAAAGCCCTGAACGACTGATATGACGCTCTTCGCGTCCCTCGAGCGAGGAGGATCCATTGGAGCACTCTGGTACGCGACAGGGACGAATGGAGACGCTGCTGGCGCCTGCTCGAGAAAGTCGATGATCAACGGAACGACAGGTGACACAGGTGAACTATGACGTGGTCCTTCTGACTGAAACATGGCTGACCTCTCAAAAAGAATTAAATCCTCTCCTAGGAATAGCACGTTCTCAGTATACAGGAGTACGGTGTGGTCGTAATCGCAAAAAAAAGCGGAGGTGTACTTCTTTTTGTGAAAACGACTTTTCGTATAATTTAATTTTTCATGAATCAGTGGTGATGAGTATGAGCTACCACCCTGACCTGTTCCGTATTGTAGGAGTGTATCGCGCACCAATTTGTGACGCTACTGGCTCTGGCCAACTTACAAAAGCCATCAGTGATCGTTGCTCATATTGCGTTCCGAGCATTGATTTCTTGGTGATTTTAACCTCCCATATTTATACGCAGCGAATATATGTCGTACATCAGCAGTCTTTTGCGATATGCTCGAATTTCATGGATTAGAGCAGCTCGTGCCTTGGCCAACTAGAGGTAGTGCGTTGCTTGACCTAGTCATGCGCAGTAAGCAAGGGCTTGTTGAAGATATCTGCGTTGGTCCTCCATTAGGAAGTAACGATCATTCTCCAGTAACGTTCTGCACTTTTTTGATGTTGATCGACCAACATTTTAATGGAAAAGGGACTTTGGTGGTGCAAACTATGACGACATAGGAGATTTCCTCGAGGGTGTTGACAGGATAGGAAGCTTTTACCATTGGGGATTTCCTCGCTAGTGTTGACTGGATAGGAAGCTTGTACCATCTTCAAACGGTGGAAGATAAATATGAAACTTTTATAGGCATTTTAAATCACGTTGTTGAAATATTCGTTCCTCTTCGGAAAATGAAAAAGGGAGAAATACCACTACTACAAATAACAATAAAACTACTTGAAGAGAATGGAACAGCAACGCAGTACATGTGGTATGTGGCGTCCGCAACGAATGACGTAAATGACTGCAGTAATTACGCTGCATATAGCAACAAGGTGGATAAAGCCATTTTGAAGCATAATGTTTATTTAAAGAATAAAGTTCTCGGATCTCAGGATAGAGACAGCTTCTATAGATACATTAATTCCCGCAGTGGAAAAAAGATAGTCATACCAACCCTATTTGATAATAATGACTGCCCTTATTCTTCACCATCTGACAAGGCAAACCTGTGAGTTCGAACTCTTCAGCATCTCATACACAGGATGAAGGTGTGTTTAGTTCGAATTCATTTCCTGCTCGCTCCTTTCCACAAATGGGCGCCTCACCGTGGTTCCACAAAGGGGAGATTTATGATATTATCTCGAAATGGTCAAGATCCTAGTCTGCTTCTCCTGACTTGATTCCACTAGGTAATATTATAAGGTTTTTGGCCACATAGTTTATCCCTTAGAACACCTT
Source organism: Heligmosomoides polygyrus bakeri (assembly GCA_947359475.1). NCBI lineage: Eukaryota > Metazoa > Nematoda > Chromadorea > Rhabditida > Heligmosomidae > Heligmosomoides > Heligmosomoides polygyrus. The sequence continues at coordinate 28,428,785 of OX375866.1, read as the reverse complement.
TTCAATTTCAGCATCATGACGTCCGAAGTGCACAAATGGAAGCACGCTTTCTAAAAAGTCCCCGTTGAGCGATCCAAAAAACTATCGCCTATAAGTATTATTTCAGTGTTTGGCAGGACCTTCATAAAAATTATCAAAAAACATATCATAGCTCATATAGAGAGCCACAAGACGATTTCAGATAACCAATTTGGTTTTTTGCAAGGAAGATCTGTAGAAACATCAATGCTCACGTCTCGTAATGATTGGACCTAAGCTATGGAACAAATAGCTATGGAACAAACAAAAATAGGATAAATGTGGTGTATCTAGACTTTTCGAAGGCTTTCGATAAGGTCCCAGTGCCCCAATTATTGCACAAAATAGACATGGTTGGTATTCATCCTTTGATAACCGAATGGACTCGCGATTTCCTTACCGGGAAAACATACACGTCAAGGTCGAAGGAGCACTATCCTCCGTGTTCAACGCCTGCACTGGTGTTCCACATGGAGGAGTGCTCTCACCTTTACTTTTCCTTCCTTCTTTACACTTATGAGCTTCCAGATGCTATCGCCGGATTGGGGATGTCTTGCAAAATGTACGCTGATGATGTAAAAATATACAAAGCAATCAAGGAAGACGAAGATACTCACAGCATCCAAGCGGCACTTGACCACATAGGTTGTTGGGCTAACTGGAGGGAACTCCCGCTTGCACAGGAGAAATCCTGCTGCTCACCTATTGGGGCGAATAATACGGAGAGATTACCTGTTTATAAGTTACAAGACACTGATCTCAAAGTGTTGAGGATGTTCGAGACTTGGGTTTCTTAATAAATAAGAAGCTCAATTTTGATGAGCATTACAATTCTGTTGTGAAAATTGCGAACTTTCGCACATATAATCTTTTCAAGGTTCTTAAAAGTAAAAATCCTGAGACGGTTCTGCGAGCCTACGTAACATTCGTACGCCCCGTAGTTGAGTCTGGAACGACAGTTTTCACTCCTACCAAGAAGAGGGATATCGACATGCTGGAAAGCGTTCAAAATAATTTCACAAAATTAATAATGCGTTGCTTTGGCTTAAATTGCTCGCTCATCCCAAGCGGACGAGAAAGAAATAGGATGCTTGGTCTAAAATCCCTGCTAAATAGAAGGAATGTTGCTGACCTGAAAGTGCTTTTTAAGATTCTCACCGGAAAACTACACATAAATCCTTCCCAATTTTTCCGAGGCAAAGTATTTAGGACAAGAAGAGGTAAACTCCGCCTACATGTTCCCGTTGCAAGGACCACGACAAGATCTGCATTTTTGACATACAGGAGCTTACGCGAGCTCAACTTGATGCTTGC